>BLSH010242151.1:174813-230893 GCA_018402905.1 Glandirana rugosa
CCCCCCCCCCCCCCCCCCCCACAGAGCTGCTGTCTTCCCCCCTCCTCTCGCCTGCCAGCTGCTGTAGAAGATGTGTCATGATGGAGAGATGGGAACGTGTCGGTAAATTTGTCATTTACCGGCTCCTTCCTTTTCTGAATGAACAGAGTCACTGATTGGTACCAATTGGTTTATTCATAAATGAAGCATAGTAATCTGTTTTTACTATACTTCTGTTTCTGAATGAATGGGAGGCTTGGTGCACAGCTATTTCTGTCCATTCATTCTGTGCAGCTGAGGCTACACAGATGGAAATTGAGAGCTTTGGTTTGTTTAGACCCCTGATATCTCATCAAAGCCTCCCAACAGAGCTCCTTAAAAAAATGTAAAAATAAAATTGTAAAAGAAATAAAATCAAATGGTAAAAAAATAGCAAAATTAAAATAAATATTAAAAACTGCTGAAACCAGTGAGGGAACTATCAGAATTGCAAAGGTTGCAGTTGTGACCAGGCCCTGGCATTTCATCACTATGGGAAGGCCCGAAGATGGCAGAAGGGTGCCCGTTGCAGAACTTGTGAAAGGGCCCCGCTGCAGTACCGTAATAAAGGGAACCCACAATAGGAGTAAAGGGCCTTCGGATCAGTGGGAAGAGGGAAGGGCCCTGGTCATGGGTCAGGGGCCGTTCATAATTTCTTGCACCGGGGCCCTGAAGGTTCTAGTTACTCCTCTGCCCAATATAAGATCCTTTGCTGCATCTTTTGCATTAAATGAGGTACACAACAATACTTGAGGTATAGCTGTATGATCCCATGATATTGAAGGTTCCATTTGTGTGTGTGACACTTCTAGATTGATTGATCTGGTTGCACAGTTTGCAGCGTTTTTTTATTGCAGTTTGCTTCCATTATTTGTGACTTCATAATTAGAGTGAAGTTTCCTGCTGATTAGTTTATGTCTGAGGTTGGGTGGTTGTCTGAAAGCCAATATTGGGGGTTGTTGGAATATTTCTTTCAGAGTTTCAACCTCTGTTATAATGGGTTGTAAATCTTTGATTATCTTTTTTATCCCTTGTAGTGCTGGGTTGTATGTAGTGACTAGAGCAGTGGTTCTCAACTCCGGTCCTCAGGACCCACCAACAGGCCAGATTTTAAGTATTACCTTGGGGAGATGCAGACTAGAATACTGCAATCACTGAGCAGCAAATTATATCACCTGTGATGCATTTCAGTTATCTTGAAAACCTGGCCTGTTAGTGGGTCTCGAGGACAGGAGTTGAGAACCACTGGACTAGAGGGACACGGTTATTTGTTTTTTTTCTCTTTGTATTGGAGTAGATTTTCTCTTTGGGTTTTTTCTGTGTTTATGCTGTTGTTGATGGTTTTGTCTTTGTACCCTTTCTTATGGAAGGAGTCTGCCAGTGTTCTGAGATGTTTATCTCTGTCCTCTGGGTCTGAACATATTCGGTGGTATCTGATGGCCTGGCTGTGTATGATAGCCCATTTAGTGTGTTGGGGGTGAAAACTGGAACTATGGAGATAGCTGCATCGGTCAGTTGGCTTTCTGTATATCAAAGTGTGAAGCTTATCACCCCTGATGTATACTGTAGCGTCTAGGAAGTTGACATGTGTGTTTGAATAATCCATTTGTAGTTTGATAGATCAAGGAATATAAAGAAGACAGTTACTGCACACCTGCGGGACATCACTTCTCACAACCGGACCACACTATTGAAGACCTCAATTTCTTAGTTATTAAAGGGAATTTCAGAACTATCCAGGAAAGGAAAACGTTTGAACTAAGAATGATACTTCTTTTTGACACAAAAAATAACGGCCTAAATTTAGATATAGGTTTCCTTACCCATTACACTACAGTTTTATGACTCCCTCTGTGACTGTCATCCCCCCCCCAGTGTATAGCTCTCCCTCTGTCTTATCTCAGTGACTCTGCTACTAACTTTATTACCATCATCATATACACTGGTTTGTGTGTGTTTGTTTTTCCTTTTATTTTCCTTTCCCTCAGAGACTTTTTTTTTTTAACATTCTGCTAAAACTTTTGTGAATCAGTACTGCTTGGACCTTGAAGAAGGGGAGATACCCCGAAAGCTTGTCCTGAAAAATTTTTATGTTAGTGCAAATAAAAAAAGTATCACGGACAGTACTCAGTTTTCTCTGTCGCAGTTGCACTAATATGGCTACAATCACCTCAAGCCTGAAATTCCCACAAAGTCAACATCCTCCTCATACATTAGCAGCTCCAGTTCTCCCATTTTATTAGCCAGACTTCTAGCATTGGTATACAAGCCTCTTAATTTTGTCCTGTTGCATTCTTTTACCTTGTTAGTTGTTATTTTTTGTTATGCTATGATAGCAGGGATTTCTTGCCCTCAGTGGTTCTATTATAGGCCAACCACTCTTAAATTAACCCCATAAGCCAAATGCAATCTTCCTGTGGCTGTTAAAAAATCCCAGAATGTTTCATCAGCTAAAGCCGAATAAAAGAGCTGAGAATTGCAGTTCTGCAAAAAAGTAATTTAAAAGAATTTAAAAGAAGTGTGTATTAGGGTTTTAGAAAGAGCTGAGAGTTGCAGTTCTGCAAAAAAGTAAATAAAAAAGTAATTGTGCAGAGGCATTAATAAATATGTAACCATATTAAATAACCTCAATAGCCTCATGTTAGTATTGCCACCAAGGTTAAAAGCTAATTCCCTCTGCTGTTTCTCTTACCTGATAACTTCTATCCAGAGCATGGGTTCCTTGTATTGTACTAGACTTGACATAGGAAAACATTATGTTAATATCAGTGACAGCACTGTCATGGTTGACACTGCCAACTGCCACAGAGAGAGGGTTGCCAGAGGGCCCTATATGGGCCCCATGATTTGGAGTTACACCCCTGGCTAAGGCTTATTATTGGGGCCACTGACATGAAGGGTGCGTAGATATTATTGGAGCCACTGACTCTTATTGCATCTACTGACACCAATGTTTGGGGTTGTTACTGCAGCCACTAACACCAATGCTCGGAGTTATTATTTTGACCACTGACACCAACAATAGAGCTTATTTTTCTTGCACTTTCTCTTCAGTGTTTCTCTATGTTGTCTAAAGTATAACACAGCAAAACCATAACCCAACATCCACTTTATTCCCTGGGCCCACAAGTTTTTAGAGAGCACCATATTTTTCTCATTCCACCCAAGGTGTCCCTCCTAATTATTTTCAAATGTTAATAAATATATATAAATCCTGTATAATAATAATAATAATAAATATAGGGAGGGTAGGTTACCATTACTTTTTTTAAAATAATATTTGCACTTTAAGTGGTTTTCACAGAGTGGGGAGGTGAGATCACTATCTGAATTTATGGTTCTGTAAGCTATTACTTGGAAATGGGGGTTTTATGTCTCACCATTTCAAAATTGTATTGAGTCCAACAGCTGAAATATAAGTCATGGATACAGCTGCATTGTTTCAGCAATCTGCGTCCTTTACACTGAATACAGTACATGAAATGTGTAAAATGTTGCGTGGATGCATGTCTATCATAATTAAAATATTTGTATCTAAAATGCCATGAAATGGTCATCAATGGTCCTAGATGGTTAGATGTCACATCAGCAGTGATATCCTTCCTAGAAAACTCAAGGGGAGCTGCTCTCTGGTGCTGTGGAAAAAAGTTAAGAGTTCTGTGGTTATGGAAACCTTAAAACATTACAATAAAATAAGCTCTTCTTTCATTTGTGTTTCTTACTGCTTACAAGAACCAGCTATTAAATGTATGGCAATGGTGCTTGAATCGGTTACATTTTGCATGGAAAGCTAAGCTCTCATAAAAATTTTAATTGTGCATTCCTACTGGCTGGTTTGATGCAAAAGAAAATCTTACAATTAAAATAAAGGAGCAAATTACAGAAGAGATTGTAAATTTAAGAACCACTTTACAACCTGCTTAGGTCTAATGAAACATTTTCCAGGGTATAAAAGCACAGTTTCTTTACACTCCATTCAGAGCTTTCAGATATATTGGATCCTATGGGAACCTTGAGGGTATGTTAGTTTTTGGTACCAAAAACTTGGAGCAGGATGTTGGGGTGCAGAACATGTGAATTTCACACTAAGCACACGCAAACCCAAATATCACATTTCACTATCATTTATCATGAACCTAACACATAGGGGTTGATTTATTAATGGCAAACAAAGCAGTTGCTCCAGAGCTTAATAAATGAGCAGAAGCTCTACTGACTTCCATCCTAAGCTCTGGAGCAACTGCAAAGTCTGCAAAGTCTATCTGCCTTTAGTAAATCAACGCCTTAGCTTGCCCTAAAGTGTAACCCCTAACCTAACCCTAAAAAGTATCACTTTACCTTTTAAAGGAGTTGTAAAGTCAGAAGGTCTTTTACCTTAATGCATTCTATGCATTAAGATAAAAAGCCTTCTGTGTGTAGGAGCAGCCCCGGCACCCCTTAATTCTTACCTGAGCCCCATCTCTGTCCAGCGATGTCCACGAGTGTATCAGCCATTTCGAGACTCTCCCTCCTGATTGGCTGAGACACAGCAGTGGCGCCATTGGCTTCCACTGCTGTCAATAAAAGTCAGTTAGCCAATCAGGAGAGGGGGTCAGGCCACAGCTCCGTGTCTGAATGGACAGAGGGAGCTGTGACTCGGCTCGGATGCCCCCATAGCAAGCTGCTTGCTGTGGGGGCACTCGACAGGAGAGAGGGGCCAGGAGCACCAGTGAGGGACCAGAGAAGAGGAGGATCTGGGATGCTCTGTGCAAATCCACTGCACAGGACAGGTAAGTATAACATGTCTGTTATTTTTATTGAAAAAAAAAAACTTGTACTTGAAAATATTTTGGGGTTTTCATTTTCATTCTTCCCACTGTTTGTCCCAGAGAATCCAAAATTTTGAGCTTTCACCAATACATAAATAGAGTGAACCCTCATAATTGAGACATCTGTTCCAGTGACATTAAAGAGGGGATTCACTTTGGAGAGAAATCCCCGAACTTCCTTTAGTGCCTATACAGGGTAGGGAAATATTAACCTAATTCTTTAACATTTAACCTAAGTCTAACAGTTAATGAACCTCTCCATCTTTCCTCGGGCCTTAAACTATATATATATATAACCATAACCTTTTTTTTTTTTACATGTGTTAAGAATGGTGAGATTTACATTCCATATTTATCCTGGTGACTACTGTCACCAGGAATAAAAGTCAGGAAATATTCAACATTTTAGAGTTGTAACTTAAATGGAAATAGAAGAAAAATCTTCCAATGGGGATATGTACTATGGTGAGAGGCAAACCTCAATGACAAAAGGCAGACAGATTAGCCTTGGTCACTTGTTTCTTTATTGTATATAGAGGTTTATTTCCCACATGTTCCAGGGCAATTACAGTGCCTCCTTCATCAGAGCAGCTTGTATAAAACCGGTGTTACTAAGGCAAGATCAAACTATTCAAAACCCATCATATCCAAAAACTTTCTATAGCTTACAAAATGCAAAAAAAGGATTTGAACCTCTGAATATTTGAGTCTGTTGAAATGGAACGGTTACCCCGACTGTGTCTGCTATCCTTTATTTGTATAACAAACCTTTTTTTACCTGATTTGTGGGGGGAATTATAGCATATACATATTTTTTGTATTAACGTGTTACTAAACCCAGGACCCTGCATTCACTATTTCTGGTCTTCCACGGTACACAGAACATGAAAATGCAATTATTATAATAAATATAAACCGATAAATACCTTTTCTCATCAGCAGTATATAGCAGTCTTGTGACTTCTATCAGTGTCTGGTTAAAGCTTGCAGGAGGAGTTTTCATTTTCCTCTGACTGTCTTATGAGGCTTCAGGACCCCTGACCCTCTGTCTGGACAGTGCTGATTGTCCCTGTGATAATCACATGTACCCTTCCAATGAAAAAAAAAAAACTCTCTAGCAATTCACACCAAACTGAGCATGTGCAGAATGATTCTGTACTATGAAGAAATGGATTGGGGACAGCAGAAGAATGGGAGGATCAGAGAAGACAGCCTTTTTACACAATGCAGAGGATTAACCCCTTAGGTTCCACAGTGAGTATTGTATAACAAGCATGCTTTACTGCATATACAGACTGATTTTACTGTTTGGGTTTAGTAACACTTTAGTGCACGTTCATGTATTGAATTTTTTTTAAATAAATTGTAGTGAAACTAAAAATAAGGAAGGTGGCAAAAAAGGAGGAAGCAAGGGTGTACGGAAGGAAAAGAGATTGTCTATTAAATCTGAGTTGTTAAAACCCAGCTCCTTTCAAAATGGCTTCGCATTGAGTTTGTTAAAACTGCTTTTAAATGATTCCTGTGTCCTATTGAAGACATTTTTTCCACTTCCTGTTCTATATATCTGACATCAGAAAGAAAGTAAGGGCAAAACTCCCAAATTGCCACAGAGGCAGAAATAAAAGGATGGAAGATATAAGCATCTCTCATTTCATTCAAAAACTGAAAAAAATGTTTTAACTGGAGTTGGGCTCCTATAAATATCTAATTTATTGTATATTCATAATATTAGGTAAGTATAAACATTTGGAAATAATAAAAATTCACATCTATTAATTCCATAGAGGGTGAATTTATTAGCAGGGATTTTCTGATAAGAGAACCAAGTATTCCACTTTCTCAAGAAAGAGGCATGTGTGTTACTCAGCATAAAAATCAGTTTTACATTAAAGTGGACATAAGCCAAACAAAAAAACTGAAATTAGTTTTAACCATTCCCTACTGTATCCAAAAATGAATAAAACATTTTGGCTATGGATAAAATTTAAGGGCTCATTCACACCACAATGCTGTGTGTTGCAATGCATTGCATTGTGGTTTGTTAAACATCCCATTCAAAGTAAAAAATATAAAAAATATTGCACTAAATAATAATATTAAAGACTGCTGTACTTTTACTACTCCTTGAATATGAGGAAATAATGCAAAATGCGTCAAAAATATAAAAGATTTGCACAATAAAATAAGTTCAACAAAACAAGTGTCCATGTGTGTCCATTCACAATATGTGTTTGAATCTTGTTCCAACAACTTGTTAAGCTGTGCATCGTTCTCAGTGATAAAATTAAAATAAATCCATGTGAAGATTAAATATCCTCATGGCTAAGCTCCAGGGGCGAGGTGAAATGCATTGAGGGCGTGGCCTGGTTGGAGTCCAGGCTGAGGTTGCCACTTCATTCATTGCAGTAGGACGTCATGGATGTGCGACTTTTAGGGGTCCCTTCCTTTCTTGAACCTTGCAGGAGCCAGGACGAGCTCCATCCCCTGTCAGCACTCCAGCAGCAGTTGCAGATGCACTATTCATATACCTCCTCCATATCGAGCCTGAGCGGCACACACATTTTTCCGAGGTCACAGTGAAGATTAAATATGCCTCTTTCCAGATACACATGATCTCTATAGTATAGGAGATCATAATACGCATGAGGTAAACAGGTAACCGATGTACAGCCTCGTCTAATGTATACTCCAACCTCCGCGATGAATGGATCCAACAGCCTGCAGTTCAGTGTCCCAACACTGCACACCCCGATCATGATCTCTACACTCAATGGATCAGACAGCCTACAGATCAGTGTCCCAGCCCAGTACACCTCGATCCAATCTTACTCTGCACTTCAACCCGGTATATGTATTGGATTAAGAACAGAGGAGAAGGCTTATCGTGTAATATATAAAAACATAGGGATTTATTGTGCTAAAATATGCACTTACAGCAAAGAGTAATATAATAAGCAGTAGAGAAAGGATAATCCAGCCTAGGGATCACCAACAGGTCTGGATCATAGTCACATCACAACTCCCGTCTCCCACCAACGCGTTTCCCCGTAACAGGCTACGTCTGGAAATGTAGCTTGTATACATTGGAGGAGGCTATTCATCGGTTACCTGTTCACCTCATGCATATTATGATCTCCTATAATATAGAGATCATGTGGATCTGGTAAGAGGCATATTTAATCTTCACTTTGATTGAATTTCATTTTATCACTGGGAACGATGCACAGCTTAAGTTGTTGGAACAAGATTCAAACACATATTGTGCATGGACACTTGTATTGTTGAACTTATTTTATTGTTGGATGTGGAAATCACATATTGAAACATTGAATGTTGAGTCACATTATAATTAGTTAATCCTTTTTTCACATAATCTTTTACATCCCATTCAAAGTGAATGGACCTAATGCACAGCAACTCATGCAAAAATAGGGCGGTATGTATTTTATTACCGCAAAATGCATTGGGCACTGCATTTAGGAGGTGTGTTGGAGTGCCATTTACAATGAATAGCACCAACGCACATAATGTGCATTGTACGCATTGGAATAACACAAGCATTATCGCAGCATAAATGGACCCTCAGTCTTTGTCCAAAACCTAAACCCTTCTCCTGCACCTTTTTTGGATACTGAGATGAGAGAGGGATTTATATTTATTTAATGGCACAGGGATTTAATTGTCATTTAATAAAGTGATGCCTTTACATATGTCACAAGTTAGCCTGCAGTTTCCAGCTTGTGTACTCTTACATCCTTGCTGCAGTGCTTCTCTGCCCTGATTCCTTTCACATGTGAGGTTTGGCTGTGCTCTCCTATGGGCGTTGTCTGGTATACTGCGGGCTTTTATTTCCTTCCCTTCCATCACTTCCTGGCCTGCCTCCTAGTTTGCTTGTCTATATAAGACATGCTCAGTGTAACCCACATTGCCTAGCAACATAGTTCTCTGAGCTCCCATTTACATAACTCTTTTCTATACTGTGCCTGCGTACTGACCCCGACTTCATTTACCGTCTATGCTTGTTCGCTGCTCGCCCTGACCTCGGCTTGTCCTCTGGATTCTCTTTTGTCTGCTGCTTGTACTCTGCACATGCGAGTGGTCTCTGCATCCTCAGCTGGGCATGCCTGGGGGCCACGACCTGGTTCCAGCTTGTTGCAAGTCCATCCCCATCATCAGGGGCTCTGGTGAAGAATAAGGCTGGGGCTTAGACTTCGCACCCTGAGGAACCATGAGTCTGCGATCTACAAGAGCTCACTATCACAGACTCCTGACAACATATTGCTATAGACCAGGAATAAGCAATTAGCAGACCTCCAGATGTTGCAAAACTACAAGTCCCATCATGCCCATCTGCCTCTGGGTATCATGCTTGTGGCTGTCAGAGTCTTGCTATGCTTCATGGGACTTGTAGTTCTGCAACAGCTGGAGGTCCGCTAATTGCATATCCCTGCTATAGACAATCCATTGAGAGAGCTCATAAAAAGATTGGTAGTATTAACAATTATTTTTGCATCCAATTTTAATAGTACTAGTAAGTTTAGTGTATGAAAGCTTTTGAATGAAAAGCTGTAAGCAGTGCCAATAACAGTCTTTATATTCTGCATATACAAATCTCCCCAATTGGATATAGATGGGAAAAAAACTACTAAGAACTATAACTAGCTTTAAGTACTCCCTACTGCCTGCAAATAAAAAAACACGGTTTGGTTTAGATGTACTTTATTGCATATAATGTGTACACTCTCAATACATTATAAAACAGATTATAGCATTCTATCACCAAGATTTCAACGGGGTCATCCTGCTCTATGTTGAGGCTCGTGCATACATTACAGAACACTTGCCAATTCTGTTGTCAGATCAGGGAACTTTTGTATGTTTGTAGGCCCTGCCACAATCCCAACTAAATCCCCCAGGCTGAGTCTGCATGTAGGAAGGTTAATTGACTTGGATGGCTTTTCCTCGTCAATCACTAATGTCTACTCTGAGACAGGTCAGGGCCTCCACAGTGCTCTTCTACCCTTCTTCCAAAGACACAAACATACATCTTTACCTGATGCAAACCTAAAAGTCAGTGCAAAGGTCTTTATTTAGAAAGATCATTTGGTGGCCAACTATGTGAGCACAACCCTGCCGCCATTTACTGTTTGTGCTGATTTGTCATCTGTAGTTTGCATGGTCTTATATAGAATATACATGTTTTGTAATGCATACAAACCATGGGTCTGTGTCTGATGGTCTCTGGCAGGTGGCATCGGATTGCACTGAGTGTTGAAGGAAAAAATGTGACCATTTACGTGGACTGTGAGAAGAAGCAGACCCAATTCCTGGACCGTGACGACAACGCCATTATCAGCACAGAAGGAGTTACGTTGTTTGGGACACGACTGCTTGATGAGGAGGTCTTTGAGGTAGGACTAGAGAAATGTGATTAAGTTTTCTGCTTTTATTTCCACTATTGATAATTATTCCTCATTTTTCAAAAAGGAATCGAACACCAGTAGTGTATGTCCAGCATAAACTTTTTTTTTCCTTTTTGGATAGAGTGGGGAAGGGTTACAACCTCCATTGGGTGCTACATCTCCACTCTATCCAAAACTAAAGAAAAAAGTTCTGCTTAGACTTACACCTTTAAATGAATGAAAATGGATTGTTGACTTTTCTAGGTTTTGGATGTCATAAGCTATAGGGCCAATTTGGTTTTGTGAAGCATCTAGGGTGTCTTTTAGGCCAACAAACTTTTCATTATGATTTATGTTATTTTTTGAAGAGCTCCACTTTATGGGTCAGTATATATGATAGAGAAAAAAATGATCTGCCACTCCTCTAATACTTTAAGAGCTCTATTTTCTGTTATAATTTGTCATATTATTATTATTATTGACATTTAAAGGACCGTTTTGCAACACTGGCAGCTTGTAACTGAGTGTGTTAGGGTGAGATAAACTTTTAACGAGTGTACCACTTAACTTGTGGGTGGAACCTAGGCTAAATCATCCCCGGACTACTAACATCTATTAGGGACTTCAACCATGACACTTCCCTTTCATCAGCCCTAGTCCTGTTACTGCCCATTTTGATGTTTAGGGTGATCTTGCTTACCAAATCCTATTACATTCGCATCATATAAAAATATTAAGAAGAAACAGGAGAGCAGGACTCCCTCATAAAAGCCATGGGTCTAGAAACACAAGAGCAGAAATCTCACCACCAGAAACCTTGAGATATATAGGAAACCTGTAAGCAGCCTTACTCAATCTTTTTAATATTGAGTAACCCTTTAATTTTCCAGTCACAGTACATCAAAATTAAGAAGAATGCTCCTTACATTTGTTGTGAGAGGGAAGAATGCCCCCTTAAAGATAACTAAAAAGATAATTAATGTCAGTGGTTACTCATCTGAAAGATTGAAATTGTTCATTGCTCAAAGTGCACTCAAAACCTCCAAAGAAACCCATGGGTTCCATGGAACCCTGGTTGAGAAAGGCTGCTGTAGAGGTTTTAACTCTCTAAAGTCTACTAAGTACTGAAATATACATTTTAGGTGGACTGGTCCTTTAAAGCAGTAAGACAATATCAACTCGAGAAAGCATATCCATATTATCTAAAGTACCTGGCCAGGCAGTAATTATTAGTAACTGACAATGTGAAATATCCTGGTGCCCACCATTTGCAACCGGACTGAATTATTATCCACAAGTGGAGGTTAAATGGGAAAATGGTCTTTCTCCATCTTTTTTATCTTCTTCAAGTTCTTAGTACAATGTGGTCAGAAGAATACAACATAGCCATTGGTGGCTTTTGTGCCTGCATTTGTAATCCTTTCCTTCCCAAAACAGATTGTAAAACTTCAAGGGACAGAGGTAAAATTATAATTTGGTTATATTCACTGATTTAAAGCCTAACTCCAGACTTTTTTTTGTTGTTTTAAATAGAGTGGGGAAGTTCTTTCAGACTATTATTTATGTCCTCACATTGACCCTGTGACCCCTTTAGGAAGATTTTTCCTAACTTCCTGTCACTGCAACAGCCATATAAAAAATGGAAGATGTGGTTGACAACGGTACAGAAAGACAGGCAGCAATAAAAACATAAGCCTTCTTCATTTCACAAAAATTGTGTTTTGTGTTTTTGTCTGTGTCCCCATTGGGGAAATTAACATCTTTGATCCTGTTGGGAGATCCGTCTTTACTTCTTGTCCTAACAGGAAGTGAGGGGGGGGATCTCCCCAATAGGAATAAAGATGATAATAAAAACCTGATAGAATCTCTTACCCTTCCCCACTCTATGCAGAACAAAATGTTGGGCGTAGTTGGGCTTTAAGAAAATGTGGAATTTGGAAATGTTTCCAAATACAATGCAGTTGATTTTTAAGTTCATTATAACCCACAAGCTGAAGAGTGTTTATGTATTTCTGTATCTCAGAGCTGGATGAGCCTCTGTGAGAAATCCATTTGTCACCACAAATCAAAACGAGAACATTTAATCCGGATCGGTCAGCAGTTTTTGTTGACATATTTGCCGGGGAAAGATGTTCATCAGTATTGTGCCTTGTGGAATCCCCAGTGAGATGGAGCAATGCAGAACACTGTTCCTCGTTTCCCATGCACTGTATGTTTTGTTGTGGTGCAGACAATGTTCCAGGGGGTGTCTCACTGGGGAAAGGCGTGGGATGGGAATTACCATGGACATCTGCCTGAGTTGAACTTTTACATTTTTGTAGCTCAATAAAGAGGTGAGGAATGGAAAAAATGAGGAACGAGATGTAGAACACGGGAAGGCACAAACCAAAGGGTCAGGTAGCAATACAGAAGAGTTTGCAGTTAACTCATTCACTGCTGGTGGAGTTTTTTTTTGCACAAGCCACTTTGATATATTTATTTCCTATATTTATCAATATGCTTAGCAGTGCTAACAGTGGACAAAACCATACCTGTCATTAGATACCCTTGATACCCTATTTGTTCAGAAGTGTATTTTTTGGAAATGGCTTACTGATTTAAGCCAAAAAGAGGCTTTTCCTGCCCTCTTTTCCTGAAAAAAGAAATCTAGTCTGGGATTGCAGTATTCCAGTCAGGGCAAGGATTCTTTTTTTATCAAGAATTGTGCACAGAGGAGTAGCACATGCAAAAACATATGTTTTTTTTTTATTGTGATGGTGGTAGTCTGAAAAACCCACCTCTGACCTCAGAATGTAATGATTGCACTCTTGGCTTCACCCTTTCACAGAGATTTTCCAACAAGACTCTAAGTGCCAGAAGACCAAGGGTGATCTTTACTGGGACCGTTAACTCCACAGTTAACCCTTAACACTCAGAAGCAATAGCTGCCACCACGTGATTTAATGGAAACACACACTGTTCACAGCATCTGCTGTAACAATCTTGACCTTATAGTGTAACTTTAGTCAGAAAATGAAGTCCTGCTAGATCACTTCATGCTGGCCCCTATTTGCAGGTAACGCTATGTAAAACTTTAAAAAGGAGTGGCAATGCTGTTTAAAATCTAGCAATACACTGTCTCACCCTGCTCTGCACATGCTCAGTTTCTCTCTTTTTTTAGACACTGTGCCAAAAAGGTAGAGGCCAATCTGCTGACAGTGTAAAGATTTACTCCTGTTCAGGGGCTCTGGGCTTCAGCAAAATGGCAGCCTCCAACAAGTAGAAACAGGAGCAATGCTGGAGGAAATTTAGGGTGCACACTGATTGTGATAGCATAATTATTAATGCAGAATGTATGTTCCTTGCTAAAGAACATTATTTTTTTAAGTTGTTATGGGTAAAGTTCCACTTTAAGAAATGTCTGTGACATTTAAAGGAGAAGTATGGCCTGAGCTCATATGGATATACTTCTCCTATGGGTCACAGGAGTACAATCCGTTTTGCTGACGTCCGCTCTCTGCTGACGTCACAGGAGTCGGGACATGCACCGTGTCATCACGACTTCAGGAGTTGGGATCCGCCAGGTGCCTGGACCGACAGCCATCTCAGCCACTCAGCGAGCCGCTGAGAGCCTGAGACTGCCGATCCCCACCCCTCCACAGCTCAGCGCTTCAGTGAGCGTGGAGGAGCAGAGAGGAGAGCTGCTGATTGACAGCCAGCAGGTCTCCTCTCGGGGATCTGTGAGAACCGAGCCATCAGCGGTGTTTGATGACTCGGTTCTCAGTGAAGAGGCACCGGGGGACAGATTAAGGATCGCAGGGATGCTGCATCCACCTAGGTAAGTACAAATCTGCAATAAAAAAAACATACTTCTCTTTTAATGCCACTCCAGACAGGAAAGTAACAGAGTTTAAAATATGATAGCATTATTCAAAGAGGCAAGGAGTTTTAAAATGTAATGTCTTATTTAGAGCAGTGTTTCTCAACTCCAGTCCTCAAGGCATCTCAACAGGTCATGTTTTCAGAATTTTCCTCAGATGAAATGGCTGTGGTAATTAATAAGGCAGTGAAACTGATCAAATCACCTGTGCAAAATAATGGGAAGCTTGAAAACATGACCTGTTGGGGCGTCTTGATGACTGGATTTGAGAAACACTAATTTAGAGCATTAAGAAAATAACAATGAATTATTTTTAAATAATGTTTTAATGGAAAGAAATAAAAATGGCACAAAATGTATTTTCAGGAAGATATTATAAAGTCTGCCTGGTCCTTGGTACCTATGCAGAGTCCAATCCGCTCAGAGTGCATTCAATCTGATAGAATCACTGTCTCTCTCATAAAAGACTCTTCCCGTATCCCTAGCAGTTTCAATGATAAATGAGAATTTACAAACTGCAAAATGCAGCCATCTTTTCTGCTCCCTGGGGGTGGCTTTTACAAAAGTTACAAGATCAATCAAAGGGGGTCTGAGGAGGGTGCTGAGTGGGTTTTGAAGGGTTTTATGATAGTTCAGTGGCCACTCTCTTGATTCCAGTTTTTTTAACTGTATCAGTTTTTCAGATTACCATGTTTTACAGTCCTACAACCAACATATTGGGGTTGATTTTACTAAAACTGGAGCATACAAAATTTGGTGCAGCTATACATGGTAGCCAATCAGCTTCTAAGTTCAGCTTGTTCAATTAAGCTTTGACAAATAAATGGAAGCTGAACCAGATTTTGCACTCTCCAGTTTTAGTAAATCAACCACATTTCCATTATTGCACAGAGCTAGGCTGCATGAATAAGGCAGTTTCATTTGAAGTAGAGCCAGACTTAAATTGGTATTGTTTCTAAATGGTTTTACAATGGCCAATTATGATCAGAATACAGCCTGTTAAGAACTTTGCTAGAGGTTTTATGACATGACAATTATACAACAGTTATTAGCAGGCTTGGCTAAAGAGACATCCTGCTAATAGGCCTAATGACCTGGGCCTGTATTCTGTCAAAGGTGCTGTGATTGGAATGTTGTAATGTGATTCATGACAGCCTGATTTGTGTCCAAAACTGACTGTTCAATCTGATGATCTGACGATTTTGTTGCTGATTTGTGAATTTTGGAGAAATGAGGTGGCACTGTGTTCTGTATGACTCCTTATTTTCTTTACTTAGTTTGGGGCTTATTGGACCTCATTATCATCACAGGTATCCTTATAGCAAGACGAGCATGAGCAGGCAACCTGTCAGCTACATTCAGTAATTTGGTGTTTTAGGAATGGGGTTCCACTTACAGAGAATGGTTAAGAAATGGAACCTCCTTGCCTGCCTTTCCAGTATAAGGCAGAAAATTGTTTAGCCTCTCCACCAGGCCTGCAGAGCTCCTGCATACTTACATACAGTAGTATACAAGGTGGAACAAGTAGGCATGTGTCTGTCAAATTCCAACCAGCAGTTTTCTTCAAGGAAAAGTAAAACTGACCCCCTGTGATTTTGCCACCTAGGTATTAAAATCTCAAGAGTGCTATGACCCTGGGATCAAAATATCTTCCTTTAAAGCAAAACTTCAAAAATTGTAATCTTGGTTTTAGGCGAGTTTTCCCTTGAAAATTTTCAGTAAAGCCTCAGTAAACTTTCCATGAAAGTTGTAATGTTTTTTTACCAATTTTAAATATCTACATGTCAATTCAAAAGAATTAAAAATTCAAAAGAAAGGAATCGCACAACTCATAAGTTCTAGTAAGTAGGGATCTGTCACAGAACACGTAAACTAGCATACATAAATTCCATGGAAATAGAAAATAAAGGTTTACGAAAAAGTATCAGATCTCCACAGTCTGCCTAGGTTTACTCAGTTCGTGATAAACTATAAATTCATATGTTCATTTCTGACATATTGGCCATGTATATTAACAGATTAGAAATTGATTACGTTTATGAAAATAGATGTCTGGCTCCTGTTTTGCTCATATAATGTATACATAGTCAAGTTGAAAAAAGCCACAAGGCCATCTAATTCAAGCAATAGAAGAAAAAATGAATGAATAAATAAATGAATTGAAAACTTCATATACCGAACTGTATACCCACAGCTGATAAAAAGGAAGGCAAAAAATCCTTAAAGCTTGGTTAAATTTGCTCTAAAATGAAAAAAAAAACTTTTGGATCCTCTAAGGTAATTGGATTTTTCCTGGATAAACAATTTATATTTATATGTAATTATTTACTTTTTTAAACTGATGCAGTAATCACTCTCTCTTTATAAAATAAAGAATAGTAGTTACTTTTCTAAACTAGAAGAGCAAATGCAGAACCAGACCAAGTTCTGTACAATACAGAATGAATACAATTTAAGCTATGATATTTAATTGATGATATTCCCACTTTAAGCTACAGTTTTAATAAGCAAAAAACCCTCCAAATTATGTAATTGTAGATAACTCCCTTTATAGGACTGCATTTGTGTAATTTATTGCTTTCTAAATATTCTCCTGTTGATGTTAAAAACATATTTCTTTATCTATTGGCTTCTTTCAGTGCTTCTTTTTTGAGTATTATCTAAGGAAGGAGAAATAATTCCAATTTTTCTTCTATGGTTAGCAGGCCAAATACATGAAATTTGATTGTGTCTAGGCCAAGAGCTCAGAATGAACAGACTAATGACCAAGAAATGTGTACAAATAACACTTGCAGTAGCAGACAAATCTACTATGCTAGAGATAGTAATGTTGCAATGAGACAAAAGCAGTATTGTTTCTATCAAGTATTCTTTGTATCAGGCTGGGTTCTTTGTATCGGGTTGGGTTCTTTGTATCAGGCTGGGCTCAACTGATGGGTTTTCCGCATCCAATTCACATGACAGGAGACTGTTACCAGCTCTCAATGGATCCAGTTCACACATCTCTGGGGCAGCCATGGAGTGCAGAGCAGAAGAGTCCTGTGCGTCTTTGGCTCTGTTTCAGGTATGCATTCAGCCAAAAATTCGAACCTAATTCGGACCTGAAACAGTCAACAGGGACGCACCGGACCCCCTGCTGTGCCCTGTGGCCGCACATAGTGTGAACTGAGCCTCAAGTCCATTAACAAATCATAAATGGCCAAGGATTGAACTAAAGTGGCATAGTAACAGGTTAATTATTCTTCATGGAGCATATGGTACATACAATTTCAGTCTGCTGATGTCCCACCTGAGGTTCCAGTGTAAGCCTTGCTTTGCTGAGTAAAGGCAAAATGTTCGTAGGGGTGTTGCACACTCTCCATCACCATATGATAACCTAAGGGTCTGGTATGGACTTTGGGGGGATCCCACTCGTTTTATTTTTTGTTTTTTTATTTTGGCATCCATACCAGACCCAAAGGGATTGCTTGGTGGGGGGGGGGGTTGCATTTTTTTCAAATTCTTGTTTTGCCGGCAATGTTTCTTTTTACATTCAGTTGTCAGCGGGATAGCCTGCTGACAGCTGACAACTCATCTGTTGTTAAAGCAGTTGTAAACCGCTCAATTTTTTTTGTTTTTTTTTGTACCCTGCAGTAATATCATAATGTGCTAATATGCATCACATTAAATGAAGCCCTTCCAGCGCCGAGATGTTAGAGCTGCAGGCGATCCCATCTTCACCCATCTTGCTTCCGGGTTTGCGGACTCTGAATCTGTGACTAGCCAGAGCCACGACCGCTTACAGTACAGGGCTCTGAAGGAACGGCCCGTGTGGCCGCTCCTTCAGAGTGCATGCGCCAGTGATGTCACTGGGTAAATGTACAATAAATATCTCCTAAACGGTGCACATTTAGAAGATATTTACAGTACCTACAGGTAAGCCTTATTATAGGCTTACCTATAGGTAAAAGTCAGAGATGGAAGTTTACGTCCACTTAAAGAATGCAGCGGCCGGCTTCCCGGCCCACTCCTTAAAAACCAGCTATTCACTGGTTGTTAAGGACACCAGCAGCCCCGCTCCTTAATGCTGCAGCTACCAAAAGTAACGTACACACTAGGCTAAACACTGCTAAATGCCAGGCAAAAATCGCTAAAACATTACAGCAGTTTTTAGCTTTCTAGTGTGCATGAGGGCTACTAGAGTTACTTTCCTCTGCCAGCAACCTTGGTTCTTGTTACGCGTTTACAGTTAATAACTTTTGAAGCAATGAATTCAATAAGCTATACACTATGTATCCGATTCCACATTATTCACTCTTTGGTCTATATAATTTACTATAAAATTCAGATCTTCCTGTGTCTGATTCCTCTCAAGCTCTGTTGATGTTGGCAGGAACGCTTTCTGGCCGGGATCCTAAATCTCCCTTGTGGTCAGGGGTCAGAGCTCCAGCTGGCCATGGGGCTCCCCCTCCACACAATTCACTCTACAAGCACAACAGGAATTTCTATTCAGTGGAGCGGTCTCTAGCACTGCGGGCAAACAAGATGGAACCTTTGCTTTTGTTCTTTATCTACTGACATTTAAATTGCCCAGTAAAGCTAGCTATATTGTGCTATACTGAGCTGCCAAATCCATGTTCACAGGACAGGTATTGTTTCTGCGCAACCTAACTAAGAAACGATTTATTTCAGTTGGGGGCTAAAATGACATCTGTAAATAAACTGCCTGCTTCATGTTGCCGGGCGAGCAGTTTGAAGCTGAACAGTATGGAGAGCACATTTGGAAATTGTAAAGTGTTTGGGGAACTTCACTATTGCATTGAACGGGAACATATATAATATATGCTTTATTTTTAAACTCAGGACTAAAATTAAAACTTGTAAAAGGCCATTTTAAGGTAAATTTGAATCACTGCATACAAATATTTATGATTTATGATTTTCAACTAGCAAATGAAACTCTAGTACTTCTCCTGTGGATCACAGGAGTGCAGTTCGTTCTACACTCCTGTGACCCGTTTTCACACGGCTGACATCCCAGGGTATGTGTTTAGCTGTTTGCCTGGGACTCATCTTTAACATCTTTTAAAAAAAAGCCTGTTGCATACTGATCTCAATAAATTATTTCATTTAGAGTGATGGTCTAAAAGAAAACAGTTACTACTGTGGTCTTTCTTTAGTACACCCACAATTCTTTGCAAAAGTTGTGCCATGGGTGCACTTATATGTTCATATAAAATATTTTTTCATGTTCAATAAAAAAATATTTTATCTAAAAAACATGAAAATATATAATATTATTTAATAAATACATAATAAATATACAAATATATATTTCTATACAATAACATATGTTTTTAGCAAATACCATTTTTTAAAATGTTTCCTTTTTAGTACTCACCTTCCCCCCAGTTCTGTTTAGCACCTGGGAACAAAAAATAGAAGTTGTGAATGTTCTCACCCTCCATTTTATGTTCCAGCTCCTCCTGTTACATTCACCATTATAAAACATAAATAACCCACGAGGATGAGTATAACCTTCTCATAATGGGTAACCTAATCTAAAAAAATCACTTTCCATGGATTGGGCCTTTAATGCCATTCTAGCCATATAAAATGATGTGTAATAGCACACTCAATGTAGGAGCAGAGAAGAGAAACATCTCATTTTATTCAAGAAGCTGACTTTTTGTTTCTAGTTGAGAATTGCTAAACCCTGATGTGTTGTCAAGGAATGGCTATGTACAGGAATAAAATATGTCATAGTGTCCATGTTTTGTAAGAAACCCTAAAACATTCCGTTCAGCCCCAAATACTCCCAGGCATGCCATCCATTCTGTTGCCAGCTTCCAGACTAAGTGTTGGGTGTATAGGAAGAGATAGCTGAGTGTGCAGATACAATTTGGTATCTTGTACCATTGCTGGACCACCTACTGAGTATACATGTACTAAGCAATTATTTTGCATTTCTTTCTTCTGGACATTAATTACTTATAATTCATTCAAACTGACACGATAATGCTTCCCTTAATCATTTTGTGTTTCCAAGCCATCTTAAAAATGTACAGTATATGATTAATAGTTTTACTTAGCTTGGGTTGTGAACCAAGCTTTACCCTTTATCTCCCGCGCATTGACGGTGAAAGTTGCTGACGTTTGGGTGTTTTCTGATGATTTGTTAAGCTGAAATGTTGTGTCAGACTTATCAGTCCTATTATGTTATGTACAATGTTTAGAAACAGTTTGCCCTTCCAATACAGAAAAAAATCTCAGCGTGCAGCTGCAGGAAATATGTGACCTCCATGGGTCAATTGCTAATGGTATCCAGTAAATATGGCCTTGCCAAGGTCAGAGTATCCACTAAATGTACCTCTGAAGGAAACCAGTCATTATAGAGATATGGGAGCTGTCATTGTTGACCTCTCCTTCTGAAAATGCTGCTGTGCCAAACATCTGGCTTCTGGGTTTCAGAATTTTAACTTCACTCCCTGCATACTTTTTTGAGGTCAAGTGACTCAGAAAGTATTAAAACTAAAAGTGGCCAACCAGCATTGTCCAAAGAAGGTTTGCATTGGCACCTGTAGTCATAACAGGTGCCTGAGGGCCTCAGGTTAAAGTCTGTAAAAGGTTTGTGAAAAAAAATCATCCCCTACTTTGTTTATAGAGAGGTCCGAAGTAAAAGCATTGGCATAGGCTGGCATGACAGAGGTTAAATGGGGCAAGGTGTTGCTGGCAGAGATGGGGTGAATAGTTCAATGGAGGTGAGACCTAGGGTCATTGGGCAGTGCTGGTTTGGGGGGTGTAGTTGGAGTTAGGAGGGTTAGTGAAGGTGGGAGGGGGTAGCAGTATGCTTGGGATCACTGGGAAGAGAGCTTGAGCTTGTGGAGAGCTTAGAGTTGAAGCTGTGGACACTTCCATGGGGGGATCTGGAGGGTCTGATTTCCCAGTTGCGGGATGCAGCTGCTGCTAGAGGGAAAGGCTGGCTGCAGTCTCAGCTCAGCGGGCTGCTACAGGGATCTGGGCAGGGGGTTGCCATGCCAACACCTCCTGTGGCTCCACGTGCTAGACATTCCTGGCCTCCGGAGCATCTTAGCCCGGAGTGCACACAGCGGGACCAGCGCCGCATTAGGAGCCCCTCGGGCAGTGCCTCCAGGGACCCTCCGGGTGTGGCCTGCAAGCGCCAGTCAGCTAGGCGCGTGGGGCGCCCTGGGAGGAATCCTCTATGGTGGGACCAAGGGGATGCGGCCTCACCTGTGATTTCCAGTGCCGCCCATCCTCCGGCGCGGGAGCAAGAGCGGGGTGCAGCGCCCTCTGGCAGTGACTTTCCCGGACGGGCGGCTCGGCAAGCGGAGGGATCGTCGGTGGGAGCCGGCCTGTCCCCTGGTGCGGCTGGTGTCCCTGCCAGCCTGGATGCCGCTGGGCAGAGGCAGCAGGGAGGGGCTCTGCATGGATCCGAGACTGCCATGAGAGGAGGCGTGCGGTCCGCTGCAGACGATGGAACGGTGGCCCCTGCTGGTCGTGGCATGGTGCGTGCTCAGCGTGGCTTGGAGGAGGATCAGTTTGGGCCCAGTTGGAGGGGACCGACAGCGGAGACGGCGGGCTGCTGGCCACGTGACCGGGGAGCACAGGGTGACGTCAGTCGATGACACTCCCCTCAGCCTGTCGGAGGGGGAGTTGGAGGAGGAAGAGGAGCCTGCTGGGGAGTGCGCAGTGGGGAAGGATTGCATGACGGCTGGTGGACTGGAACATCCGCGGCAGCCTGGTAAGCAGCCTTTTGGCTTTTCTGATGTTCATGTGTCTGGTGTGCGTGCTGGTGTGCCTGTGAGTGATGTGCAGGCGGGGGGCTCTAAGGGGTTGGCTGTGGCTGGGACAGACTCGGGCATAGGGCAGGTGGACTTGGAGCAGCTGTTGGTGGGTTTGCGGGATATGGACCGCCATTTGGAATCGGCTGCGGTGCAGGGGCTGCGTGGGTCCCGCTGGCCTCGCCAGTGGCGGCGAGGGTGGGGGCGCAGGCACCAGAGAGGGTTACTAGGCAGGAGGTGTTGCCTTCAGCACTGGTTGGGATGCCCACTGCTGGGACGCTGTCAGATCCGGTGCCCGGGATGGGTGATGCGATCGACGGATCAAGTAAGGCAGCGGAGAAGGAGGATGGGGTGCGCCTGTCGGATTCTGCTAGGTGTGAGGTATATGTGTTCTTTGAGGGGCCACTGGGTGCCCATCTTAAGCAGGAGGTTAGGGAAAAAATCTGGAAGGGTGAGTATGTCGACATATTTTCCCTGCTTCCGCTGGAAAGGTTCAACCTGGATAGAGGTAAGTTGGAGGACTCAAAAAAGGAAGATGAAGACATTAGTCTTTGGATGCGGCTCATGACGTCGGTTCGGGCCTGCAATCATTTTTTTCCGTCGGGGGCCGGCGGATCCTCTTCCTTTGGTCAGTCGGCCCACAAGAAGCGGGGATTCTGTTGGGCCTTCAATGACGGAACATGTAAGTTTAGCACGTCCTGCTGATACAGACATGAGTTCTCCGGCTGCAGGGGCTCCCACTCTATGTCCAAGTGTTCACAAAAGGGTAAGGGCAGGCTCGGAGAATCTGCGGGAAAAAGGGAAGACTCCGGTGTGTATAGCAAGGATGCGCCCCTTTCTAAGTAGATATCTGGATCAGGGGGCGGCGGAGCGGTTGGCTAGCAGTTTTTCAGAGGGTTTCCAAATCCCGTGTCGACTTCCTCGGGCTCCTCCCATGGCAACAATTTACGACCGGCCTTTACGCACCCGGTGGTGGTTTCGGAAAAACTGGCTAAGGAGGTTGCTTTGGGCCGCATGGCTGGTCCGTTCTGAGAGCCCCCGCTGGAAGATTTGGTGGTTTCCCCTTTGGGGGTGGTCCCTAAGAAGGAATCCAACAAATATCACTTGATCCATCATTTATCCTATCCCAAGGGTGCGTCGATGAATGAGTATATTGACCCGAATTTGTGTTCGGTTTCCTACACCTCGTTTGATATGGCCGTGCAGTGGGTTTGCAAATACCAGAAGGGCGCCCTACTTGCGAAGACAGACGTGGAATCTGCCTTTCGGTTATTGCCGGTTCACTCGAAGAGTTTTTATTTGTTGGACTGTCGTTGGCAGGATGGATATTTTGTTGACCATTGTTTGCCTATGGGGTGCTCCATCTCGTGTTCATTGTTTGAAACGTTCAGTAAATTTTTTGAATGGGTCGTGAGGGATGTGTCGGGGATCGCGTCGGTGATTCATTACCTGGACGATTTTTTGTGTATTGGTCAGACGGATTCCAACGGTTGTCGGATTTTGTTGGCGACGGTTCAGCATTTGGCGGACTGCTTCGGTATTCCTCTGGCGGCTGAAAAAACGGAGGGTCCTTCCATGGTGCTTAGCTTTCTGGGCATTCAGATACGGTTGCGATGGAGTGTCGCCTACCGGAAGACAAGCTCAGGGACTTGAGGAGGTCGGTAGTGTTGGCCCGGGAGTCCGAAAAAGTGACGTTGCGGCAACTTCAGTCACTCCTAGGCAAGTAAAATTTTGCATGCAGGATTATGCCTATGGGCCGGGTGTTTAACCAGCGGCCACGGCGGGTGTTCGTTCGCCCGGTCACCGCATTCGGATGACATGGGAGTTGAAGGAGGACTTGCTGGTGTGGGAGTCCTTTCTGGTCGGTTTGGAAGTCTGAGGCTATGTTGAGTTTTGATTTAGAGCTCTTCATGGACGCCATGGGTGCCGCAGGTTATGGAGCGTACTTTGGGGGCCAGTGGAGTGTGAGCCCTTGGCCTGTGGAATGGCGGGAAGCGGGCCTGACAAGGAATCTGGTCCTGTTGGAGCTGTTTCCTATTGTTCTTGCGGTTTGGTTGTTGGGGTCGCAGTTTTAGAATAGGAAGATCCGTTTTAATTGTGATAACATGGGTGTGGTGATGTCCATCAACAGCATGTCGGCATCTTCCCCCCCCCGGTGGTGCGTTTGTTGCGGCACTTGATGTTGGTGTGTTTGCGTTGTAATTCTTTTGTGTATGCGGTGCATGTGGTGGGATGTACTAACTGTATTGCCGATGCGCTTTCTTGTTTTCAGTGGGACAGGTTCCGAAGGTTGGCTCCGGAAGCGGCGCAATTGGGAGTTCCTTGTCCGGAGTATTGGCTGTTGCGAATTGCTTTGGGGTGATTGCTCCCCTGATTCGGCGGTCAGTGAGTGAGGCCACCTGGGCCGTTTATGCCAAAGTATGGGAAGAGTGGTTTGGCATTGTGCAGATTTTGGTTGCTTCGGTCGGGGAGGGGGAGTACAAGTTCTTGGTGTTATATTTTATAGGACGCAGCGTTGAACAGGGGGTCTCTGTGTCTGCATTGAGTCGCAAGTTAGCAGGGCTGGCCTTTTATTTAAGCTGTTGGGACGGGAGGATTACATTAAGGATTTTTTGGTTCTCCAGGCAATGAAGGGCTACCATCGGGAGCGCCGAGCGGTGGATGGCCGCAGGCCAGTTTCGTTTGAGCTGCTGGTTTCCTTATTTGGTGTCCTTCAAGGGGTGTGTGATTCCCCTTAAGAAGTGGTGTTGTTTCAAGCGGCCTTTGCATTGGCCCTTTTTGGGGCATTGCAGATTGGGGAATTGGTGAGCTCTTCCAAACAGGGGCGCGATGGGCTTCAGCGGTCAGATGTGCTTTGTAGTGTTGGTTCTCTGGTATTTCCGTTGTTGGTGCATGTCGCGATATCAGTTTGTGGCAGTATTCCGGAAAGGGTTTGGGTGTATTGGGACTGTCCCCCAAAAATTTTGCATCTCATTCATTTCGGATTGGAGCTGCTACGGAAGCGGCACGATGGGGCCTGGGGGAAGGGGCTTTACGGTGTATGGGCAGGTCGCTTATCCCAATTCTTTGGTGGTATGGTCGGACATGGTGCGCGTACGCATTGGCGCATGGCTAGGTCAGTGACCAGTCTTAATAGGGCCAGGGTAAAAGTTAATTGGGAGGTGTCCAAATTTGTGTTGAGGAATGGGGGTTTGGTTGTTAGACACCATGAGTTGGAGCGGGACACTTGGCGATACTTGCGGGGTGACGGCGTTCATCTGAACACTTTCGGGATTGACATGTGGTGTCTTGGCCTCCAGGATGGTGTCCAACAGGCCTTGCAGGTGTGGAGGTCTTCACAAACCTAAGGTGTCAGGTTTGTGAGGTGGTGGCGGAGTGCAAGGTCCCCTTTTTAGGTGTTAGGGGCTCAAACAGGGTAAGGTGTAGGGACCCGTCTGGTTAAGATGATGTCTGTGTGTTGTCTCCGAGTCGGTGGTTTGTGGCTGGAGGCCTGAACGAGAACATGCAGACACCGTTGTGGTGGTTTTGTTTATGCCCTATTGGACCTTGTAGCTCCAGTCCCGTATAGACTTATATATATACTGTCATTTATATTAACTGTTATTTAATGGTTGTTTTGGTTAAATAAAAGGCCGCTGTGGCTATTAAACCCCAAAAGGTGTGGAGTGGTTATTATTCGTTTGGGGGATAGTTGTTGGTTACAGCGGTATGGGGGGCAATACATGCCATAATTTATACCCTAGTCAAGAGAGGCCCGAAGTAAAAGCATTGGCATAGGGCCGGCATGACAGGGGTTAAATAGGGCAAGGTGTTGCTGGCAGAGGTAGGGATGAATAGTTCGATGGAGGTGAGACCTAGGGTAATTGGACAGCGCTGGTTTGGGGGGTGGAGATGGAGTTAGGAGGGTTAGTGAAGGTGGGAGGGGGGGTAGCAGCACACTTGGGAGCACTGAGAAGAGAGCTTCTCACCCTCCCACCGTGTTTTAGGTGTTTGGGATGCTAAGTTATGGATATGGTGGAGTGCAAGGTACCCTTTTTAGGTGTTATGGGCTCAAACAGGGTAAGGTGTATGGACCCGTCTGGGGTACGGCTCCCAATGATTAAGATGATGTCTGTGTGTTGTCTCCGAGTCGGTGGTTTGTAGCTGGAGGCCTGAACGAGAACACGCAGACACCGTCGTGGTGGTTTTCTGTATGCCCTATTGGACCTTGTAGCTCCAGTCCCGTATAGATTTATATATATATATATATATATATATATACTGTCATTTATATTAACTGTTATTTAATGGTTGTTTTGGTTAAATAAAAGGCAGCTGTGGCCATTAAATCCAAAAAGGTGTGGAGTGGTTATTAATCAATTGGGGGGTAGTTGTTGGCTACAGCGGTATGGGGGGCAATACATGCCATAATTTATACTCTAGTCATGCCTTTTCCCGTCTATCAACTGTAAAACCAAAGGTGGGTTTAAGAATAGCTTTCCATGCATTAATCCACCAACCCAGATCAACTTTGTTGAAGATGGCTGCTATGATGGAGTAAGGAACACTGGCACAGGGCAACCACTCAAGCAGCTTTGCCTGGCTGGAATGTGTATGGCATGACTGTCATCAGTTTTAGACTAGCAACTAACGTTAACGGCTGTTATTAGTGGTGCAAAATGGGTCATTGGCCACTAATGTGTATGGTGACTTATATTAAGGGTGATATGGTAAAGAGGACTATTATTGGGTGGGCAATATAGGCCACTGTCTGCCAATGCAAAAAGACAAGTGTCTGTAGAGAAAGGTCTCTAATGGGTTTGACGTTCCAACAAAATTTTGCTATGGTGCCATGAGATTTTTTGGTTACATGTATGACGGCAGCCTGATCACCTCTTATAATGGTGTTCTTTTAATGTAAACCTTCCAAAACACCAAGTGCATGTAAATATGGTGATAACGTCATCATATGTGCCATCAGATGTTTTAAACGTGCTTCTCCTATCCCCAACAATTCAGACTTTGGTTACTACTATGCAAGTTTTGACTTTTTGCCACATGTCAATAGGTAAGCCATCATGTCTATCTCTAACCAATGCCCTGACCAGCAGTGACACATGACTTGTGGTTAACAGCTTGGAGGAATAACTGGATATCTGGGGACAGACTGCAGCAGCAGAATGTTTGTCTCTAATTATGCAATGGAGATTTGTTTGTAAGTTGAATAGCTCATTATTGGCAACAATTTCCATAAACATTGGCAGACAAAAGAGTTGCTTTAACCTGAATTTTATAAAAATCCAGCCAGATTTAACAGGATTCCTACAGGCTTCTGGGCAGAATTTCTTGTTGCATAGTTCTGTGCTGATCTTTCATTCTCATGCTCCAATGTATGAGGACACTATCTGCTGTGCACTCAAAAAACCCTAATGGACTTTTCTGTACCACTGGATCAGTGTGATTGGTGGCTCAAGGTCCAGTGGATGAGCCTAATGTTCTGCAGAACATTGAGGCACCATTGGAAGGGAAACAAATATATGTGATAGTAAAACATGTATGCTGGGCCAAGAGGGAGTTGACTATGTGATATTCCACTTTTGCAGGTTTGTAGGTGTGTTCCTAGTCACCAGAGGGACCTATGAGCATGGCAGATGTAAGTTGAGCTCTGGTAGATAAGCTTCTTAGAATTCAATGTAGCAAAAGGCAGGTTGAGAAGTTTAGACAGCTAAGCAACTCAAAACGGTATAGTACCAGTTCTGTTGTTCAAGGAACCTATGAGTCAGGAGGGAAGAGAATTGCAAGGATGCGGTGTGACACAGCAATACCTGGTATCTTGGACTACAGAGTTTACTTTTAAATTGTGATAATACAGTTGAAATCTTTGTTACTAGCTGCTGGCAGATTGTTATCCATTTTAATCAGTGTGCTGCAAAAAGCCTGTGGCCACATGTGGACAGGGAAAGGAGTATGATACCCACTCTAAGGAAGCAGCACATAGAGTTCAGGCAAGGTTTCAACAGTTGTTGTATTTATAAGATTGCAGGTTTAAGAACAAGAGGAAAGCTGGTGGAATACAGTCACTATATCTATGTGAGCAGGGTTTACATGGGGACATGGAGAAGTTGGCTCTCATGCCCCTGGAGCGTGCTAGAGGTATATGCCTAAACATGTGGTATGGCGTTTAAGGCAGCACTCTCCATTATGAGCAACAATTCTCCTTGCATTTAGTTGACTCTTGTATTCTGTTACTCAGATCTCTCCTCTTTTATCGAAGATGCCAGATAACAGTTCATTTATACACTTCTCCTTCCATGCAGCATTTCTGAGCCGGCACTGTGTAGCATGCACCGGACTCCACCAGACAAGAAACTATCACCTTATCCCAATGATATTGATACCCCTGTTCTAACCTTGTTTGTGTCCTTTTAATATTATTCTCCACTCTTTGCACTGATTAAATACATATTCCAGGAAGCTCCATACCATGTGTTATTTGTGCGTTTGATCTCAGAGGCCTCCCTCCATCTTCTGTGACTCCCAGGCTGGGTCCATATGATGACCAATACCGCAATCGGATCCAAGATGGGGTGCTTATCGCTAGAGATGGTGCCTACGCACACTGACTTCTTCGCTACTGGGGTCCTCTGTCACCTATGCCAAGCCACCTCAGCTTGCCAACTGGCTGGCTGCTATAGTGCATTAGACTGCTGTGCCTGTATCCACCACCATAGCGATATCACCCACAAAAGTTAACCTTGCTACCTGTAGAACACTGGTACCATTTCTGTGTGAATGTCTCTTTCCCTTGATTGTGCCCAAACTGTTTTACAGCATGCATGCACTCCTTTTATGTATAGCAAAATAACTTCAAACCAGGAAGTTGTCAATAGCAACAAACTTTTCTTTACTGCTGAACTTCACTCAATACAGCACACAGTACATTACATTTTTTCTAGACATGGTTCACACTCTTAACAGATCCCTCTAACTTCAAAGTGCCTCCTGGTAGTCTTTGTCCCATACTTAATCATGCGCCAATAATGCAGAAAGTCCATAATGTCCATGCCCTGGGAGCCGCGACTGGGTTCCCAGTAAGGGGGGCATGATTAGGCAAAGTTCCATCACATAGCGACATAATCTCCTTTCTGGTTCAAATACATGGAGTGGGTGGCTGGGCCCAGAAGCTGCTCGTCTCTTGTTTTTATATGCCACTGATAGGGGACAGCAACATGGGAGTCTTGGCAGAATACTTAACATTGCCTTCCCCAGAGGCGCCAACTACATATACATACATTGCACATTTTAATGTAACTATAGCACAACACAGACAAAAAATAATTTAGGCACCTGCCTACAACTAGTGTTGCTACTGCTAGCAACAGATGTGAAGCAGGGGCAGTTACAGGTAAAGGAACACTTGCAGTAACAGGTGCAGTATCACTTCAGCAACAGGCTCAGTAACACATGCAGTAACAAGCTCAGTAACACTTACAGTAACAGGATTGGTAACGTTTAAAGTAACTTGTATGACTGCTGTTCCACACAGGCACAGCGCAGTTCCCAGCTGAGTACTGCTTAAGTCCTAGATGTACAAGAGTGTGGATGCAATTTGAATAAGCCAACTAGTTTCGGAAGGTTGCAGCCCTTCAGCGCAGATATACGGCACAGTAACGCACAACACAGGCAAGGCCTACATTGGCAGGGTGGCATCTGCTGAAGCGGTGGTATCCCATATCCTTCTCGCACAGGAACCTCTACCTAGGCTAAATCACTGTCTTTGACAAGCAGGGGTTCCTCTTCCTACTCTATCCACTCACCAATTGCAGCAGAGCACTGTTATTTTTTAGCACTGCCCCAACCAAGATGGCTGCAAAGGGTCACTGATGGTGGCAGTGTCCAATTGGCTGCAGGGGAACATCATTCACCTTAGGACTCCATTCCCTCCCTGAGAAGGCAATGTGTCAAGTGCAGGGCGGAGAAGGAACTATACCTGCAACCACACATGGGTGTATTCTATTGTTTGTCATCTTCTCCTGTAACTCCTTTACAGGCAAAGGTATGCAGAGCCTTATGCATCAATGTGTTCATTGATCAAGATCTCAGTGGCACATGCATTTTCGCCCATACATTGGCCCAATTGTGGTGGCAGTTTTTGTCCATGGCTTTCTCCATTGCATGTAGCCTAATGCATAATTTATATAGAATACATTGCTAATCAAAACAGCCATCTTTTAAAATGGTTGTAAAGGCAGAAAAACCCCTAAATACATACCTCAGCCCCGATCGTGATACAGCGATGTGTAGGAGGCTCTCTTGGCTTTTGCCCTCCTCATTGGCTCAAATACAGCAGTGTGAGTCTTTGGCTCCCATTGCTGTCAATCACAGCCAGTGAGGTGGAAGCTGTGGTGGGGTCAGTGACCTGGAGCAGGAGCGAGCATGCAGGAGTGTCCTCAGAGCAAGTGGTTTGCTAGGGGGGCACTCAGCAGGGGGGAAAAGCCAGGAGCACAAAAGGAGGAGGACCAGGGCTTCTGTGTGCAAAACCATTATACAGAGCAAGTACATACATGTTTGTTATTTTATTTTATTTAACAAAAAACTTTACAATCACTTTAAGGAAGCTCATAGTGAGCAAAGATGGAGGCTATCTTTGATGACCACTGAAAAGACTAAAGCCTCATACACACGAGTCGACGATCATATACAACAGGTCATACGAATGACCATTGTATGCAAAATCGATCGTTAGTACGTGCGATTAGAACAGCCAATGTACTATGGTCGTATAATGGGAGATGTATGAGCAAACTAGAAAACTTGGTAGTACCAACAAGCGGTCATACGACCATTGTATCGTGTGTACAGAGAAGTTGGTCCAACAAGTTGTACTGTGCAAAACACGCATGCTCAGAAGTCAGGAATGGCCGGATGCTAATTACATACACCTGAACTTTCTTTCTTTGGTTGTACAATCGTGTAGTGCAGTCAGTATGCTAGATACAACAGCCAACATACGATTTGGTCCGTTCGGTCGTACGACCTTCGAACCGTGTGTACGAGGCTTAACTCCCAAGCTGTCATGCTGATCTGTTGGTTTCAATATAATGCTTAACTAGAACAAGTTTGCCTATCGGGGGTTCTGACTTTCCAGATCTGCATGTTTGTTAGAGGTCAATTCTTCAATGTATTGACGCCATATACAGCCAGGTAACCAATATTTTCAGAAGGTCATCAATGAAAGCTTCCATTTTACTCTTCATACTGGTTTCCTTTAAGATAAATGCATAGACAATTTCATAGATATTTTAAAATCTACTACTGGAGCCAAAAAACACATCTGTGAGCTAATTTCATTAGACCCGTTGAAGTACAGGATTTTATTAAGATCCATATCCGAAACATCTCTTATCCAACAACACAAAGTAAAACATAATCCCACACTGTGAAGATGCCTAGGGCATGTTATATCCCATTCATGTCTTCTGATGCTGTATTGTATGCTTAAACATGTTTATAATTTTGGATAGAATAGGAACTGTTTAAAATGTATATAAACCCTAACAATGAACTCCCATTTTTTATTTTGATGTGTTAGATATACCATTGAAAGTATTTTGTTATATTGGTTTGATAAAATACCTGTGGGTCCTGCCAGAAATTCAGAGCTGTCCTGTGCACACTTTATGTTACTGTATCTTAAGGAGTTGATTTAGCCCTCCTAGTTCTTATCTTTGACTAAAGAACAATTAGTCCCTAAGTTGTGGAGATGAGGAGAATGGTTGAGTAGTTTAGTAAAAGACAACTGGACAGGACTGGCACCACTTAGTCCACAAAAATGCTGCCTGTTGATAACAGGACTTAAGCCCCATACACACATACAATTTTCTGTAGACTTTTGTCTTCAGATTTACCAAAACCATGTAGTGCAAGGGCCTGCCTGATTGCATGAAACTCTTAAGGTTTGACCTCATATTATATGGTTTTGGTAAATCTGAAGACCAGTCTACGGAGAATTGTATAGTGTGTATGAGGTTAAGGAGCTGGGTGCATTTCTGATCTACACAGATCAGACAGATCTACGGGTATTTGGCAGAGTCCTTAAAGGGATACAGCATAAGGAAATGTGCATGTATTGTGGAGATGCATCTCAACACATGAAACAATTTGTTTATACCATTTTTATGCAGCACATCACAATGCAAAGATGGTCCACATCACACCTATGCATTGTGCTGTGATAAAACCTATGTACTTGTGGTTTAGCGCATCAAAATTCCACGCTTTACTGTTTGTTTGCTGTAAAGTTCTCTTTTAACTGCAACACATAGATCTGAATGGGTCCATAAAGCCCAATTCTTGTTTAGGCAATATAAATAAATATGGATTCCCAGAAGCTTTATAAAATAAAAAAGCAGTTCTGGCAGATATACTCACCGGATTTCTGGTGCTGTCCCCCACAGACTCACTGATCTAGAGCTGCTTATTTTATTCCCCATATGACACCCAACATTAGTGAACCCACTTCCTGTGAACCCAGGGTGTCCTGGTTCCACCACCTACCCTGGAGAAGAATGTTGAATAAAGCTGTGCCCCACCATTATGTGGTGTGATTCTGTATAGTATTTAGGATCCCCAATTAAGGAAGACTCAGCCAGCCGCTCTTAGTGCTGTAAGGAGACACTAGTCCTTATAAAGCCTTAACACAGGTTCCCTAAGACCACTTTCACACGGGCTTGTCCTTATGACGGATTCCGTTTACTCAGCAGGGGATCGCTTCGCAGATCCCCACTGAGCAGGCGGATGACAGATCCGTCTCCGCTCACTGTGCAGAGGCCCACCTGTCAGAGCCCCAATCTCCTTTATGGGGAGATCGGATGAAAACGGAGTGCCTGTCCGTTTTCATCCAATCTGATCCTCCAGACAGATGGAAAATAGGGTTACCATCTGTCTGGTTTTGGCGACAGGTTCGGATCGGATATTGGTGGGTGTCAGTGGACATGTCACCGCTGACACCCACTGCCCCACAGGGGTGAATGGAGGGTCCGATCAGGTCTGCCTGAAAAACTGGCAGGTGGACCTGACCGGAAAGCCTGTGTGAAAGGGGCTTAATGCATTCTATTGTGATTCTATTAACGTGTTACTAAACCCAGGACTATGCATTCACCCACAGCACACAGAACATGGAAATGCCATAATTTTAGTAAATATAAACTTCTAAATACCTTTTCTCATCAGCACTATATAGCAGTCTTGAGACTTCTATCAGTTCCTGGTTAAAGCTTGTAGGAGGAGCTTTCATACTGCACTGGCTGTCCTATGAGGATGCAGGACCCCTGACCCTCTGTCTGGACAGTGCTGATTGGCTCTGTGTTGATCACATGCACACTCCCAAGAAAAAAAAACTATCTAGCAATACACTTATCAACACATGTTTTGGAGTCAGTGGAAGAAGAAGAGGATCTGTGCATACAGGATCAAACAGCCTTTTTACACAATGCAAACGATTAACCCCTTGGGTTCCACAGTGAATATAACAAGCATGCTTTATTGCATATACAGACTGATTTTACTGTTGTGGGTTTAGTGACCCTTTTAGTAACACTCCCCTGAAAAGGGGAAGGCTTTCACCCCAAAACACATTGGATGTATTTAATGCTTTTAGCTTTAAAACATTTAAAAAAGACCTTTAAGTGCAAATAACTTTTGTACCAGGCACCCCTCCATACACATCATAAAATTTCCACCTTTTGTTGTGACCAGAGAGGTAGCAGCCTGGGACCAGAACAAGGTCCACAAAGACTTTATTTTCATGACAGCTTTTTTGAAGGAAAACTCACCTTACGATACAGTATATCAAGCTGAACTGATTTTCACTTCTATTGGCCCAGCCGCTTGCTATAAGGGCATTCATGCAGGCTCAATCCCAACCCATGCTGTGTGTGTCCATATCACAGCGTGGCTTGGTCCCACCCCCCACTCTCTCCTCACAGGCTGTGGTTGACAGCAACAGCAGCCAATGGCCATTGAGGAGAGGCAGAGCAGAGAGAGCCGTTGCTGGATCGAGATTAGACTCGGGTAAGTGTTTAGAGGGGCTGGGGGGAGCTGGACAAAGAAGGTGTTTTACCTTAATGCATAGAATGCATTATGGTAAAATAAACCTTCTACCTTTACAACCACTTTAATCCTGTAATTCTGTTATATGAGTTTTAGTACGTTTTCCTCCTGCTCGTGGTCTACATTGCTGTTCCTCAAAAGGTCAGTGGCCTAGGGTAAGGTCCCCTGAAATGAATGCCAGAGCATAAGCTGGGAGACATTAGTACAGGGACAGCAGCTACGTAAAACTTGGTTGTTGACCAAACCACAGGCTGATGAGTCAGAGGAAGATTATAATATGGACAATTAAGTGTGGGTGGAAATGAAATAGGAATGAGAATCAGATGACAAAGCAAGGGGAGGCAATGTAAATGGGCCCTTCAGTAACTTCACAGGTCTGCATGAATACATTCCTAACATATCACAATATAGAGTAACAGTATAATTTTATCATTTAAAAGCCGTCCTGAGCTCAGGTGAAGTGATTTTGCATAAGGCCAATGGTCTTCAAACTTCCCAAATAAAGGGCCAATTTACTCTCCTTCAGACTTTAGGGGGAGCAGGATTGTAGCCAGTGGGGGTCAGTGGGTGCAAACAATGCCCCAGGCTTGGTGGCCAGCGGGAAGTCTAAAATTACATAAGACCTATGGTCAGTAGGAGGAGGGCTAGTGTCCCATTGTTGTTATTGGGAGGAATAGTGCCCAGTGTTGGTATCAGTGGAAGAAACTTTGCCCCATTGTTGGTGTCAGTTGAAGGAATAGTGTTCATTATTTACAGTATATCAGTGGGGGGAATGGCACACCATCATTGTGTGAGTGGAAGAAATTGTGCCCCATACATGGTATTGGTGGAAGGAGGAATAGTGCTGACCCGCACACAATGTGCTTTAAGTTCCTGGCAACTCTGCTGTGCCTGCCTCGGTTCCATCCTCCAGGCCACCTGTCACTTACTAAGCCCAGGTCGCTGCCGCCAGGCGCCATGCTATGGCCCATGAGCGTCTCGGCCGGCGGGAGTCGGGATGACTGAGGAGCGGGGGGTTCAAGGTGAGATCGCGCGGCTGGGCAGCCATGGCTGGGCAGAGCGGCGCAGAGTAGGGAAAGGCAAAACTGTCAGTGAGAAAGGCTGCTGACGGAGCTGGTGGATGTTAGAGACCTTGCGCTCCTCCACCTTCCATGCTCAATAGGGTTTTGGTCTGGAGACATGCTTGGCCAGTCTATCACCTTTATCCTCATCTTCTTTAGCAAGGCAGTGGTCGTCTTGGAGTGTGTTTGGGGTCGTTATCATGTCGAAATACTGCCCTGCGGCCAGGACTGGTGCAAGGATTTTTGATACCCTAGACGAAAACTCATTTTGCCGCCCCCTGGCTCAGCCTGACCTGCGTCCATCAAATGCAGCTTCACCTGCGCCCATCAAATTCAGCGTTACCTGTGCCCATCAAATGCAGCCTTACCTGTGCCCATCAAATGCAGCATTACAAGCGCCCATCAAATGCAGCCTCACCTACGCCCATCAAATGCAGCCTTACAAGTGCCCATCAAATGCAGCCTTACCTGCGCCCATCAAATGCAGCCTTGCCTGTGCCCATCAAATGCGGCCTCACTTTTGCCATGTGCCAATCAATGCACCCTGGGGGGGCGGCCCTCAGTACTTACAGACACACAGACAGATCAGTCACTATATCATCTATATTCATTGCAAATTGCATGGTCATAACAATCTCAGACAGTTACAGTTTTACAGTTCTCATCACACCAGGTGACGGTTTCTCCTGGGTTCTGCACAGTACAAACTTCTTTGTATCTGATTCCAACGATGTGACCCGCACACCGATGTGCTTGATGTTCCTGGCAACTCTGCTGTGCCTGCCTCGGTTCCATCCTCCAGGTCACCTGTCACTTACTAAGCCTAGGTCGCCGCCGCCAGGCGCCATGCTATGGCCCATGAGCGTCTCGGCCGGCGGGAGTCGGGACGACGGGGGAGCGGGGGGGGGTCCAGGTGAGATTGCGCGGCTGGACAGAGAGGCGCAGAGTAGGGAAAGGCAAAACTGTCAGTGAGAGAGGCTGCTAACATGAGAGCACAGTGAGACAGACACAGTGACAGGTCACTCACTGTTGATCAGAGGTGCGCAGCGGTGAAGGACTTCCGCCGCTGCGCCTCTGAGGCTCTGTGACAGACTGACACACTACGGAGTAACTGAGGTACTCCGGACCAGAGCGGCTGCCTGGCTGATAGTGGACAGGAGTAGTAGGATAATGGATCACACCAACAGCAGTGGCCGGGCGCCCTAGGCGACAGTGCACCCTAGGCGGCTGCCTAGTCTGCCTAGTGGTAGAGCTGGCCCTGCCTGCAGCCCAGTCTCCGAAGGGAGGGGATCCTGCTCTGCTTCAGTGTGTCACAGTACATATTGGCATTCATGGTTCCCTCAATGAACTGTAGATCCCCAGTGTCGGCAGCACTCATGCAGTCCCAGACCATGACACTCCCACCACCATGCTTGACTGTAGGCAAGATACACTTGTCTTTCTACTCCTCACCTGGTTGCCGCCACACACCCTTGACACCATCTGAACCAAATAAGTTTATCTTGGTCTCATCAGACCAGTAGACCTGGTTCCAGTAATCCATGTCCTTAGTCTGCTTGTCTTCAGCAAACTGTTTGCAGGCTTTCTTGCGCATCATCTTTAGAAGAGGCTTCCTTCTGGGACGACAGCCATGCAGACCAATTTGATGCAGCGTGCGGCGTATGGTCCGAGCACTGACAGGCTGAACCCCCACCCCTTCAGCCTCTGCAGCAATGCTTGAAGCACTCATACCTCTATTTCCCAAAGACAACCTTTGGATATGACGCTGAACATGTGTACTCAACTTCTTTGGTCGACCATGGCGAGGCCTGTTCTGAGTGGAACCTGTGCTGTTAAACCACTGTATGGTCTTGGCCACCGTGCTGCAGCTCAGTTTCAGGGTCTAGGCAATCTTCTTATAGTCTAGGCCATCTTTATGTAGAGCAACAATTCTCTTTTTCAGATCCTCAGAGAGTTCTTTGCCATGAAGTGTTATGTTGATCTTCCAGTGACCAGTATGAGAGAGTGAGAGCGATAACACCAAATTTAACATAACTGCTCTCCATTCACACCTGAGACCTAACACTAACGAGTCACATGACACCGGGGAGGAAAAATGGCATATTGGGCCCAATTTGGACATTTTCACTTAGGGGTGTACTCACTTTTGTTTCCAGCAGTTTAGACATTAATGGCTGTGTGTTGAGTTATTTTGAGGGGACAGCAAATTTACACTGTTATACAAGCTGTACACTCACTACTTTACATTGCAGCAAAGTGTCATTTCTTCAGTGTTGTCGCATGAAAAGATATAATAAAATATTTACAAAAATGTGAGAGGTGTACTGACTTTTGTGAGATACTGTATATTGTACATTCACATCAGTCCCTGCCAGTGGGGGCCCATCCATTAGGGGCGCACGGGCGCTGCCCCCTGATCTGCATACAGGGAGCCAGACCATGGACTCCAATGGGGGGGAGTGTATTTTTGAAGCATGGGATTAGAGCCAGAGGCTCTAATAGGCTTCAAAAAAGAGTGGACTTGGGGCACAGAGCACTGCACCCCAATCCCACCCAGTTGTGTGATGATAGCAAATGAATATTTGCTATTTTCAAACTAAATCTCTTCCCTGCCATTCAGGAAGCAGGTCGTGAGACTCCTTTCCCGATTGGCCAAAATGTCAGGTGATCCTATTGGACTCCTAGCGCCTATGAGGAGGAAAGAGGAGACGCACGGTGCAAGCTATGGAGGAAGCCGCTGGAGGAGAGGACACCGGAGCCGCTGCCTGCCACCCGCCAACTAGATGGGGTAAGTGCTGGACAGACCGGCAGACAGCAGGGGGGGTAGTACCATGGCACCGGCTGCCCGGGGGGTGGTTGTTTGCCGCCCTCCCCCCAAAAAAAAAAAACACCAGCCACCACTGGTCCCTGCTGTCAAGAAGCTTATAATCTAAGGCCTGCCATAGACGGTTTGAATCCTGCTGAACTGGCCAAGATTTGAACCGTGTGTGGGCAGTCTGAATGTTCCAAGTTGATCTATTGATCAACTTGGGTACAACAGCCTGCCGGATTCACTTGCCGCTAGCAATAATCACTGTCTTCTTCCGCCAGCACGGTCTGTGTTGATGGGGGAATTGTGCAATTTTCTTTCTTGCAACCCGTGGTCTGCCTACACATTTTCACTTTTACATACACATACTAGGGTCAATTTAAACAGGAGCCAATTAACCTACCAACATGTCTTTGGAGTGTGGGAGGAAACCGCAGTACCCAGAGGATACCCACACAGGCCCAGGCAGAACATGCAAACTCCAGGCAAGTAGTGCTATGGTTGGGATTTGAACAGCCCTAGTGTTGCCAGGTAGAAGGGCTCGCCACTTAGACACTATGGGGTTGATTTACTAAAACTGGAGAGTGCAAAATCTGGTGCAGCTGAGCATGGTGGCCAACCAGCCTCTAACCTCAGCTTGTTCAATCAAGCTTTGACAACAAATCCTGGAAGCTGATTGGTTTCTTTGCAGAGCTGCACCAGATTTTGCACACTCTCCAGTTTTAGTAAATCAACCCCTGTGCTTCCCTAATACCTAATAATGTAACCTGACAGTCACCTATATGTAGGAACCCTGTGCACTGCTATGTTAAAGAGAATCTGTCATCTCAATACTGGCCTTGCTGGGAAACTTCCCGAAGAAACGGCATACAAACCCAGCCTATAAAATATAAATCGAATCACTGACCACTCCATCTTCTCTCCCTCCCCTCCCTCCCTGACCCACTTTCCTAAATACTTGGGTTCACCAGGGAGAAACAAAACTTTTTCTGGCGTCTGAGTCTTTGTACGCCTCTGTCGGACTGTAGCCAGCTTGCAGGGCGTGGAGAGGGGATGAGAGGTCTGAATCAGCTATACTGCAATTAAGAGGACCTTTCCTTGGATTTCCTCTGCATGGCCATAACCAATTCTTCTTTTGATTGATGTAATGAGTATTTTTCACATTAGATTGCCAGATTATGTTCATAAGTGCATGGCAGTAAAATAAGTACATTGACTGTTTCCCGGCATCCTGCTCTGGGTCTCTCTGACATGTTCTGTGTCAGTGCAGCCTGGCGCTAATGTCTTGTGATGTCATCTTTCTGTTGCTTAAAAGTCTACTAAACCAGTGACAGGATACAAGTCAGAGCCATATCTACAGTATAAGGGCGGTTTTATACTTATATATTTTATACTTATATATTATATATTGATGATTCATGCAGACATATTTAAAGTGTTACTAAACCCAGGAGCCTGCATTCACTATATCTAGTCTCCCACGGTACACAGAACATGGAAATGCAATTAGTTTACTAAATATAAACTGCTAAATACCTTTTCTCATCAGCAGTATATAGAAGTCTTGTGACTTTTATCAGTGTCTGGTTAAAGCTTGTAGGAGGAGTTTCCATACTGCGCTGAGCTGTCCTATGAGGCTGCAGGACCCCTGACCCTCTGTCTGGACAGTGCTGATTGGCCATGTGTTGATCACATGCCCCCTCCCAAGAAATAAAAACTCTCTAGCAATACACACCAAACTGAGCATGTGCAGCCTGACTCCTCTAACTCTGTCGTATCCGGACATGTTTTGGGGACTGTAAAAAAAGGGAATGATCTGTGCATACAGGATCAAACAGCCTTTTTACACAATGCAGGGGATTAAGCTCTTAATCTCCACAGTGAATATAACAAGCATGCTATGCTGCATATACAGACAGATCTTTCTGTTGTGGGTTTAGCAACACTTTAAGACCCCTTTCACACTGAAGTGCTTTACAGGCATTTTTTTAGCTAAAAATAGCGCCTGTAAGGTGCCTCTAAATTGGCTCCTAATGCACCCCAGTGTGAAAGCCTGAGTGCTTTTACACTGGGGCGGTGCACTTGCATGACGGGAAAAAAAGTCCTGCAAGTCGCATCTTTGGGGGGGGGGTGGGATCGATGTATACACCGCTCCTACACCTCCCCTGCCATTGAAATGAATGCACAGCTAGCCGGCACTTTTAAACCCTTTTTAACCCCTTGTGGGGGGGGGGGGGTAGAAGCGCCCCGTCGCCGCCTGAATAGTGGCGCCAAGATGGCTCAGATGGCCTCGGTGTGAAAGGGGTGTAAGTGCTAAACCTAAAGCAATCTACATTAAACAATTGCAGCCAATAATATGTGTGTGCACATAGGGTGTAAGGTGTGCCTGGGACCCTAATCACCCTGTACTGTGCAGATTCCCCCTGCTGCCTGGCTGCAGAAAAAGGACTGGGGAATCTCTGTCCTCAGTCTCTCTGTTTAGACCCCTGAGGGCCACCAAAGCCCCCAGTAGGGCTCCTAAATAAAATTCTACAAAAAAAAAATAAAATATAACATTGTAAAAAATAATAAAAAACTAAATTATAAAAAAATAAATAAAATAAAATAAAAAGAAACTACTGACACCTATTTCTGCCCTACTGACATATACACACACACTCATGTTTGTTTGCACTTTGTGGTGCACACCTTAATGCAATAGGCTGCTCACACCTATGCAGCCAATAATAACTCACGGTTCAATGTCAAACCAGTACACCATGGATTCTGCGGATTACTGCAATTAAACAGGAACCTCACAATATCCGCAACGGTAAATGTAATAAATTAATATCAAAACTAAGCAGATCTGATAAGCACATTATCATTGTTCTTACCAATGCCGCATTAAATCAGCCCATTTCTTTAAGGCTTAATTTACCTGTGAAAGGTGGAGAGAGAGTGCAGGCGCATGCGCAGGTTTGTGAGAAAGGTAGAGCGTTCCTACTGTAATTCTATGGACGTGCACATCGGTCAACACCTTTCCAGCTTCTATGCTAAGAGTGAGCGGATCAGTCAGGATGGTAGCTTTCTGGGCAGCCACGCTTGGCCTACAGGTATGGCATGTAAACTAATCTCCATTTTTCTAAGCTGCACACCGCTTTTAAGGGCTTGTTTGCATGTAAAGTTAGGGGCAGTAAACCCCACAATGGAGCCTCATTCTTACTGCCCCCCAACCACTATTCCCTTTAGCTGCAGAGGCAAAGCCTGGAGGTATAGACCAGTGTTTCCCAACTCCAGTCCTCAAGGCACACCAACAGGTCATGTTTTCAGGATTTCCCTCAGATGAAACAGCTGTGGTAATTACTAAGGCAGTGAAACTGATCAAATCACTTGTGCAAAATAATAGAAAGTCTGAAGATATGACCTGTTGGTGTGCCTTGAGGACTGGAGTTGAAAAACACTGGTATAGACATCATGCCAAGGCTGCCATCTTATGGTTCGTAGCTGCGGGAAGAATTATCCCCCCTGTCGCTTCTGGTGTTCTTACCACCGCCCCAACCGTTACTCCCTTTAGCTGCAGAGGCAGTTGCTGGGGCTGTACACATGTTACGGCAAGAAATATACCTACTGTCATTTTTAGTGGGTGTAGATTCTCGATCCTTTTAAGTAAATGAGGCCTCTCTGTAAGCGTTCTGCAACCACATGCAATTTACACATTGTGAGGGAATCAAGGAGTTAAAGCAGGCTGTCAGGAGGTCATATAACACCCCCTCATCGCCTGTCAAATGCTCTAAAAGTGAATTGCTCTTCAGAGACCAAAACTCGTGTGAACAAGCCCTTAAACTACCGGGCCCCTTAGCTGTTGTGGCCCTTTGACTGCACAATACATTTGTTTAGATGGGTGAACTAACCCTTTAAGTTGGACATTCACATTTTATTCACTCGTGTTTCTGTTGCTTTTTTCATTTAGGTTCAGAGATAATGATTGTTTTTCCCAGTAAGAAACGATCGGAGTCCATGAAATATAAGATAAAGACCAAAATACAGTTTTTTGGCTGACTTTGGATTTCTTGCAGCATGCTCAGGGTCAGAGAATTAATCTCTCGCAGGCTCTAAATCACACATAGCTAACATCCTAGCTGTTCTCCCAACAATATCATTTTTCATATTTTTCAGTGCTGCCCACTGGGGAAATTTCTCGGGAGTTTGCAGTAATCCGTTTTTCCAAATGCAAACATATTTTTATATATTTGTGTTGTGTTTGTACTTTCTTCTCAATCACATGCACAGCAAAGATAATTTATAAGGGGCTGAAAGAGTAAATCCTTCTTCATTTGGATGCATAGCTCACATTTTTAGTCTTGCAGCTGGCTATACACACATAGGATTTGTTGTAAAGAAATGTCAATTGGTTTTGTTTTTTTTAGTTATTTGTTATTTTATTATAAATGCAGCACAGCGGCTTAGTGGTTAGCACATCTGGCAGCACTAGCTGTTCATTAGTTAAGTCTCGTACACGCGGTGCGACGGTCATACGACCGAATGGACCAAATCGTATGTTGGCGGTTGTATCTCGCATACTGACATGCATTACACGATCGTACGACCAAGCTGAACGTAGTGACGTGTTATGAACGTATAAAGAGAACGTTCAGGTGCATGTAATTAGTATCCGGCCGTTCCTGACTTCTGAGCATGAGTGTTTTGCACAATACAACTTGTTGTACCAACTTCTCTGTACACACGATACAACGGTCGTAAGACTGCTTGTTGGTACTACCAAGTTTCCTAGTCTGCTCATACAACTCCCGTTGTACGACTGTCGTACGTCAGCTGTTCTAATAGCGCGTACTAACGATCGATTTCGCATACATTGGTCGTTCGTGCGACCTGTTATATACAACCGTTGAACCGTGTGTACGAGGCATTAGACTATTTAGTCGTTCAAATTCCAACCACAACACTATCTGCATAGATTTTGCATGCTTTACCTATTCCTGTGTGGGTTTCCTCACACACTCCAAAGACATGGGTCATAGGTCATAGTGCTGAGTAAATCGTCGGTGCTATATAATTACCTTTAATATATATATATACAGTACAGACCAAAAGTTTGGACACACCTTCTCATTCAAAGAGTTTTCTTTATTTTCATGACTATGAAAATTGTAGATTCACACTGAAGGCATCAAAACTATGAATTAACACATGTGGAATTATATACATTACAAAAAAGTGTGAAACAACTGAAAATACTGTATGTCATATTCTAGGTTTTTGCTTTGATTACTGCTTTGCACACTCTTGGCATTCTCTTGATGAGCTTCAAGAGGTAGTCACCTGAAATGATCTTCCAACAGTCTTGAAGGAGTTCCCAGAGATGCTTAGCACTTGTTGGCCCTTTTGCCTTCACTATGCGGTCCAGCTCACCCCAAACCATCTCGATTGGGTTCAGGTGCGGTGACTGTGGAGGCCAGGTCATTTGGCACAGCACCCCATCACTCTCCTTCTTGGTCAAATAGTCCTTACACAGCCTGGAGCTGTGTTTGGGGTCATTGTCCTGTTGAAAAATAAATGATGGTCCAACTAAACGCAAACCGAATGGAATAGCATGCCACTGCAAGATGCTGTGGTAGCCATGCTGGTTCAGTATGCCTTCAATTTTGAATAAATCCCCAACATTTAGGCCTCATACACACGGGCGTTTGCACAAAAAATAAGCAAAATGCCGGGCCTGACGTCAGGGAAAAAACTGACGTTTTGCTTGGCGTTTTGCATTGACGTCAATGCACGTTTTTTCACGCTAGCTTTTTGCAGCGTTTTCTGCCTCTATTCAAAATCAATGGTTCCCTATGGGAGCCCATTGATTTGAATAGAAGCCGCACCAGCAGTCGGATCACGGTGATCCGACTTGCGGCGCGACTTGTGTGCTAGGTGTCTTAAAGGGGAACCCCCGCAAAAAAATTGCATGTGGTTCCCCCCCCCCCCCCCAGGAGCATACCAGGCTCTTCGATCTGGCATGGATTTTAAGAGGAGCCCCCACGCCAAAAAAAACGGCGTAGGCTCCCCCCCAAAATTCATACCAGACCCTTATCGGAGCATGCAGCCTGGCAGGCCAGGAAAGGGGGTGGGGACGAGCAAGCGCCCCCCCCTGGACCGTACCAGGCCTCATGCCCTCAACATGGGGAGTATGGGTGCTTTGGGGCAGGGGGGGCTCTGCACTCCCCACCCCAAAGCACCTTGTCCCCATGTTGATGGGGACAAGAAAATGAAAAAGGATTAGGCGCTGATCATATATTGTGAATTGTGGACACACAGGGGACCGAGTGACTTGCTGCAGGTACCTTGCAGCCTAGGTTCAGCTCCGGGGTGGGAGTAAAAAAAATAAAAGGAAATTTGAACCCAAGGGCGCTTGTGTGCAGTGTTGCCCACTGTCAGTTTTTAACACCAAAGTAAAAAACAGCAATATTGTCTTTGTTGAAATTGGTAAAAAACAGGACCAGCCTGGGTTACTATAAAAAAGTAGAAAGTTTATTGAAGACTTACATATAAAACCATGGCAGGCTTGGGAAGGAGTCGGGATGCTCGTTGCTATACAGGCTGGTTGACAGTCCTCCCTGGTGGAACCGGAGGTTTCCCTGGGCTATAGTGATGCGTGATCCGGAAGGAGATCGAGCCACAGTGTCCTCACAGAGCCACTGGAGATGGTGTGGGCTGTGCAATGGAGGTGATGTGATTAAGCGGTGTCGCGAAACATGTCGTCACGCTGACGGGACCACTATCCAGTACCTACGTTGCAGACACCAGGAGCGAACGTACCGGTGAGAGCTCTTGCTGCGGCCCCTCCCTGCCTTGGTCTCTGCATACTAGTGAGGCAGACGTCACCTCCATTGCACAGCCCACACCATCTCCAGTGGCTCTGTGAGGACACTGTGGCTCGATCTCCTTCCGGATCACGCATCACTATAGCCCAGGGAAACCTCCGTTCTAATTTTTTATAGTAACCCAGGCTGGTCCTGTTTTTTACCAATTTCAACAAAGACAATATTGCTGTTTTTTACTTTGGTGTTAAAAACTCACAGTGGGCAACACTGCACACAAGCACCCTTGGGTTCAAATTTCCTTTTATGATGGGGACAAGAGCCTCTTTCCGACAACCCTGGCCGTTGGTTGTCGGGGTCTGCGGGCGGGGGCTTATCGGAATCTGGAAGCCCCCTTTAACAAGGGGGCCCCCAGATGCCAGGCCCCCCACCCTATGTAAATGAGTATGGGGTACATCGTACCCCTACCCATTTACCTGGGGGAAAAAAGTGTACAAAAAACCCACTACACAGCTTTTTAAAATATTTTATTAAATCTGCTCCGGCATCTTCTCCCCTCTCTTCTTTCTTCGGCTCTTTTGCGGGGTCTTCTGTCTTCTGAGGGGTCTTCTGCGGGGTCTTCAGCTCTTTTGCTGCTGTCTCCCCGGCTAGCTTCTCCCGCCTCCGCTGCTTCTTCTTCTACTTCTCCTTCTTCTGGAGATGTTGACTCGTCGCTCTCTTCCACTCGAATGCCGGGTCCGTGCTGCGCGGTTGCCTTATATTGGCATGGGGCGGGGCCACAGGATGAAGTCATCATGAGTCCCACCCTCACGATGTCACATCCTGGGTCGGGGCTGTGATGTGATGCCCCGTCCCAGGATGTGACATCATGAGGGTGGGGCTCATGATGACGTCATTGTGTGGCCCCGCCCCATGCCAATATAAGGCAACCGCGCAGCATGGACCCGGCATTCGAGTGGAAGAGAGCGACGAGTCAACATCTCCAGAAGAAGGAGAAGAAGAAGAAGCAGCGGCGGCGGGAAAAGCTAGCCGGGGAGACAGCAGCAAAAAAGCTGAAGACCCCGCAGAAGACCCGGAGAAGACCCCTCACAAGACAGAAGACCCCGCAAAAGAGCCAAAGAAAGAAGAGAGGGGAGAAGATGCCGGAGCAGATTTAATAAAATATTTTAAAAAGCTGTGTAGTGTTTTTTTTGTACACTTTTTTCCCCCAGGTAAATGGGTAGGGGTACGATGTACCCCATACTCATTTACATAGGGTGGGGGCCCTGCATCTGGGGGCCCCCTTGTTAAAGGGGGCTTCCAGATTCCGATAAGCCCCCGCCCACAGACCCCGACAACCAACGGCCAGGGTTGTCGGGAAGAGGCTCTTGTCCCCATCAACATGGGGACAAGGTGCTTTGGGGTGGGGGGGCGCAGAGCCCCCCCTGCCCCAAAGCACCCATACTCCCCTTGTTGAGGGCATGCGGCCTGGTACGGTCCAGGAGGGGGGGCGCTTGCTCGTCCCCACCCCCTTTCCTGGCCTGCCAGGCTGCGTGCTCGGATAAGGGTCTGGTATGGATTTTGGGGGGACCCTACGCCGTTTTTTTCGGCGTGGGGGCTCCTCTTAAAATCCATGCCAGATCGAAGAGCCTGGTATGCTCTTGGGGGGGAACCCCACGCAAATTTTTTGCGGTGGTTCCCCTTTAAGACACCTAGCACACAAGTCGCGCCGCAAGTCAGATCACCGTGATCCGACTTCTGGTGCGGCTTCTATTCAAATCAATGGGCTCCCATAGGGAACCATTGATTATGAATAGAACGCCTGACGAGGCTTAACGCTGTGTATACAACGTTAAGCAACATTATTGAGCGTTTTGCCAGCTCGGCGTCAAAAACGCCATGACGCTGCAGCATCAGAACGCACTGGACCTGCGTTCTAGCTACAGCTCACTAACGCCGACGCCCTCTACTGCTCAAAAACGTCAACGTTTTAGAGGGCCATTATATAACATGGAGAGCAGCAAAAAAAACGCCCAAAAACGTGGCATAACAAAACGCCCGTGTGTATGAGGCCTAATAAGGCAAGAAATCACACTTATTAAACCTGACAGGGCACACCTGTGAAGTGAAAACCATTTCAGGTGATTACCTCTTGAAGCTCATCAAGAGAATGCCAAGAGTGTGCAAAGCAGTAATCAAAGCAAAAGGTGGCTACTGTGAAGAACCTAGAATATGACATATTTTCAGTTGTTTCACACTTTTTTGTTATGTATATAATTCCACATGTGTTAATTCATCGTTTTGATGCTTTCAGTGTGACTCTATAATTTTCATAGTCATGAAAATAAAGAAAACTCTTTGAATGAGAAGGTCTGTCCAAACTTTTGGTCTGTACTGTATATATACAGTATCTCACAAAAGTGAGTACACCCCTCACATTTATGTAAATTTTTTATTCTATCTTTTCATGTGACAACACTGGAGAAATAACACTTTGCTACAATGTAAAGTAGTGAGTGTACAGCTTGTATAACAGTGTAAATTTGCTGCCCCCTCAAAATAACTCAACACATAGCCATTAATGTCTAAACCACTGAAAAAAAAGTGAGTACACCCCTAAGTGAAAATGTCCAAATTGCGCCCAATTAGCCATTTTCCCTCCCCGGTGTCATGTGACTTGTTAGTGTTACCAGGTCTCAGGTGTGAATAGGGAGCAGCTGTGTTAAATTTGGTGTTATCGCTCTCACTCTCTCATACTGGTCACTGGAAGTTCAACATGGCACCTCAAGGCAAAGAACTCTCTGAGGATCTGTAAAAAAAAAAAATTGTTGCTCTATATAAAGGTGGCCTAGGCTATAAGCAGATTGCCAAGAATCTGAAACTGAGCTGCAGCACAGTGGCTAAGACCATACAGCGGTTCAACATGGCAGGTTCCACTCAGAACAGGCCTCGTCATGGTCAACCAAAGGAGTTGAGTGCATGTGCTCAGCATCATATCCAGAGGTTGTCTTCAGGAAATAGACGTATGAGTGCTGCCAGCATTGCTGCAAAGCTTGAAGGGGTGGGGGGTCAGCCTAGTACTGCTTAGACCATACGCCGCACACTGCATCAAATTGGTCTGCATGGCTGTCGTCCCAGAAAGAAGCCTCTTTTAAAGATGATGAGACAAAATACACAAGAAGCGCCTCTAAGTGCAGCCGTATAAACAGATTTATTAAAACACAAGTGGAGGTGCTCACAAGGAAATGAAGCAAGGGAGCATTGCAGTGTAAGCCACTGCGGGCTGTACTTAGTCTGCACTAAGCTTACACTGCAATGCTCCCTTGCTTCATTTCCTTGTGAGCACCTCCACTTGTGTTTTAATAAATCTGTTTATATGGCTGCACTTGGAGGCGCTTCTTGTGTATTTTGTCTCCTGCTCCCAGAAGTATATCTGTCTTCTTCACTAAAAGCTGCCCTAAGATTGCCAGTCAAGTGGACTTCTAAACATATGCTACCACAATCTTTCTCCCTTTGGATGCAGGTCATTTGCGCTCTATCAATAACTTTACTTGTCTCCTCTTCTAAAGATGATACACAAGAAAGCCCGCAAACAGTTTGCTGAAGGCAAGCAGACTAAGGACATGGATTACGGGAACCAAGTCCTGTGGTCTGATAAGACCAAGATAAACATATTTGGTTCAGATGGTGTCAGTGTGTGTGGTAGCAACCAGGTGAGGAGTACAAAGACAAGTATGTCTTACCTACAGTCAAGCATGGTTGTGGGAGTGTCACGGTCTGGGGCTGCATGAGTGCTGCCGGCACTGGGGATCTATAGTTCTTTGAGGGAACCATGAATGCCAATATGTACTGTGATATACTGTGACATACTGAAGAAGAGCATGATCCCCTCCCTTCGGAGACTGGGCTGCAAGGCAGTATACCAACATGATAACGACCCCAAACACAGCTCTAAGACAACCACCACATTGCTAAAGAAGCTGAGGGTAATGGTTATGGATTGGCCAAGCATGTCTCCAGACCCTATTGAGCATCTGTGGGGCATCCTCAAATGGAAGATGGAGGAGCACAAGGTCTCTAACATCCACCAGCTCCGTGATGTCATCATGGAGGAGTGGAAGAGGACTCCAGGGGCAACCTGTGAAGCTCTGGTAAACTCCATGCCCAAGAGGGTTAAGGCAGTGCTGGAAAGTCATGGTGGCCACACAAAATATTGACACTTTGAGCCCAATTTGAACAATTTCACTTAGGGGTGTACTCACTTTTGTTGCAAGTGGTTTAGTTATTAATGGCTATGTGTTGAGTTAATTTGAGAGGTCAGCAAATGTACACTGTTATACAAGCTGTACACTCACTGCTTTACATTATAGCAAAGTGTCATTTCTTCAGTGTTGTCACATGACAAGATATGATAAAATATTTACAAAACTGTGAGGGGTGTACTCACTTTTGTGAGATACTGTATATATATATATATATATATATATATATATATATACATGTATTATTTTGCAGTTCCTGCTATTTTTGCAGGACTAATCCACCAATGATTATTATTATTAATGGACAAATCCACCAAATGTGTACTTTTTGTTATAGATGGTGCCAGGTGGGCTGAGTCACTCTATGCCTTCTTTTATATCTTGGATGCTTCATCAGTGAGACCTGCTGACCATAATTCCTTTGTTTGTTACCATCCATCTCCAGTTTTCAGTGTTCCCATTACCTTTGGTAGCACCCTGCTAGTATAGAGCAGGCTGTGAGGCAAATTTAGTATGGCATCCCTGTAATTAGTAGAGCAGGGTTGATTATTTAGGGCTGCTCAGTGTTTTACAGGTTGCTGTTCAGTTACTTCTCCTATTAATTATACTCCAGCCAATCCTTGGGGAGCTGTGCCCAGAAGGTGATGAGAGAGCTCATAAATAGTCTGAGGCCTGAGCAGCAATGTGCAGTGTTCCTGGGTCCAGTTGGCTCTGTCCCCTGGTACAGGGTCCTAGAGGGAGCCTTGAGGAGGACACAGAGTTCCCAGCTAGACTTAACTGGGGGGGGGGCTATTTGCAGATCCATGTCCAGGTATCAAGTTTGGTCCGAAGAAGCTCACTGGAGATAGCCAGGAGGAAGTTGGTGGGAAAGAGTCCAGCTGTCCTATGATGGTATGAGTCTACATCTCCCTCACTAGGAAGAGCCTGGTGAATATCAGCAGAAGGCACCTGATGATCCTGTGAGTAGAAGACCCCAGTGCTGAAGGACAGTGACTGTGGGTAGCTTTTAATCTTGGAAGGAGTACAGGTCACCAGCAGTATAATGATCCTGTGGGACATTCAGTGTGTGCAGTGCAGCCAGCAAGTTCATGCAGTGCACCCAGCAGTTTTGAGCAGTTTGAGACAGAAGTTGGGGAGCCCTCGTGTTATCCAGTTTTACAGTTTCTGGGGTATCCCATGCTCCCTATCCCAGTTGATCGCTCCCATCAAAACCATAAAAATAATTTTTAGACTTTTTCCTGAGCCAGTGGAATAATGAAGAAACCACCTGTCTGTGTGTGCTCTAATGGGGGAGATAGGATTGCATTCGCCCCTGGCTCCTACAGGGGTATGCTAGATGTGTATGTTCAAGCTCCTTCTGTTCAGCAGGCTATACAGTAGTAGATTTTTGTACATGCATTTGTAAGAATATTTTTTGTACATTCTATGACTGGACAAATGCCATTCAAATGTACTTTCATTTTGTTTTGACATTAAATTTTAGAATACATTTGAATTTTCTGAAAACAATTCACTGTTAGAAATGTGTTCATTTGAGAAAATTTCCACCCTGTTTTTTCTAAATTTCTTGTCGCTGAGTTTAAAAACTGACATCAGTTGAACCCACTAACCATTGGAAAATCAAACAAACATTCTTAAAGAGTAACTTCACTTTCGTGTGAAAAAATATAGTACATAAAAACAAATAACAATCTAGCGGATACTATTGCAATACAAGTCATATGGTAATTGAATGTTATTAAAAATTACCTTTCCTTTTAAATCTGCAGCCACTGTAATTTTCTGTAAAATGCAATACGATATGGCTACCTGGAGATGTTCTGTACACAGAATGTACAGAACACCCCCCAGAAACATTGTTTCCTGCTTGTGTGATTGGCTCACTGATTTTCCCAGAAGTCTGCACTAAGATACAAGTCAGATATCAGGCATCCCCTGCAACAAACATGTCCTTTTTGGTGAGATACTCCCTATAGGAAAATGCATCTTAAGGGATGAAAGCCCAGCAATTTTCCTCATTAGAGCCCTGCAGGTGCAGAAGCCGGTTGATAATTAAGAAACCACTCCCATTAGATTCACTTACCACATGGACACAGACAAACACACAGGGATTTCTTCAGAATAACAAAAGGTAGGAATCTGAAACAAAGTTTGTTAAAATCCTTGTAATGTATACAGATCACCCAGAGGGGAATTCTTTTTTTCTCAACAAAAGTGGAGTTACTCTTTAAAACAAAAAAAATCAAACCACATTATACTAGTTTATAGCCAGCTTTACATAATATAGCATAAATAAATAAAAAGTATCAAGCAGAGATTATGGTTGACCGTTAAAAACGGCACATCATATGCAGACCCAGGAGCTCAAGCTACAGAGGTCTCCCCAATAAAGACTCGAAGAAATACCAGAAAGGTCCAATTGAACTGTCAGTTTAAATAAGCTAAATGTAGTCTAGATACATCAAGACAACAGGTGCTCAAAGCCCTATAATACTGAACCTCTGCAGAGAAACCACTGCTTCCACACAAAGAGCAAAGACCTTGAAGCATGTTGGCAGGGACAGGCTTTTCTACGAAGAAAAACTAAAGAAAACAATCTGTAGGACCTGTGGGAATGACAGCTATGAGTAATATGGACATGCTTCCTTCCTCCAGTCTGTATACAGTCATCAAACATCAATCATTTCATGGCTCTCCTACATTTGGCTGAGAGAACTACAAAGGAGCAAACTGGACAATCTTACTGTGGGGTTAATGACTGTGTCTTGGTTGTTCCTGTGGCTCAATTCCAGCTTTGGATTCATTTCTGATTTTCCAGACCCCCCCTTTTATTTTATTTCATTTAATGCCCACGGCGAATCAGAAGTGTTTGTCAGCTGCAGCTGTGTTGCATGGGAACAGCGCATAAAGCAGATTGAGACCCAGAGCAGATGATAGGATATGCTGCGGAGAGACACGGCATGATGAACGCCTGTGAAATCAGCCCATAAACCCTGCTGCTTCTTATTAACCAAGATTTATACACTGCACCTTCCGTGTCTCATACATGGTTGTTTATGTACAGTACATGGAGGAGGCAATTATGGAACTGGAACTCAGCCACTCCTCATAATGCCAAGAGTCATGAAGGGGTCCATTTACGTGAGCTGTAAATTTATATATGTAACACATGTCACTCAAGTGAAGGATGTTTGGGGTTCACTCACAGTTCATAGGCAAGTTAGTTCATCATCTGTCCCAGTCTTCCAAGAGTACCTTTCCCAGTTATAAAGGTGGCAGGGGCAATCCCAAAATGGCTCCTCCTGCAATTCACTTTTCTATGAACTGGGAAATCAGAGGCAGAGTTTGTATAGTTACCATCACAGACAAGACAAGTTTGCTGAAATTCTGCTCCCCCCTAGTACATCTAATGCAATGGAGAGAGGTGCTATGACTTCTATCCTTGGATACCTCTCCTCCTCTGTCTACTCTCTTCTATGCTTATCTCTCCTCCCTGTGCAGTCTCTTTTCCTCTCCTCTACTCCCCTCTCCACCTCCCCCAACCCTGTACCTTCGCTTTTCCTTTCCTCGCCTCTCCAAACCTAATGTCTCTTCTTCACCATTCACCCTGTTATCTCCTCTCCCCTCCTCTGTGCACTCTCTTCCACTCTCCTCTCCTGTTCTCTCCACATCTCATCTCCCTCCTCTATACACTATATTGTCCTCTCCATACCTCTTCACCTCTCCCTTTCCCTGTACTCTCTCTTCTACTCTATACCTCTCCTCTGTCCTCTCCTCCCCTTCCCCCTTCTCTGTGCACTCTTCTCCTCTCCTGCGCTCCTCCGCCCTCCTCTGTTCCTCTCTTCCCCTCTCCACCTGTCCTTATCCCTGCACACTCTTTTCTTCTCCCCTTTCCTCTCCTCCCTTTTTCTACCCTCCTCTGTACATTTTCTTCTCTCTTCCTCTCTCCACTTCTTCTTCCTTCCACTGTACAATATCATGTCCCCTCATTCCCTGTATACTCTCCTCTCTCTTCCTCCCCTCTTCACCTAGCCTCACCTCTGCTGTACACTATCATGTCCCCTCATTCCCTGTATACTCTCCTCTCTCTTCCTCCCCTCTCCACACCTATACTCTACTCCCTACAAACTCTCGGCTCTCTTCCCCTGTCTGCCTCTCGTCTCCTCTCCTCTCCTGTACCCTGCTCACCTTTTTCACTTCAGCTCTTCATGTATCTTCACGCCTATTATCTCCTCCTTATCCCCTCTTCTTTCCTCTTCTCAGCTCCCCACCTGTCCGTATCCCTGCATACTCTTTTCTTCTGTCCTTCCCTCTCCTCCCTTCTTCTACCCTCCGCTGTGCACTTTCTTCTCTCTTCTCCTCCCTTCGCCACCTTTTCTCTGCTGTGCACTATCATGTCCTCTCCTTCCCTGTATACTCTCCTCTCTCTTCCACCCCTCTTCACCTATCCTCACCTCTGCTGTACACTATCATGTCCTCTCCTTCCCTGTATACTCTCCTCTCTCTTCCACCCCTCTAAATGGCTTCAAACATGCTTGGGATAAACATAAATCCATAGTCAGATAACAAGGTTAATGTAAAAAAAAAAAAAAATAAAAAAAATAAAAATAAAAAGGGGCAGACTCGATGGACTACTCAGTCTTTTTCTGCGGTCACTTTTCTATGTTTCTATGTTTCTTCACCTATCCTCACCTCTGCTGTACACTATCTTGTCCTCTCCTTCCCTGTGTACTGTCCTCACCCTTCATCCCTTCTCCACACCTATTCTCTGCTCCCTATACACTCTTGGCTTTCTTCCCCTGTCACGTACCTGGTGGTCGAGTCTGACTTATGCAGGGGACATCCTCTCTTACGGCCCTGATTCACGAACCCCTGGTAGTGTATAGAGGGGGCTTGGGAGCACAGGGGGGCACGAGGGCTGGACTTGGTCACTGGTGGTGTTTGAAGGTCCGCTGAAGCTCGTGCTTGGCAGAAGCGTAGTGGTACAGTCCAGGTCGGCAACGTGCTGGCAATGCGGTACAGAAGGATGAGACAAGCGGATGGTCGGGGTGCAGGCATGGTCAGCAACGTGCGGGCAGCAGAAGTACACAGGATCAGGCAGGAGAGAAGTTGTAGACAGGCCGGGGGTCAGGGCAGGCAGAAAGCAAACAAAGTCCAAAGATAGCTGGGGTCACAGATGCAGAAAGTCACTTCAGAGCAGACACGGGGTCACTAGTCACGGTTACGCTGTAGAACGGACAGCACTTGCCTCCTGGTGCTGTCCTGGTTAAATGGCCGATATTGGCGCCATTACCACGTGCAAGCGCGCAAACGCACACGGGAGGCCAGAAACAGCCAGGAATGTCCTTTTTCCTAACATCCCCTGTCCACCTCTCATCTCCTCTCCTCTCCCTTCCTCTGTCATTTCTCCTGTCCCCTGCTCACCTTTTTCTCTTCAGCTCTTTATCCATCTTCATGCCTATTATCTCCTCCTCTTCTTCTTACCTCTCCTTCCCTCTCCACCTGTCCGTATCCCTGCACACTCTCTTTTTCTGTCCTTCCCTCTGTTCCCTTCCTTTACCCTCTGCTGTACACTTTCTTCTCTTCTCTCCTCCCGCCACCTTTTCTCTGCTGTACACTATATTGTCCTCTGCTTCCTGTATACTCTCCTCTCTCTTCCACCCCTCTCCACCTATCCTCACCTCTGCTGTACACTATCTTGTCCTCTGCTTCCTGTATACTCTCCTCTCTCTTCTACCCCTCTTCACCTATCCTCACCTCTGCTCTTCACTATCTTGTCCTCTGCTTCCCTGTATACTCTCCTCTCTTTTCCACCCCTCTCCACCTATCCTCACCTCTGCTGTACACTATTTTGTCCTCTGCTTCCCTGTATACTCTCCTACCCCTTCCATCCCTCGCCACCTATCCTCTGCTCTCTTCCCCTGTCCACTTCTCCTCTTATCTCCTCTCCTCTCTTCTGTATGCTCTCTTCTTCCCTCATCCTCTGTCATTTCTCCTGCCCCCTGTTCACTCTTTTCTCCTCAACTCAACCCTTCCCCTGTACAAACTCTTCTCCTTTCCACCTCTCTTTTCCCCTTCCTTGCACATTCTCCTCTCTCCTCTCCTCTCCTCTCCTCTCCTCTCCTCTCCTCTCCTCTCCCCTCCCCTCCCCTCTCCTCATAATACAGTAATTATTAAGTTATGTTACAAGAAATGAGCTACAGTATATAAACAATAAGAAAGAAAAATATGCTAGGGCACTTTCACACTGGGGCATTTTCAGGAGCTTTTGCGCTAAAAATAGCACCCTTATAGTGTCCGAAAACACCCCCCATCCACCCCAGTGTGAAATCCCAAGTGCTTTCACACTGGGGTGGTACGCTTGCAGGATGTTACAAAAAGTCCTGCAAGCAGCATCTTTGGGGCGGTGTGCTGAGTGGTGTATACACCCCTCCTCCACCGCTCCTGCCATTGAAATCAATGGTAAGCGCTTCTGAAGTGACTGCACACCGCCCTCGAAAGCATGGCGCGTCAAATGCCTCGCTCCTGCCTGCATAGCGACGCCATAGCGGAACAGCCCCGCTTTACCCTTAGGGCACTTTCACACTGGGGCGGCGGGTCAGTTGGCGGTAAAGCATCTCTTGTTTTAGCTGTGCTTTACCGCCATTTTAGCAGTGCTTTTCGGCCGCTAGCAGAGAGTTTTTAACCCCCAAGAAGGGGTTAAAAAGGTGTTAAAAGCGGCCATGCTGCGGCTCTGGCCATTCATTGCAAAGGCTTTCATGCTGGGGAGGCAGTTTTCAGGGGCTTTACAGGTGCTATTTCTAGCACTAAAACGCCTCAGTGTGAAAACCCGGCCCCAACCAGGGTAAAGAGAAAATTAAATTGGCTCTTTACCACGTGACCGACTGTTTCCAATCACAGCTGGTCATAAATGTAAACAAACCGTGGGTAACTGGTTGTTACTGGGTTCTTCTCCTCACACACCGATCCAGTGAGAGGAAGAGAGAGCAGAACAGGGAGTTACGACTTTATTGTATTATTTACTGTGCCCAGATTGTACCCCACTTAAATAAAGAGTACCGGTCTGAGCTCATCAGAGTACCCTATCATCCCATCAGAGTACCCTATCATCCCATCAGAGTACCCGTCAGTCCAACAGAGTACCTGTCGGTCCATCAGAGTACCTGTCGGTCCATCAGAGTGCCTGCCATACCATCAGAGTACCTGTC
>BLSH010242151.1:240325-252906 GCA_018402905.1 Glandirana rugosa
GACATAAGTGAGACAACTTCAGAAGAGAACTAACAACTGAAACTGTGTGTATGTGGATGGAGGACCTCTCACTCTCCAGGAGGTAGGTGTATGTGTGTCAAAGTCAACAATCAAGAGAAGACTTCAACAGAGTGAATACAGAGGGTTCACCACAAGATGTAAACCATTGGTGAGCCCCAAAAACAGGAAGGCCAGCTTAGAGTTTGCCAAACAACATCTAAAAAAGCCTTCACAGTTCTGGAACAACATCCTATGGACAGATGAGACCAAGATCAACTTGTACCAGAGTGATGGGAAGAGAAGAGTATGGAGAAGGAAAGGAACTGCTCATGATTCAAAGCATACCACCTCATCAGTGAAGCATGGTGGTGGTAGTGTCATGGCGTGGGCATGTATGGCTGCCAATGGAACTGGTTCTCTTGTATTTATTGATGATGTGACTGTTGACAAAAGCAGCAGGATGAATTCTGAAGTGTTTCGGGCAATATTATCTGCTCATTTTCAGCCAAATGCTTCAGAACTCATTGGATGGCGCTTCACAGTGCAGATGGACAATGACCCGAAGCATACTGCGAAAGCAACCAAAGAGTTTTTTTAAGGGAAAGAAGTTGAATGTTATGCAATGGCCAAGTCAATCACCTGACCTGAATGTGATTGAGCATGCATTTCACTTGCTGAAGACAAAACTGGAGGGAAAATGCCCCAAGAACAAGCAGGAACTGAAGACCGTTGCAGTAGAGGCCTGGCAGAGCATCACCAGGGATGAAACCCAGCGTCTGATGATGTCTATGCTTTCCAGACTTCAGGCTGTAATTGACTGCAAAGGATTTGCAACCAAGTATTAAAAAAGGAAAGTTTGATTTATGATTGTTAATCTGTCCCATTACTTTTGGTCCCTTAAAAAGTGGGAGGCACATATACAAACTGTTGTAATTCCTACACCGCTCACCTGATTTGGATGTAAATACCCTCAAATTAAAGCTGAAAGTCTGCAGTTAAAGCACATCTTGTTCGTTTAATTTCAAATCCATTGTGGTGGTGTATAGAGCCAAAAAAAATAGAATTGTGTCAATGTCCCAATATTTATGGACCTGACTGTAGGTATATCTCCAATGGTCATTGGAAGTCAGCTAGGCATAAAGTTGAGTTTCCACAGACAAAAGGAACAGGTACTTGGCAGTCTTTTGTTGGAGACATTTTACACACTGTGGCATAAGTAGCTTGAATTTTGACCAATTCCTGCTAGTCTGCAATTTTAGTTGGCTGACAGTTATAATGCCCCCCTGCTTTCAAAATTTTAGGTCACCAACCTGGAAGAAGAGATCAGAAGTACATTCTTATCTGTGTACTTGTTTTTGATTTATGACCCAAAGTATTGACGTTAGAGAGGTTAGCAATAGTGACCTCCTGTAGATATGCATTTACTACTGAAATTAATGAATAAAATACGTTCATTCTACATGGCTATCTAATGTCAATAGCCAAAAAGGCACATCCTTTCCAATTATGAGGCCTATACCAATCACCCATATTGCTTTACCTTATAAGACAACCCTATGTGGGGGTTATTGCCTATTGAATTTTGCTGTCATAAACAATTCTGAGCAATTGTTTTCTCTGTATAACGAATTAGTATGACTAAAGGGATACATCACAACTACTGTCCTACAACAAGCATAGCGTGTAAAACATTCTCAAACTGCTCACCATAGCAGAATGTCAAGCTAAGCCAGGAGGTCAGTCACATTCTGACAGTGTCACCCTCTCCTCTACACCTGCTGGGTACAGTTTTTCTGGTTCTCAGCTTAGTACACAATTAGACATGCACTGGGGAATCCTCCTTTCCAAGATTTATGTATGAAACATCCCAGACCAGAACAATGACAGTCATGCTCCCTCTGTTCTGCTACTGCTGGATTATAGACACGTCAAATCATTTTTCTTGCTTCATTTACTGTTATGCCTTGGTTGGTATAAGTGTAGTATATTTTACTGCAAACAATATCTGTCTCAGATATATAAGTATGGGACAATTAAAGTGCTATCTCAGATAAAAATGTTGTTGGCTTTGAAGGCGTGGAATGGGTTAGAAGGTCTGTCAGTTTGTACAGCTGTCTACATCCCCAATGGGGAGATAAATCTACAATTCCTGTCCCCAAAATGGAAGAAGTTTCCAGCATATGACTAATATCAACTGTACAGATGTCATCACTGGAAAAATACAGACTCTACTTATGCTTTGTGACAACTAAAGCATTTTGGATACGCACGCTACACACACCAAACAGGAAGTAAGTGGAAACCTTCCCGATATGAGTATAGTACCCACCTCCAACTGTTATCATCTATACAATGTTTGCATTCTCCCTCACTATCTTTTATGGTGACAGTGGTCCCCAGGATGAGAGTGAGGTTAGATTTTCTGAATGAGGACACAGACAACAATGTAATCCTGATAGATGCAATAGCATTTCCATACTGGAAAACAAGAAAAAAATTGGCTGGAATTATACTTAAAATGAATGTGAATTCAAGGGCCAGGAAGTCCAGTCTAGGAACAAAGTGACTTATAGGAAGCCAGAGAATGGCTGCTTCCATTGAAAAGCATTTTTTTTAAATTTTCAATACATTCATTAAAGTTTCAAGATACAATTCAAAGTAAATAATAGTGACAATTGGAGCAAGCATCCATATATCATTGATCAGTTGTTGAAACAAGAATACTTGCAAAAGTAACTCAGCATACAAGCCTAATTATATGTTTAAAGGATCCAGTATACTTCCCATAACAGAGTAATAGTCACCATATAGCAAGCTATCAACAGCGAGAAACTGTCTCAATATTCAGGAGATACACTGTCAAAATATGCAGAGGGAAAAAAGAAGAAAGAAAGAAAAAAAAGAAGTCAGAGAAGAGGAAAAAGAGAAATCCCAAAAAAGCATTATGATATGTCGTCCAAGGTGGACATAGGTTTATGTGCATGGAAAGGGTCTATAGGCTCCAAACTTTTTCAAAGCGCCTACCAGTATTACTCACAATGCTGGCAATTTTTTTTATCATCATGATCCTGGATACCTTCTGCCATACCTGAGACAAGGGAACTAAAGCCTTTTTTCCACCACCTAGACATTGTCAATTTAGCCGCCAAGAAAATGAAAAATAACAATCTTTGGACAGCATGGGAGATAAATGGCTTATTCAGAAGAGCGATATGAGGAGATTGTGATATCGAAACTACAGTAAAAAATCTTACCTGTTCTAAAATCTTCTAATTCTAGGGCATACCATATATGATTCATAGAACATTGGAGGTGACATCCCCAAAAACATAGTGGTGAGGAGTTTGGAAAGAGTTTCAAGACACAATGAGGAACCAGATGCCATTTAGTGAAGACTTTAACATTTGCTTCAATCAGTGAGATTTTCAGAATTCCTCTGTAGGATAATTGGAAACAATTGTGCCAAACACCATCTTCTCAGATGCCAGATCAATGGCCCACTCTCTCATATGAGTTAATTTGGTTTGGATGTTAAGTAAGAGCCCATTATGGGGAAAAATAGAGAATATGAGGTGGGATGTCATTAAATGAGTTTTAAACAGGGTCCCAAAAAGGCATTATCCCAAACTATCAATAGAAATTACAAACTAGCTAGCGAAAATGGGACTTTAAGTATGCCATAGAAGGACACATGTAACTCGATACATATGAGAAAATATACTGGTAACATGCACGTCTAAAAGATCCACATGATTATACATAGAGAGTAGGACAAAATCACAATGTGCAATTCATAAAACAGTTAAAGGGACAGTGGGGCCATAACTGAAGAATGTTAGGTTCCGATTATCCATCACAGAGAGTTTTTTGACGCGTTCAGAAATTTTGGAAAGAATTTGTGACGTATACCTATACGTATTTGTGAGTAAACCCCGCTACCTGGGGGGACCAACAAGAGAGGTAGGTGATCAATCAATTGGTATTCGTTACGTTCACTAACAGACAAATTTGAAAGGAAATTCCAATACCTATAATTTAATAGTTATTTATTAGTTAGGTATTATTTAGAATTTTAGGGTTTTCTTTTTTATTTTCAAATTGTTGAATTTTCGAATTACGGAATTTCCGATTTTTCAAATTTCTGCTTTTCCGATTTTCGAATTACGGAATTTCCGATTTTTCAAATTTCGGCTTTTCCAATTTTCGAATTACGGAATTTCCGATTTTTTGAATTTCGGCTTTTCTGATTTCTTACGAATTAACGAATTTCGAAAAAACTAATTCGTAAGGAAATTAATTGCACATGTCTAATTAATAGACATAAATATATATATATATATATATATATATATATAGTGCTCAAAAAGAATGTGCGAAGAAAGGATAGATCACTGTTTATTTGGTAAACTTGCTTGCTAGCATTTGCAACCTGGTTTACCCACTATGATCTTGTTATATGTTTTTTTAGATGACCATAGAAATTAGCATTTCACCTGCAAATAAAATGAATGACCCACTATCACTGTATTACTGTACATGAAATGTAAAAAAGCACATTCCTCATCCTTGTTTACCACGTTATTAAAAATCTAATGGTCTGATATAATGCCAAACAGGAAAAGGACACGTAATCCTAAGGGCAGAGTAGTTTCAGTAGCCAATCTTTAAATGGTTCCTTATATCTACATATAAAATTTCTCTATTATGTTTCAGGAACCTCTTCTAGCTTTTGTCTACAATTTATGTCTATGTATCTGCTTCTTTTATTTATACATCACTTTAAGTGGTTGGGTCTACTACTATTTTTGGTGTATATTAATTGTAATGTTCTTGGTTTATGCTCATTTTCTATTTACTGGTGTCTCCTTTTCACATTCCTCTTGCTGAAGCCTCTCTTGGCCCAACAGCCCACCCCGGAACCTACCCCTCGCAAAAAGGGCAAGGGGAAAGGTAAAAAGAAGGATAGAAAGGGCAAAAAGAAGAAGAAAAAGTCTGTAGTTGAGCAGACAGAGCCGGTGCCCACTACTGTCATAAGCACAACACAAGGATTTACTACCTCAACTGCTACAGAGCCGGTCACTCTCTTTATGGTAACCACCTGTATGACCACATCATGCCAATGTGCCTGTTGGTCTCCAGTGTGCCGCTGGAGACTGTCAGGAATCGTTCATTGTGGCTGATATTAATCATTAACATCATGAAGCTAGCGAAACATTTTCCATGATCTCATCCAGAACTAACATCATCTATAGAAATATTCTGGTATTCTGGAATGCTGTGTTTATATCATTAGCAATTGCTTTAAATAATGTTTTTGTATCCAGGCCAAAGTGATTTCAGAATTTTGATTTTCAAGTAATCCTGGTAGTGAAGAATTTCTGGGTTGAGTCAGATAACGGCTAAGGTTTGGAGTATGCAGGGTCAATGGTTTAGGTGTGGCACAACCTAACTAAGGTTTGTCAGGAATCCAAGCTCAGCCTTATGAAAAGTGTCAATCAGAAGATGCTTGCACCAAATCAGCATGTCAGGGTATAGTCATACTCATGAAAAGTTAGGAGACTGTTAGGAAATTAGGAAGTTAGGAAATCAGTCAGAACAGCAGGTAAAGAGACATAGCTTCCTTTCTTATACATTCAAGCAGCAGGTTGGGTACCTTCTATTTGTATGGGCCTTCATGCACGTACAGCTATATAAAGTGCACATGTCTACATCCATGCCACCAGGAAAGCTGGCAAGCCACCGTAGCTTTGTAATTAAGTACCTAAGTAAACATTTTTACTGACACAGCTGCATTCTGTTAACCAAGCTGTATCTTTTTTTTTTCCTTCATGTCATCAAGAAATATGTGAACATTTCCAACTGCGTGCATTGGATTTATAGGAAGCCTGCACAAACAGAATAAAACAGTTTTTTACAGTGGAAAAGGCCCTTATAGTTTCAGTAGCTAATTAACTTGACAGGTACAGCATGTAAAACTGACTTCAAACTCCAAGGGCCAGTAATAGGGCTGCCCAGTATTTCCATAGCCCACAGTCTTAAGCACAATGTTTGTGGATGTTAATGAAGGATGGGTTTTCCTCAAAACATTGTATGCATGGGGAAGGCTGTGGTCTAGAAAAATGCATCTGATAACAGGTAGCGTATTCATCATCTAGCGCTTGATCAGCTATAGCCACTGGCACTGATCAAGGGGAACATTTCCAACAGTGTGTTGTATAGAAGTTGATCGGTATATCAATTTCTGTACAACCACCCTGCCCATACATGGATTAAGATTTGCCAGTTCCCTGGTGAAACAGCCAAGTTTTAATCCATGTATGGCCATCTTAAGTCATGTTAATTATATTGTTGGGATAGAAGAAAAATAAGAGCAATAGGCTGATATACAATCTTAGAGAAAACATTTCCCTGGCCTCCTTCCAATGTGGCTCACTTAATCGAAAGCTCAGGCTTTCACCACGTAATATCTACAGAGAGACGAACGTTCAGCTTACCTGAACCCTGATTCTCTCTTTCAGAAGTGAGCTTATGACCACATTTTAGTGTATTGGGTTTTGTGCATAACACTGGAGGCAATCTACAGAAGTATTTTAATGGCGGCATTTGAACATATAGTAGATCCACCTATGAGATGATAGAATTACACCCTAAAGCCGGCTTTATACTAGTAGATTTTTGAATGTTCGTATGAACATTCATACAAGAATTCAGTACATGATATGATGGATGTCATTCAAAAGAACTCCAAAAAATGTTTGCTTTTTGCGTTTGATTTTGGAGTGCATGGACTTTCCCAAACAAAAGCCATATTCACTGCTAGAAATTCTTTCGCTCAAGAAAAAGCTTGCATTCCATCTTCTTCAAATTCTCTCATCACTGCAGTTGAAATTGACTGTCAATTTGAACCCACAAACAATTAGAAAAATCAGTTGAACATTCTTAAAATGAAAATGATTGAGCAAAATTCTGCTAGTGTATGGCCAGCTTAAGCCCCATTCAGAAAGAACACATTCTGCAATGGTATATAAAGGTCAAAAGGTATGCTGGTCACATAAATGAGAATTAACTATTTAGTGTAACACATATATTAAAGACCAGCTCTTTGTTAGTAGACCACCTGCAAAGAGTTAATTGAGGGTTGCCAGACAAAGCTGACCATTCCGTGATTTATGATGGCAATCTCTGCCAGGTTTCATCCATAACATTGCTTTTTCACAACATGTGACATCTGTTTTCCACCCTCTCATCCTGGCACTAACTCTCCCAAAAAGCTTGTGAATTCCTGTGTCATTAGCTAAAATCCATCTCATTTCATCCCTTCGCTCATGACACCCATTGATGTATCTGTGCCCCACGTCTTGGGCTGGGCCGCTTCTGCAAGGAGCCTGTTGTGACAAGACTCTGGTCACCTCTGCAACAACTGGCAGCTGACCATTTTCCACTGCAATAAACCTTTTCCTAAATGAGGAAAAATTAGAACAGATGTTACCATAGCAAATACAGTAATTCTTCATATTGCAAAGCAGCATAGTGACACCCTTACTGACATATTCATAAAGAATGCCATGGAATATACACTTCCCACCAGAAGATAACCTGTTTATAAAAATTGGAGTTAAAGGAACGCAGTGGTGAGCCCAGTAGCAGTCAGTCAGCACCGATATTTCAGTCTGGCAAAGTAACAGCAGGACGGGGATTGACTGCAATGGCTATTAGTGCTATGATAGTTGATGCATTTATGTCATGTCCTTTTCAATTAGGCTAGCTCCACACTTATGGGCTTGTAGTAACATAAGCATTATCACAATGCACGTTAATGTTCTGTATGTGTGCATTTTTGTGCAGGGCCATCCACTGTGCACATTTACAGTATAAACAAAGGCATCTGCATTACAGCCTACAATGCTGTACTAATTAAAAACCTAAAAGAGGGCACAGTAAGTAGTCTCAGGTAAACAGCTGTAATGGTAAAGTCAGAGTCAATAGTTGAAGGTAATCCAGACATGGTAAAAGTGAAAGACTGGATGTATAACAGAAAAAAAGCATTTTTGCACACACGTGATTGTATGATGGAACTCAGCAAAGCTTTACCACATTCACTAAGCTCTGGAGAAAATTAATGCAACTGTACTTGCAAAGTGCAGTCTATTTGCCTTTGGTAAATTATGGTTGTAAAGTCAAGTAAAGTCAACGCCACTGTAAACTTTTTAAAGAAGTTACAAAATGCAGGGTCAACTAGAAACATTCAGATATAGCACAGACAGACATCTCATATGCTGTCCCATCACTTGTTGCTGAGGTCACCTTGATATGCCAGCTGAGCTCCTGCCTGAAGCTGTTCAGCCTTAATTCTTTCATACTCAATAAAAATAACTTATTCTTCTTGTTAAATCACCAAAGACAGAAACAAAACCAAAGCCTACAGAAGACCCCCTTTTCTCAGAATATGAATTTCCAGACTACTTGTACACACCATCACCTGAAGAAGACATCACCGTGTCAACCGTAACTGTTAGCATCAATGCAACTGACTATGAGGTAATGTATAGACTTATCCATATATGATGACATTTATGTAACATTAATTTGATGATTCTATTAATGCTGTCCCCCATAGGACATGACTGAAGAGTATGTGACCGGAGGAGAGGAAGATAACCAAAAACCAGATGACTATGAAATGAGAGAGTATGACGAAGAGGACTTTGAAGAAGGAGACGACAGATATGGTCCTCAGGAGCGTGCTACAGTGCAGACCAAAGAAACTGGACCTCAGGTAATGAGATATACTGCATATCATGAGTCAGTACCTGTAAATATTGGTGTTCTTGCTTCAAGTTGTGAGTGATGATGGATAGGTCAATAGTCATAACCTGAACTTCTGTATTTATCCACATTATTTTATATACCTGTTGACAGTCTGAAATACAAGCAAGACTGGGCATGTCTTCTCCAAACCTACCTAAGCGTTGATCTAAGATGTCTTTCTCTGCAGAAAGAGTACAACATTGCCTTCTCAAAGCAGAAGGTACTATCCACATCATTGCTCTTATCACATATCCAAAAATAAGTTGGTAGAGCCATGCCAAGTATTCCTTCTGTTCCTAGAGTCTGTATATCCAGACCTACTAAATTATTGTACAAGTACAGACTTAAAGCATTTGTTACCCCAATACCTCATATTCCTAATTTGTGCCTGCTGTACCATGTACTTGTATGAAAAAGTTTCCTGCTTCCTGTATGCGAAATCCCTGGTGTTCCTGCTAGTCCCTCTGCTTTCCTATTAAAAACTGACCACACTAAGCAGGAGAGAACACCATGGTCAGTGCATGGGAACTCAGTGTATTCTCCTCCAATGATCAGACTTGTCCTGACAAGCCCCCTCTGTACAGGCATTCACTGGCAAGCTCAGTGTGCTGCTGCTGCCCCCCCCCCCCCCCAGCTCTTATGTAGCTGAGAACAAAAAGGAAAAAAAGGTATTTATGATGTTTTTCAATATATATGCAAAAATGTTTTCCTTTCATTTCTATTTTGAACTGAATGGGTTGTTTTACAAGGTGATCATTTACAATCTCTTTAATATAGGGTCAGTTATCTAACATACTGTATATGCAGCACTTTCAACCATCTTAAATCTCATCAAAGTGAAGCATAGTAAAGACTTTTTAACACACAAGGTATTTGCAGGTCTCAGTTCTATCATCAATGCCAAAATTAAGGGGCTTATCCCTTATTTTAGAATAGTTAGAAGATCCAGGAAAAACATTTGTACCCCTTGACCAACTCTACATTCAAAACTGCTAGTTTATAGCACGTATAGGGATTGAGTTACTAAAATGGAAGAGTGCAAAACCTGGTGCTTGGTAGCCAATCAGCTTCTAGCTTCAGCTTGTTCAATTAAGCTTTGACAATAAAACTTGAAAGCTGATTGGTTTCTATGCACAGTTGCACCAGATTTTGCACTCTACACTAGTAAATCAACCCCCATACAGTCTAAAATTATAGAACCATGTATTCCAAACTGCATACGCTGTTTTAGGCTTATTGGCTATTATCAGTACACAGTGTGAAGTCGTTTTTATGACATAGAAGTTGAAGAGCAATGAGAAGGTATAACAAATACATTGTGGTGAAACAGTCCAAGTGGAATTTGTGATAAGACAAGTGAGACCTGTAGATACCTTTTATTTTAAGAAGGTTCTGCTGTGCTGTTAGAGGGCCAGTTCACACCAGATGCGGTGCAGTGCTTTTTTATGCATGAAGAACACAGGGAAAGTTGATAACATTAATGCCACTAGCATAGTTCACACCACTGCATTCTATTCCAGTGCATTTCAGGAAGAAAAAAAAAATTGGTCATGCTGCATTTTTTTATGTACAGACCTGTACTGGACTGCAGTAAAACGTATCACAAACGCACCAGAACATACCAAAAACACACCGAAACATATCAAAAATGCATCAAAAACGCACCGGAACACATCAGAAACGCACATGCAGAAATGCATGTAGATGTGGTGTGAACTGTAAGAAAAAAGCACTGGAATGCATCCAGAGTGTGTTTTCGTGGTGTGAACTGGCCCTCAGAGAAAACCCTTTTAGTTTGTCTGGCCCACCTCACCAAAACCTGTTGGGTTTTAACTTTTCATAATTCTCATTAGTGAAAGACATGGAAGGCATAGCTTCTGTGTAGTAGAACTTTGAGAACATTAAAACAGTACAACATCTGAGGAGCTTAAAGTGATTGTAAAGTCTCGCTTTTTTTTTTTTAAACAAACATGTTCTACTTACCTCCTCTGTGCAGTTGGTTTTGCACAGAGCAGCCTGGATCCTCCTCTTCTCAGGTCCCTCTTCATTGCTCCTGGCCCCTCCCTCCTGTCGGGTGACCTCACAGCAAGCAGCTTTCTATGGGGCACCCGACCTGAGTCACAGCTCCGTGTGTCCATTCAGACACAGAGCTCTGACCTGACCCCTCCAGCTCTCTCCCCTAATTGGCTAACTGACTTTGATTGACAGCCGAGGGAGCCAATGGTGTCGCTGCTGTGTCTCAGCCAATAAGGAGGAGACTCCCGGATGGCTAAGACACTCATGGGCATCGCTGGAGAGAGATGGGCTCAGGTAAGTAATAGGGTCCTTTAACACGCACAGACCATTCAGTCCCACCTGTTAGTTTTTCAGGTGGACCTGAACGGATGTTCCATTCTCCTTTATGGAGCGATGGATGTCAGTGGTAACATGTCCGGTAACATCTCCGATCCGCTAAATACAGACTGATGGAAACACTATTTTCCATCCGTCTGGTGGATCGGATGAAAACGGACAGTCGGATCCATTTTCATCCGATCCCCATACAGGAGAGTGGGAGCTCTGACAGGTCCATCTCTGCACAGTGAGCATAGACGGACCTGTCATCTGCCGGCTCAACGAGGATCAACAGATGGATCCCCGCTGAGCAGCGGAGTCCGTGAAAACGTACTCCGTGCGCGTGAAAGAACCATATGGAGGGCTGGGAGGCTGCTACACGCAGAAGGTTTTTTTTTATTTTAATGCATAGAATGCATTTAGATAAAAAAAAAAACTTCTGTCTTTACAACTCCTTTAATCGAAGCAATCAAATCTGCAGTAAAACACTTCAATGACAAGTTTTAAAAAAAGATTTATTCCTCTATGTATGATGTTTAAACCTCACAATACAGTAAGGGGTTCAGCTATGAAGATAATTTCCCCATGGTTAGCTCTCCACCAAGTTAGCTGCTTGGTAAAGTTGGTAAAGTTGCAGAAATGTAATTTCACCACCCATTATTCAAAACTGATAAGTAAAAAATGTTGCAAGGTGGTTATAGCATATGCATGTGGGTGTGTTTGCTTTTTAGACTAATTTCCTATATTTACTGTTTCTGCTTAGAGCTTGAAGGGAGAGAAAGGAGAGCCCGCCATAGTGGAGCCTGTGAGTAGAATTCTGCCAATGGCATCATGACATCTACATTTCTGATGGTACAGTCTTAAATGTAAGTCTTGGTGAAATTTATTTCATACTTGTTTCAGGGCACCGTAATTGAAGGTCCTTTAGGATACCCTGGGCACGCGGTATGTATAACAGGTTATAGGACTGTCATTAAAAATACTTTTAAAAATCCTTTGTGTATTAAGAGGGGGTATTCCAAGCATTTTTTCATGTATTCAATGTATTGCATTTTACACTGTGCTGCTAAATGCATTGTTTCTTATTTAAGGACTATACATTAATGCACCCCTTACCAAAGCACAAAAGTGTGGTTTAGTCCTTAGTTTAGCCCCCATTAACACACACTAAAATACATTTTTAAAGTCCTCTCAATGGATTGTCTTTAGCAACATATGAATAATTCACTAATTAACATAGGTGCTTCCATGCCACAATGAGCCAGTGTTTGGGCAGGGTTTAGGTGTGAGGGAAGATTTAAAGCCAAAATTGAAGTTATCCCAAAGTAGCAGAGTGCGCCCAACATTAGAGCTTTTTTGCTAATGAAGGCCTTGTGATGCCTTTCCATAGGCAGTGTTTTTAATCTTAAACATTTAAAAATATTTGCCCTGTTGGCAAC
>BLSH010242151.1:252916-282815 GCA_018402905.1 Glandirana rugosa
CATCGTTGCCTCCATAACGAACTCTCAGACCAACCAAGAAAGACAAACTGGTAAGTTGACGCCCACTATCCGGCTACTTTTCCGATCAAGTTAAGGGTTCCATCTTGTGTTCCTGGAGGTCTGGGCCCTACACTTGACGTGGGGAGATAGTCTATGTTACAACAACCCCTACGGTACTTACCCATTCCTGAGCGTTCCTGGTCCCAAATCTCTATGGACTTCATAGTTGAATTGCCCCGTCCGCGGGGTTTAACACAATCTTCGTGGTGGTTGACCACCTCACTAAAATGGCACATTTCATTCCGATGAAGGGCATTCCCTCAGCGACCGAAACAGCAAAGGTTTTCATCAAAGAAATTGTTCATCTTCATGGCATCCCCAACAACATTGTATCTGATAGAGGGGTGCAGTTCACATCCCGGGTCTGGAGGTCCTTGTGTTCTACCTTGGGAATTGAACTAGCCTTTTCATCGGCCTATCACCCGCAGTTGAATGGTCAAACAGAAAGAACCAACCAGACTCTCAAGCAATACCTCCGTTGCTACTCCTCATACTCCCAGGACAACTGGGTCTCCTTGCCGAGTTTGCCAACAACAATTCGATCCACTCTGCCACTAAGCAATCTCTGGGCGAATCTCGGCTACCACCCTACATCCCTACCCAATCTGCTGCCTGAGAGTGTGATTCCCGCCGCACAAGAAATTACAAAATTCCTGGAAAAGAACAATAAACTTCTGCAGGAAACCCTTGCTCAGACCCAGGAGCGCAACAAAAGGACATTTTATAGGGGGAGATGAGGAGAACTGGACTTACAGCCTGGCAAACGGTCTGGTTGGCAACCAAAAACTTGAGGCTATCATGCCCTTCCAAAAAATTAGGACTAAGGTACATCGGACCTCTCCCGGTTAAAAGAAAAATCAATAATGTGTCCTACGAGCTTGACCTTCCTCCCTCACTTCGGATTCATCCTGTATTTCACGTGAACCTCCTCAAACCAGTCATTAAGAATCCTTTTCCAGGGCAGGGAACTGCCCCACCAGAACCAGTCCTGGTGGATGGAGAGGAGGAGTTTGAGGTGGACAGGAGAGCGGGCATTACTCAGTTCCTAGTAAAGTGGAAAGGATATGGGCCTGAAGAAAACTCTTGGGAGCCAGAAAACAATCTATACACCCAAGAGCTTGTCAAGACTTTTTGGAGGAACAAGAGAGCCCGGTTGGGCATCCGGAGGCTGCCCCTTGAGGGGACAATGTAAGTAATCATCTATGGCCACTGGCATGCCTGTGCGCGGGCCCGTGTAGTGTGTGCGCACGGCGCGTGTGCGCGCTCCTGTGCGCCGGCAATGGTGCCAAAGCGGCCATTTGAGTGGACAGCACCCTGCAGCCATTGCTGTTCGTTCTACAGCGTTCCAACACCTGTGACCCCCAGCATTTGTTCCTAAGAGACTTCCTGTTCCTGTGACCCCGGCTCCCTTTGGACTCTGTTGCTATCTGCCTGCCCTGACCCCGGCCTGTCTACGACTACTCTTCTGCCCGACTGTTTGTACCTTTGCTGCTTGCACAATGCCGACCCTGCTTGTACCCGACTATCCATTTGTCTGATCCTTCTGTACTTCACCGCCAGCCAGTTACCTACCTGGCCTGCATCACTATCCTTCTGCCTGCACAAGTTCCAGTGGACCCTCATCTACCACCAGAGATGAAGTCCAGCCCTCGTGCCCCCCTGTGCTCCAAGGCTCCCTGTCTGCACTATCAGGTGTTCTCAAAACAGGGCCATAAGAGGGGTTGCCCCTGCATAAGCCAGACTCAACCACCAGGTATGTGAGAGTCTGTCAACTACCAGAACCCCCAGATCCTTTTCCATCTTCGAATCCATCAGAGATTCTCTCCCCAGTGAGTAACTTTAGCTCACAAGTGCATTACTTTAGATTTTCCTATATTGAACCTCATCTGTCATATAGCTACCCACCCCTCTTTTTTTAAATAGGTCTTCTGGTAAAGTTGTTATATTTTGTTATTGTTTGGGAGGTTATTGTCATGCTTAGCTTTGTATTATCAGCAAACACTTAGATTTCATGATTTACAAAAAGGGTTTTTTTTTTTGGGACTTTAAATGAGACACACGGGTTGTAAAAACATGCGTTTTTATTGAGGCAACTTTCATCTAGGTAGTACTGTAGACAATCCATACATCTCTTAATACATATATCGGGCACATTGCCTCTACTATATATTTTGGGCACATTGCCTCTACTAAAAAATGTAACATATTAACTGGAAACAAATACATGATTCACAAATGATGAAAATTGGCTCCATACAATACAATCTCTGCAGCATAAGACAACTTGAATAATAATTAATACGGCATAGATCGGCTCTACGTGTTTCGTGAAGTTACGATCCACTCATCATGAGCATGCACATATATGCAACTGTAATTAATAGATATATGGAAATATTATAAAAAAAAAAAAAAGTTGCCTATACGTGCATGCTCCTGATGAGTGGATCATAACTTCACAAAATGCTTAGAGCCGATGTATGCCGTATTCATTATTATTCAAGTTGTCTTATGCTGCAGAGATTGTATTGAATGGAGCCAATTTTCATCATTTGTGAATCATGTATTTGTTTCCAGTTCATATGTTACATTTTTTAGTAGAGGCAATGTACCCAAAATATATAGTAGAGGCAATGTGCCCAATATATGTATTAAGAGATGTATGGATTGTCTACAGTACTACGTAGATGAAAGTTGCCTCAATAAAAATGCATATTTTTACAACCCGTGTGTCTCATTTAAAGTCCCAAAAAAAAAAAACCCTTTTTGTATATCACCCAACCCGGGATGGAAGCTGATGGCAATTGTGACCACTGCTTCATTTAAAGTCCCATTTTTTGACCTTCTTAATTATCACTTAGATTTCTTCCAACCTCTATATCATTTATGAACAGGTTAACTAGAATTAGTCCCATAACAGAGCCCGGGGGCAGCCAGCCTACTACTCTAGACTATCCAGAAAATATGCTATTAATCACTTCCCTTTGCATTCTCTACTGTTTTCTATCCAGGTACATACTGTATGATTCCATTAATGCCAAAAGACCTTAGTTTGTAAATTAGGATTTAATGTTGTACTATATCAAATTCATCTAGGTAGTACTGTAGACAATCCATACATCTCTTCTTGTTCAAAAGTTTTTATTCATGAGAATAAACAAGAACATACAAACAGGTGCAGACATTATTATACAGGTAAAGAGGTAACCAAAGGACACGGGCAGTGCTGGGAATAGTCTCCAAAGTCTGTGTCCAACTAAGCCGCGTGGCATATAGTAACATGTGAAACAGCAGGTACAGTAACATAAGGCACATCGTATTGACAAATAAAATTTCCCAGAGGCATTGCAATAAGAGGTACATTAGATGTAAGATGCATTAATATTCTTATTGGACATATTCGTATGAGTTTTATACTGTCTGTTTGTTACTCAGACCAGGAAGTTTAGGCTGGGAGTGCATGAGTATATTAAATTGGTCTGTCTCGTGCACTGCTGCAAGTGTGCTCACCTGCTAATACAATTGATCAGGGTGTTCGTAAATTAGGAGGGGGAAGAGGGGGGAAGGGTGGAAGGGAATCAGAAAAGGGGGGGGGGTGAATCAGAGGAAAAGGATAGGAGAGGTAGAGTAGGGTCAGGAGGTCAAAAGAGAAGATTGAGAAAGGAGATTTCCTTGCCAGGAGACCATTGGTAGGTTAGTAGGTTATAATCTGATGCATGATTAAAAGGAGGGTTTCTATTATTATGGGTTCAGAAGGGTAGTATCGAAATCAGCTGGGAATTGGTGTTTCAGCCACGGGGACCAGATGCGTTCAAATTTATGTATGGTATTCAGGGCAGTTGCTTCAATTTTAGCATGGATCATGGCTGTGGATATTCTATGTTTGGTTTCAGCTACTATCAGGTGGGGAGTTTTCCAGGCTTTGGCTATTGTCTGTTTAGCTGCTGTGGTGATCTGTAATAGTAATTTAAATTTATATTTGCTGAGGTCAGGGGGTTTCTTATTTAAAAGTGCTGTTTCTGGAGTAGGGTCTAGTGTTGTTTCAGTGACTTTAGAGATCATCTCAAAGATTTCAACCCAAAATTTAGAGACCACATCACACGTCCACCAGATATGTAGGTGGGTGCCTCGATCTACACAGCCTTGGAAGCAAACGGGGGAGCTATTCGGGATAAATTTGGAGATAAGGGCAGGTACCAAGTACCATCTGAGCATGACTTTGTAATTAGCCTCTAAGGCTATAATGTTTGTGTGGCTGATTTGGTATGAAACCAAATGTCTGTCCAGTCTTCAGGGTCAAATGTAAGTCCTAGCTCTTCGGTCCATTTGGTTACATAGGATGGGGGGGGGGGTGCTGGGTGATGGATTAATAAGGAGGTTGTATAGGGAAGAGAGTAAGCCTCTCATGTGTGGGTCTTCATGGCAGGCCCGTTCAAAAATGGACATCTGTGTGTGTGGGGTGTCTGTTCTGGAATATGGGGCAAAGAAGTGTTTTAGTTGCAGATATCGAAAGATTTCAGAGTGAGGCAGGTTGTGTGTTTCCTGTAATGTCGGGAAGGATTTAAAGGTAGTGGAGGCATAGAGGGAGTAGGCTCGGATCAAGCCAGCATCCATCCATTTTTGAAAGGAGACGGGGGAGATCCAGGCTGGATAAAAGGCTGGGTTGCGAAAGAACGATTGGAGAGGATTATGGGGGGACTGGAGCTTGTATTGAAATTTAAGTACATCCCAGAGGCGTAGAGAGTGTTTAGTGACTGGGTTTGGGACATTTTTACGGTCTTTGGCGGGTATCCATAATAGGTTGGCCATTGAAAGGGGGTCGTTATCTACTGCTTCTAATGAGACCCACAGGAGGACCTCCTTGGTGGCGTGGTACTTGGACAAGATCGCAATTTGGGCAGCTTGGTAATATTTCGTTATGTGCGGCACGCTCAGACCACCACTTGTTTTAGGTAGGTGCATTACTGTTCTAGGGATTCGGGGTTTCGCCCCATATGAATTTAAAGGTTCGCCGCTGTAAGATTCGGAGGAAGTAGGCTGGGACTATTGTGGGAAGGACTCTGAACAAATAGAGGATTTTGGGGAGGATAACCATTTTTACTACTGTGATTCGCCCCAACCAGGAGAGGGGTAGGTGTGACCAAGAGTCCATCAGTTTCGTTAAGTGTTTCAATAGTGGAGGGTAGTTTGCTGAGAACAAGGAGGAGGGATCTGGGGTGAGCTTGATGCCCAAATAAGTCAGGTGGCGTTGTTCCCAAGAAAAAGGGAGATCATTTTGTAATTGGAGCTGAGATTCTGGTGGGAGAGAGATGTTAAGGAGTTTAGATTTAGATGCATTGACTACCAGTCCTGAGAGAGTTGCAAATTTGTCTAGGGTGGAGATGAGATTGGGGGCAGAAATCAAAGGAGAGGTTAAAAATAGGAGCACATCATCCGCGAAAAGGCAGAGCTTATGATGATGACCTCCTATTTCCAGGCCTTTGATATCAGGATTGGTGCGGATCATATGAGCAAGTGGTTCTATTGCTAATGAAAATAAAAGTGGAGAGAGTGGGCATCCCTGTCTCGTCCCTCTTCTAATTGGGAAGGATTCTGATTTGAAGCCAGCATATCTAACTTGAGCTGAAGGGTTTGAATAAAGGGTTGTTATCCATTGCAAGAGATGGGGCCCAAAGCCCCATTTCTTTAGGACAAATTGGAGATATGGCCAGGATAGAGTGTCAAAGGCTTTACGGATGTCCAATGACAGAAGGCAGGTCGGGATCCGACGGGCACGAGCGTAGTGTGTGAGAAGGACTGCTCTTCTGACGTTATCACTAGCTTGTCTTGATGGAGTAAAACCTACCTGATCTTTATGAATCAGGGATCCTATGATTGTATTAAGACGAGAGGAAAGGATCTTGGCGAGTAGTTTAATGTCAATATTTAATAATGAAATGGGGCGATAGTTTGTCCAAGAGGTATCGTCAGAAAATGGTTTGGGGATCATGGATATATCAGCTTGTAGTGATTTAGGTTTAAGAGGATGGCCATTTAGAAGAGCATTAAAGGCGTCAGTAAGGAGGGGGGAGAGGAGGTTTGTATACTGTTTGTAATATGTGGCTGTAAAGCCATCAGGGCCGGGCCGTTTGTTGAGTTTAAGGGATTTTATAGCAACTCTTACTTCTTCTTCAGTTATGTGGGTTTCTAATTGAGTTTGTTGTGCGGTAGTGAGAGTGGGAAGGGAGATCGACTCAAATATGGTAGCCGCTTGGGTTTCATCGAGTGGGGGCGGGGCATCATATAGGTTGGAGAGGTGATTTCGAAAGGTTCGAAGAATATTCATGGGATTGCTAGTGTTTGTGTGCTGCCCAGTGCGAAGACGGAGGACAATAATATTTCTTATTCTGTGCATTCGTTATTGGCTTTCTACATACGTTTTGCATATTGAACACATGTCATTTTGTAAACTATATTACATTTTATGTGTCCTGTCTAGGGAGAACCAGGACCGGCTGGACCTTCAGGACCTCCTGGACCCATTGGAGATCCAGGTGAAAGGGTAAGAAACTACCTTAATTTACAATTAACTGCATTTAACCTATCTATGGTAAAAGAGAGATGTAATTTTTGCATACTAAAACACAGAAAAAAACTTTACATGAGTGAAGATTAGCACAGAGATGAGTAATCTGAGGATCTTATCTCCAAAAATAGTTTTTTTTCTTAGGTGATTAGATTATTTGATACATTCATTTGATGGGGTTTATTGAGAGCCTTTCTGGTAACCATGTTCCATCAAAATAGCTCATAGGCTTTTTGATTTACAAATAGTCAAACTTTAGTAATTTTTCTTCAAACAATAGAAATCCATTATTGACACTCAAGATGTTTGTTTGTACCAAAGCAGCCCTAGAGAACTTGGTTGTGGTCGAGTTACACTGATCAAATATCATCTATTTTCTCATGATCCAGCTATAATTCAAGTGCTGGGTGGCCCTGTTGGCAGCCTACTGCCTGACTTAGATCTGAAAATTGAAGGAAGTGGTCAAATAATTCTTGATCTGATTCTTGATTCTGACAGCTACAGATGACAACTGTCAGAATACAGGAGCCTCAGTGGGATATTCATTCATTCACACGGTTTACTGTGGATGGAGGAATCTGTTGAATTTTGTTTTCCTTTTTATTATATGGCCAGCTTTAGGTATAACAGGCTAGGATTATTCTGCAGAGAAATAAGGAAAGAGCACTGCCCTTTAGCATCTCTTCTACCATGTGACCTCCTAGAGCTGCAGTGGTAAAATGCATATATGGGGGGGGTGGGGTTAATAAATCCCTAAAAAAACTTTAGCTTCATAAAGAGTTGAGGTGTGTGTAAACTGTTATTTTTATCAAATGTTTTCTAATTCTGGTTAGCCTCATAAACACATGTGTAACATTACATAGCCAGACATGTTATAACCCTCTTTCCTTGTTCAGCTTTGCAGTTTCCTTTGTCACTTCTCCTACTGCCTGCTCATTGGACAATGAATTGGGACCAACAAAACAACAATTGATTAATTAATTGTCCAATGGACAGGCATGTGATATAAGAAGCTATAAAGTTGAACCAGGAATAGAGAAGTCATCTTCCTGGCTATGCACTGCAGTAGGGGTGGGCACAATTCGGTACTATTTGAACAGTGCAGAAATATGTGTTTGACCTGCTTGAATACATTTTAGTTTCAACTAAAAGCTAAAATTACCTATTAAAAGCTGGCACACAGTGGTTATATACCTGTGCACCCCAGGAGTCCACAAAACTGGATATTTATCAAGCACACCTGACTCCTAAATCTGAACTATGCGCCATCTACTGACAGACAATGGGGTTGATTTACTAAAGACAAATAGACTGCGCACTTTGCAAGTACAGTGGCACACAATGTGGTAAAGCTCTGCTGTTTTCCATCATCCAATCATGTGCAAGCAAAAATGCTGTTTATTTTCCTCCCCCTGCACCTGATTGGGTATTTTTTACAAAGCGAAGCTTTACCACATTTACTAAGCTCTGGAGAAAATGAGCGCAACTGTACTTGCAAAGTGTATGGTCTATTTGCTGCTAGTTAATCCACCCCAATATGTTTGGGGACCTCATGCCTAGGTGCAGGGTCTTCAGATGTCTTTAATGTCAGCAGATGATGCAAGCATTGCACCAACTTTGGCACTTTGATCCTGCCGTTTCTTGCTCCCCCTGATGGTCATTCTCTTTGTGGCTGAGTTGTAGGAATCACCTGGATAGTGAATTGAGTGTGATGTCACTGCCCTGACTCACAGGTGTTCTTTTCCATAAAGGCAACTGACCCTTTCCCCTATTGGAATATGGTTGACTTTAGGCACCAGTGTGCTATTGTTTATGTTTGCATTTAGAAGGTTCTTTCAGGATTTTTTCCATGTCTGTGTCTCCTTTACAACACTTTCCTTCCATTACAGTCTCAGCAACAAGAACTAAGTTAAAGTCTCCCTACTGGGAGATTGGCAAAAAGCCCACCAGAGGATCTATTCCTTTCCAAAGGTGTTCAAAACCCACAAGAGGATCTATACTTTTCCACAGCTATCAAAGCCCACAGTGATCAAAGCCTATCAGATGATCCATCCCTTTCCCATTGTGATTAAAGCCCACCAGAGAATCTAGACCTTTCCAAAGTGATAAAATCCCACAAGAGGATCTATCCCCTTTCGCAGTGATCAAAGTCCACCAGAGAATATCAGCCCATCAAAGAATATATTCCTTTCAACAGCGATAAAAGCCCACCAGAGGATCTATCCCTTTCTACATCAATAAAATCCTACTCTATCTATCCCTTTCCACTCTATACAAAATAAAAAAGAATATTGTGGCTCAAGCTTGACTTTAAAGGATGGCTTCATCTTTAAAAACCCTCTAGTCCACCCTACTTGACTCCCTTACCCAATCCAACTTAAAACCATTCCCAACCAGATGTTAACTTACCTTTCCATGACAACAGCATTCTCCTCTGGTGTTATCACCTTCTTGGCCCAAAATCTTCCTTGGCTTCTTCAAATCTAACTTTAAGTCTAACTTCTCATAGACTTCAATGAGGCTGTGCCCCTTGCGTCTCTAGTGTTGAAGCATGGTGGCATTCAACTCTTTGAGAACTTACTGTGAAGGTGCAGCCAATGCAGGAGAAAGTTTTGAGCCTGAGTATATAATCACTGGAGAAGGCAGCCACTGTTATAGAAAGGTAATTTACCATCTTGGTGATTGGGGTTCTAGGTTTCATTAGGTTAGCTGGCTGGGAAGGGTGGGTTCTAAGTTTTAGATTAAACATGAACTTGTTCTTTAAGGAAATTTGAAAAATACCTCAACAGCTGTTGCATATTATGAGTTCTCGGAGTGACACAGCTCCTCCTCGTGGATGAAGATTGATTGCAACACATGCTGATTTTCAGATATTTGGCTGAAGGAAATCAGACCAGACAATAAAGCACTTCACTAATGTTTGGACCTGATCCTACATGTGTCTCTTTAGAGAAGTAGCAGTCACATGAAAATAATTATAAAACATTGTCACAATACACATTGTAATGCCGTCTGTTGATGAAAAATTTCATGCAGGCCTATCTATCTGTGCCATCATTGTGCAACATTTGGGACAGAATAATGCAAATATTACTATAGTGTACACGTATTTGGTAGTGGCAGGCAATGACCATCTCTCCGCACTTATGCAGTCCTGTTGGTGCACAAAGGTCACAGGCTGCAGTCATCTTTATTTGAAGTCCAACTCGAGAAAACTTAAAAGTCATTCCTTGCAGTGGGGCTGCAAGGTCTAGAGTGCATATAAAACGTACTGATCCTCCACTTGGGGACTATGGGGATAAAGTCAAAAGGTTTCTTAAAAAACCTCCACTGCCTGTTCTTATTAGGGTTGCCACATCATCCCTTTAATCCAGGACACATATGAATTACTCAGGTTCTGGTGCTAATTTAATGCAGATAAGGCACCAAGTGAGTTTAATTGCCACCTTAATCAGCCACAGAACCTGAGTAATTAATATGTGTCCTGGATTAAAGGGATGATGTGGCAACCCTAGTTCCAATACACCAACCCCCCTCCTCCCCCGGACAATTGCCCAAGTCCTACATTGATCCAGTGCTGTACCCATCCGCAGCCCTTCTCTCCCCCCTCTCACAGTCTTTACTGAAAGCCATTGGCTCCTGCTGCTCAGTCAAATCCTGTGAGGAGGGAGCGGGGGGCGGGACCGAGTCACGCTGTGTGTGTCTGTGGATGCACACAGCCTGGTCTGGGTGTGCGCCCGCACGTGTGCCCCCATGGCACACAGAGAAGAGGAGGAGTAGATGGCACTGGTGGGGGACCCCAGAAGAAGAGGAGGATTGGGGCCTGCAGGTAAATATAAACCTCTTTTTTATTTTAATGCAAAAAAAATTGACTTTGCAATTGCTTTAATGTGCAAAAAATGATTGATTTAACCAAAAGTTATTTTTTTTACTACATTTCCTTCATTTTGGCTTTTCAAAATAACAAACAGAATAATTTAAAGGTTATATAAAAGGTTTATTGTAGTAAATGCATCCATCGGGCCAAAAAGAGGGACAACTGAGAAGAAAGAGGGACAGATAGATTTGGTTCCAAAATAAGGACAGCTGGGAACTGTTCCTGAAAGTGATGGAAAATTCTAAATTTTATAATTGTCACTAGATCAAGAGGGGAAACCATTCAATGGGAACAAATATCTAGAGTTTTTGTCCTCAGTTTGTAGAGACTTCCAATAAAACTGGATACAAACTATACAACCTTTGTTGTTTGATTTCCTTTAGATTTAACTTCAACTATGAGTGCAAGGGCCTGCCTGATTGCATAGCGTTGAAAGTGTTTATGTTTGACCTCATATTATATGGTTTTGGTAAATCTAAAGGAAAAAATCTAAAGATAATTGTATAATGTGTATCCAGCTTTACTACCTGTTGTGTTTCTGGAATTGAAAGAAAAATCTCTCCGGTAAGATACAAACAGCAAAAATAAACGTACAAAAATTATAACATGTGCCTACCTTATACAAAACTAAAAAAATAGCTATACACATATTTTAAATGTTGAATTCCAATTTTTACATTGGCCCAGTTTAGACAAATACAAGTCTGTATGTGGCATACATGTGGGATCTCTGTAGATGACGGAAATTACTGTAATAGGCATCACTACTGCTGGCTTCCAGGTCCCGTGATATCACCCCCCACCTCTCCAACTTGTGTGATCAGAGACCACTTTGCATTTATTGAGCAAATGCAAAGTGTTCCCTAAATGGTGCCAGTGCCGATTGAGTAGGATTACCACATCATTCCTTTAAAACCGAGCACATATTAATTACACGGGTTCTGTGCTGATTAAGGTGGTAATTAACACTTAGTGCTTTAGCTGCATTAAATTAGCCAAAAAAAAATGTGTAATAAATATGTGTTTAGTTTTAAAGGGATGAGATTGCAACCCTATGATTGAGTGACCGTCTGTACTCACAATGTGGCACTGAAACCCAGAAGCTTGTGGAGATCACTAGAGTTGTGATGCCTACACTTTTGTTTATATACCAAACATGTCATTGGGAACGGATTTGCACAGAGCAACCCTGATCCTCATCTTCTGGGGTCCTCTGCTGGTGTTTCTGACTCCTCCCACTTGTGAGTACCTTCCCCCCAAGCTGCTTGGTAAGGGTTGTACTCATGTACCCCGCCCCATCCTCCCACGTTATAGGATTTGATTGACAGCAAAAGGAGCCAATGCTATCAATCTGCCCTGTGAGGAGGGAGAGAGTGGAGAGAGCTGCTGCTCTCAGACACAGCACTGGATCGAGAAAGGGCTCAGGTAAGTAAAAAATGAATGAGGGGGGATCCTGCAGCAAAGTAGGTTATTTACCTTAAAGTGGATGTAAACCCGATTCATGAAATTTGAGCTGGGCACATATATCCGCAGTGTTTTCTTATCTCTCTTCAAAGCACTATGTCCTGTAGCTGTTTCCTCCTCAGTAGCTCTGTTACCAGCCTGATAACCTCTCACACGTTCTATGAGACTGGAGATAGAAGTGTGTGACGGGGGAGGTTGCTATAAATATATTAGCAGAGAAATTTTCATTCAAGAGCAGAATTATGCACATTCCTTTCTTCCTTTGCCTATGAGGAGAGGGGGTGTGTGCCTTTCCTCCAATCAGCTGTCTTGGCTGTATCCCAATGATCCACTCTCAGTGGTAACCAGGAAGAGAAAAATGTTAACACGATCTTCACTTTCTAAAGGATATATACAGAAGAAGACAGCAGATATACAAGTAATACTTATATAGGGAGTTTTGTTTCATCCCTGTGTATCATCTGAGGCTGTTCATTTCACTGGGTATATGGAGGGATTGCATCCACTTTAATGCAGAAAATGTATTAATGGATAAGTTTACCCTTTCTAACATGTTACATATTATACCCATATTCAGGCTAATGCAGCAGCCCCTACACCCCCTCCCCCCAATCCCCCAATTCCCCCATCGTGACAGCAGGCCAGGGATCACCTTCCTGTCCCAATCGGAATAAATGTGGCCGTGCAGGGCTCAGCCCATCCAACCTTATCATTCATTCACAGTGTTCTGCGAATGTAAGAACTACAACTACCCTCAGCCATTGCGGCAGATGGCTTGTAGTTCTCAATGAATTACCAGGGCACTGATGAGTGCTCTAGATCAGTGTTTCCCAACCCAGTCCTCAAGGCACACCAACAGGTCATGTCTTCAGGATTTCCATTATTTTGCACAGGTTATTTGATCAGTTTCACTGCCTTAGTAATTGCCACATCTGTTTCATCTGAGGGAAATCCTGAAAACATGACCTGTTGGTGTGCTTTGAGGACTGGGTTGGGAAACACTGCTCTAGATAGTACATTGATGTTTCCTGTCATTCAGCAACTGTTTGCCCATATGATATGGGCAGACAGCTACACTGCACAAGCCTGAGATTGCACCCACAATATACTTTATAGGCTCCCAATAAAAAAAAAATAAATGCACATTTTTTTTACCTGCAAAAAATGTGCATTTATTTTTTTTACAAAGGTGAACTTACTTGTTAAGGCTTTAGAACCACTTTAACTTCTTCACACAGAAAAATCAGTTCTCCTCCCTTGCCAGAAAGGGCTGTGCTGTGTCACAGAGCTGAGCAGTTCTCAGAACTGGATGGACAGAAATGCAAATCCTTCGACAGGTAGCACATCCCCTACATATGTATTTCATTTGTGTATTCAGTTGTTTGCCTGGAGTTCAGATTTAAAAGATAAATGGTGACCCACCCTTAATGAGTGTAGCAGAATGGTGTTGCAGGAAATTCAGGAAGTAAAGACCCCAGGCCCAAGAGATATTAAGCAACTGCTGCGTGATTTGGCTTTCCAGCATCTACCCACAGCAGAAGCATTTGTTTTGTATGGGATGACCATTTAATCAAAATTTGTTGCAGCTGGAGAACAATGCTATTGTGATAATGTTCTATGTTTATGTTGCTTGTCTAGAGTTTATTATAGTGTTGTTTTGGATCAATCCACCTACCCAGTAGCAAAACCTCCCAGAATTCATTGTTTTAGTTTTGGAGAAAGTGGGAAGGGGTCAGAACCTCTGTCCGATTTTTATTGCTACCTTACACCCAATGGGATATATACCCTCACTTACTGTTAAATTAGAATACCAGCTTAAACATATCAATCCTTAAAAATGTTCACTCCCCCTCCCAACACCTATGCTGACTAACCTGTTTAAGAAAGATGTATATACTTACCTATGTTCAGCCCTCTCCTGGCACATGACTGGGCTCCCTTGTGCCCGCTGCAGAGGAGAGGATGGAGTGACGGCTGGGACATGGAAGCCTATGGGTGATGCCACTGCTCCACGTTGTGGAGCACTCTCTCCTCTCCCCTGCAGTTGCCACTGACTGGCACAGGGGAGACAGAGCATTTGACCATACCAGTGGGCTGTGACCAATGGAGAGGACTGAAAATAGGTAAATATGTACCTTTTTTTTACACAGGTTAGATAGCATAGGTGTTATGAGGAGGGAGGGAACATTTTAAGGTTAGTTAGGTTTAGGATGGAATTCTACTTTAACCATACTATGTAAATCTCAGGACTAGATTTTTGGTAGACTCACATAGATGTTTAGCTAGTAATAGTTTGCAGCATTCAACTAAACTTAATCAGATGTTTGGAAGATGTTTTGTGCCTTTACTACTAGTCACTTCTACTGTTGCAGAGAGTATCAGATACAGCAGATACCCTGTGGAATGTGTAAAAGTTGATTGTCCAAGAACAAGATGGGAGGTGTGAAAGTTGTGGAACCATCCAGGCCTGGTTACATAATGCAACCACTGGCATCATGAAGTCTACAGAGATGTTAATTCCTCTGTTTACATGACCAAAGGTGTTAATTGTTGTAAATCTCTGGGATGGAGATGTCAAAATGGCTTTGTATTTGGAAGATAGATGGTGTTAAAGGCCCCCTCCTCTGTTCGGTTATGGTTTTTCCAGGTTCATGTTGATGATCACTTTCATGTCTCTGGCAAACCAGTTATCCTTTCTGTCTGAAAAGTCCCAAAATACATTTGCATGTGTGTATTTCATATGAGTATTTATCAAGTTGCCTGGAGTTCAACTTTACCACACATTGATTATTGCATCAATCTGATCTCTGTTTCATGTATATCTTAAAATCATTGTAAAGACTGTATAATCCTTTGAAGGAACAACCTCTTCTTACGTTGCCCATGGATGGATTGAAATCCAGGTGGTTCATCAGGGACTAGCCTAGAATTTTTTTATCCACCTATGGTCATTCTAATGATTAACTTCTGTCGAATGGGACTACTGAACAGTTTAATTGATCAGCCAATTAGAATCAATGGCACAGTGGGGAGGATTCCTCCATTCACCTCACATGTGTGGATTAAGGGATACCCTCCCTTTTTTTTATCAGCCCTCTGGGGGAGGCATCTATAGCAAGCTTTAGCATAGCTCAGCAGGTCAAAACAGATAGGGCACTTTCACGCGGGCAGTTGGTAAAAAACTGAGCCACGGTTTTATCACCCCTTGGCAGCCAACCTTAATTGTAACATTACAGGGATGCACAAATGCCACAGTTATGAAGCTTTACTTTGCGGACACTGCAATTTGAACTCTACAGAGTTTGACAAGTGGCACTACCTGTCAAACTCGCCAATTAGATCAATGGGAGCATGCCGCAACCATGAGCCAAACATTTGGCTTGCGGTTGAAGTATTTTTTTTTTTATTCTGTTGTTGTAGTTTTGTAGAAACATTACAGACAAAAGAGAAAAAAAAACAACTAACCAGGAGGAATAGCCCAGGCAGGGGAGTACCAGTCAATGTAACACAAATACTTATACAAATAGGTACAGCCACTACAAGGCTCTATTTTAGACAGAAATCAGGGACACAGCAGTAAATTTGTGATTGCAATATTTTAATACGAAATCCTTAGAATTTTTTAAAAAAAACAGACATTCAGGAGGTGGAAGGATCGCCTCATGAATGTCTTTCAGCTGCTGCTATACCACCCTTTGAAAATCCACCAGTCAGCACTGCTGCCCATGTGAAAATGTGAAAGAGCCCTAAGAAAGAAAATATCTGATCTCATTGGCTTACAGGTATTTTCTTTCCTATGCTTCATGTTCCAGGGATTGTTTAATCATGGGCACATACTGTACATCATGGCTCTAACTCACTTCTAGTGATCTTAGAGTAGGCTGACACAGACAACAAATTAATCTGGGTGTCTGGTTTGGGGGGGATCAGCTAATTTTCATAATAGAACTCTCCCAGATTCAGGAATTGATTTAATTGTTAATACATTCCATGTAAATGTCTAAACTGCTCTGCCTTTGAAATGTTTTATTACATGGTAAAATCTCAATTACCAAAGATTAGAAGGCCAACAAGTCACAGTTGTTGTGGGGAGGCTTTGATCTATGGTATATGTGAGTGATGTGTGACTTTCAGCTGAGAGATAGGTATCTGTGCTGTGATGTAATGTAATATGTTTGGTAGAGAATCCATTTTAATCTTGCTTTCTTCCCCTCCAGCAACACACAGTTTACTACGTGTCAATACATGACAACTTGGATTCTTCAACATCCCTTCTATGAATGACATCCCTCCTTCTCTCTACTTCTCTAACAGGGTCCTCCAGGACGACCTGGACTCAATGGTGCTGATGGTATACCTGGACCTCCAGGGAATACAGTGATGCTTCCTGTGAGTACCTGTCACATCCTATGGGACTGTGGGAGCTGGACAACTTGCCTTTTGGACACATGAAAGAATTTTGTCAGATTAGCATGACTCATCTCCCATGAATCCATGATTCATCCTGTTGAGATTATATATTTATTTTGTTAGTGATATTTATAGGCTTCCATTGAGATGTTAGGAAGTCATGTCAAAGTCTTGGTATTTTTACAAGAATTGTAAATTCAGATTTTTTTTTTAATATTTTATATATTATTTTTACTAGTGGATACTGCTTCCTGTGAAAAAAAATAAATGAATTACACATTTGTGCTAAACATAGTAGCAGTAAAAGTAGTAGCAAATAATATCAAAATTATATATATATATATATATATATATATATAGTCATGATCTCCTGGGAAGCTAAGTTATTACTAGTGAAAATAATTCATACGTGAACATACTTGAACCATATGTACAAATACCTAGCAAGACTTTTATAGTAAAAACAGTAGTAGAGAAAGCTTTGCCTGCACAATGTCAACGAATGAGGAGTAGAAACAAGAGGTAAGATATGAGATATACTGTATACTAGAGAGAAATTAGATATACTGTATACTAGCAAAAGCGTTTCTATTCATCAAATGCTCAGAATATGGAAAGGCGTGCCACTGCTGTGGTGGACAGCACAAGTGCAAACTGGTACAGTGGCAGCAGTATTGGTTCATTCTGATAAAAGGTGTGTGGACCTTAGGCAGCGCTAATCCTTTGTTGAAAATGTTTTATGTGTGTGCAGCTGCTGCTGTAGCCCAGTTGCTCTGGGAAATAACGTGATATATATGAACCTGATGTTTTTCGTTCAAACAGCGCTTGCTATCTGTGTTTTCTTTCCCTTGTTACTTTGCATAAATACCAATTGCATGTGATTTCGTATAACAGTAATGTGAATATATAGATAAATAAATACACAGGTATATTCAAACCAATATAAAATCATATATGAAAAATGACAATAAAGTGCTGTGCTTTGTGCCAAGAAAAAGTTTTTTAGTGTGCAGTCCGTAACATATATTAGTGAAAAATTCTTGCAGTCCCAAATGTGATGCTGCTTTAAATCTTCTACGTGGAATAATGCTTCAGATTTTTCCTCAATAAAGTGCTCATGCTGAAAATATTTTGTGCTGGGTGGTGATAAGTAACAATGACTCAGGGTGTTATACCCTGCTTACCGGATTCTTTTGACCCTCCAACCGTACGGTGTGGAGAGGTCGTGTGCGCTTTAGGTCTATAATCCGACCTAAGGATATTGGTGTCCTCTCCTTCCTCTCGCTCTTTTCCTCGGTTACCAATCCATGTATGGATGAAAAAAGGAAGAACTCATCGTATACCTCTAAAAACGGTTTATTGGCCAAAAACTTTCACAGTGCAAACATAATATGACAAATTTGCTGTAAAACTGTGATGGCTCTGTGATCTGCTCGCTCTGTTATGTTACTTCCTGTGACGTCATCGTCACCTCCGATGACGTCACAGGAAGTGACGAAACGCGTCAGCTGACACAAGGTGCGAGAGGCCAAGCTCTGTTTGAACTGTCTGCACTGCAAGCAGGTAGAGAGGAACTGCATAACAGAGCGAGCAGATCACAGAGCCATCACAGTTTTACAGCAAATTTGTCATATTATGTTTGCACTGTGAAAGTTTTTGGCCAATAAACCGTTTTTAGAGGTATACGATTCACCTCCTGTGGTATAGAGGTATACGATTCACCTCCTGTGAACTTATTTCTGTTCATATGATTGAGCATTAGTCTTTAATATCTAGTTGTTAGGTCTGTTTATGGATTCCTAACCTTTTTTATTTATTCTGGTAATACAAAGTGAGCATAGGCTTCATGCACACTGTACGTTTTTACAGCTGCTGTTTTTAGCTTCAGGTGTTTTTTTCTGCAGCCAGTAAACTCCCCAGCATATTATCCGATGTATCCATGCACACATAGGCAGTTATCAGTGTTTTTGGTGGGGCGTTTTCTGGCTGGAAAAAAACTGGCTGTGTATGAGGCCTAAGAGGAGTTTTTCAGCTGTAAAAACACTCTAACTAATGTGGCTATTCTGCATTTATTAGTGTTTTTGAGCTATTAGCTTTTGTGGAATAGCTATTAGCTATTCCAGTTTTGCTAAAGAATGCTAAAAAAAAAAAAACTCTGAAAAGCGCTACTGCAAAAATATTGAAAAATTCATTCTACAGCTACAGCTTTCTTCAGCTAACGCTACTGGCGTTTTTATAACGTCCAGTCTACATGAGGCCTAAATAACGATTTTAGTATTATAATATCTTCAATCACATTGTTAAGCCTCTCCCCCATATCTTTCTGTTTGGATCATAACCTTATCATCCCAGCCACAACTATTTTTAGATAAACTTTACGATTTTGGGCTTTGACCTTCTCACACGAAAGAGCACTTTGAAATAATGTTCTGGTCTTAGCAACCTTGCCATCCTTGCCAAAATCTTCAGCTTACTGTACGTTACCATGATCGGTTAGTTGTAGTTATGAGTACTGCCTTCTAGGGATAACCTTCTAAGCTTGTGGTCAGGGGGAAGCAAGCCCTTTTGATTGGCAGTCACAGTAGTGCCTAAATAAATAATATGCCAGTTAGTGGCTACATACCTGAACGACAAGAGAACAGGATCCATTTGTCCTCTGCTGAGTAACATTACCTATGCAAGCACCATTAGGAGATTAGGAGATTGGGAGATCAATTTGCCTGCTCTAGAAACACCTACCAACCTTTGGAGGAACCCTGGTTGAGAAAGGCTGGATTAGAAGCTGATCCAATGTATCATCATGTATTAATGCTATCATTTTAAAATCATATTTCAAAATGTTTTTCTGCACAGTTCCAGTATGGTGGTGATTCCAGGGGACAGACTGTGTCATTTCAAGAAGCTCAGGCACAATCTATCTTGCAGCAAGCTAAGGTACACTATTTAGATTTATATTGACCTAGATAGATAGCAAGCACTCATATTAAACAGATCCATTTGATGTTTGGATTGGATTTGATTGTTTCAATTTTATTTTCTTGTAAATGTGATGTTTCTATTCCCCTTTCCAGTACTATTTGGGTTTGAGAGTTGTATTTGATTGTGGGGCACAGAGAAAGGGCTAGATATCCAAAACATCCTAATCTCACTTACAACTTTATGTATTTCTATTCCTGTAATAAACCAAACATATTCTATGACAAGCTGATTACCTAATATGTAGTATATAGAAAGCTTTTGATATTTATTTTACTGAAGCTTCTTTTATTTACCATTTTAGCTGGCTATGAAAGGTCCACCTGGCCCAGTGGGTCTGACAGGGCGACCTGGTCCCCTTGTAAGTATCTTTCATAACTGTCTGCAATGCATAATATTATCTACCTATTTCATCACTAAAAAAGATGTAATTCCACAAATCATTAAATATGGTTGCCATTTATTGAAAATCTCACTGTTATATAATGAAAAAAAAATTATAATTTATACTGAATGAGCTCAATGTGAACATTAACATGCAGTTAGTTAAATCATTTCCCATTTTCCTTATACATAATGATTTGTAATTTTTCTCAAGTGTGCATAACAATGATTTCAAAAGGTCTCTTGGGATTTGTATGAATAGCTTAGAATAAGTGTTATTTTATTTTTTCCTAGGGTCCTCCTGGATCGCAAGGTCAGAAGGGGGATTATGGTGATTCTGGCCCTCCGGTGAGTCTTTCCAAATTTCTACTTTGTGTTATTGGAATTGGAATTGAATATTTTATAAGAGGTTGTCATTGTCACATCGTTCCTACTGTCTGTGTCACTCTATAGTGGCAGGGACAAACTTCATGTCACATACCCTTCCATCTGTGTCACCCTCAGATGGGAAGGGCAGACTCTATGTCACATAGCTCCTCCTGTCTGTGTCACCTTGTGGAGGGAAAAACAGACTCTATGTTAAAAAGCCACTCCTGTTTTTATCGACCTTTGGTGGGAGGGACAGATTCCATGCCACATAGCTCTTCATGTTTGTGTCACCTTGTGGTGGGAGGGATGTAATCCATGTCACATAGCTCCTCCTTCCTGTATCCCCTTGTGGTCGGAGGGACAGATTCCATGTCATATAGCTCTTCCTGGGTGGTGTCAAACTGTATTGGAAGGTAAGGGCATCATCTTACATAGCTCCTCCTAGGTGGTGTCACACTGTGGTGAAAGGGACAGACTTCATCTCACATAGCTCCTCCTGGGTGGTGTCACACTGTGGTGCGAGGGACAGACTTCATGTAACATGGTGCCTCCTGTTGGTGTCATGCTTTTACACAAGGTTGGATTTGATTGTGATATTGTTTTTTTTCTTGAAAATTTGCACATTGACTCCATTCTGTTAATTTAATATTTACAGGGTCCGCGTGGCTTTCAAGGAATCATAGGTCCCCCAGGAAAGATCGGTAAAAGGGTAAGTATTAGGCAAGAGTGAAAATGTCCTGTTTATTTGTTTCTTTGTTTATATTTGTGTCTTGTCATTTTCTATAAAATATCTTATGCATTTTAATTTTTTTCCCATTTTCGTCTTACGTATGTTTTATTAAATCTCATTGTTGCTTTCACCCATTTGGTCTTTTGTTTCTTGACTTCCTATTTTTTATCTCCCACAGAGGTTTTATTATACCTCTTTTACTGTGCCATTTTTAGCCGCTTTCTCTCTCAGCTATCTTTTTTATTCTATAAAATGTACTTTTCCCATGTGAGTGTTATTTTATTTTTGTTTCAGGGACGTGGAGGAGCAGATGGCGGTCGCGGTGTGCCTGGTGAGACTGGAGTTAAGGTGGGACAGGATTCTTTTTTGTAAGAGCATTAAGAATGTTTAGCTTTTCACTGGGAAGAGAACAAGGGGTCAATATAGTTTTTAAAGCTGAAGTTTAGTCTTGTTGTCATTTTAATGGCATCTCCAGCTTTCACCATTGGAAAGCGTTTCACTGAGACTGAAATGCATTCATCTGATTTTAATTTCTGGAGGCAGGAGGAGTTTTTCCTCTTAAATACTTAAAGGTCCCTGCTCAGGCTGTCAGGGTCCAATGAGTTTGATGCCACAGGCTAGTGAGGGTGCACGCTGAGGAAAGATCTGCCCAAACCCACTGCAAAATAGGAAGAGAAAGCATGGCCGTCACACGCCTCACCCAGCCCAAGTTGTTAGCAGGTAAAAGCAGCCTCAGCTCGATTCATCCAGACCACGACTCCAGCATGTTTTGCCCTGCCCAGAGGCCGGGCAAAATTAAGTGCCATTAATTTTCCTATCAATGTGTAAAGTTCCGCATAAATTGATTGCGCTATATAAGTACTATATAATAAGTACTATATAATAAAAAAATAATACATTTGCTGGCTGTTTCATTTGCTTCTTTGGAAGCAAAACCACAGGCATCAACACTACAACAAAAAGAACCACACTAGACACTTGGTTGCCTCTTAAAATGTATGGTGTATACATTGTGATCAGATTAAACTGAAATAAAGATTTCTAATAAATGTTTTTTAACCACAAACTCTTGCCTTGCACAGCATTCAAAGAGCCCTAAACACCAGTATACTTTGGTGTGCTAAAACTGAACATCTTTCTTGGCTGAAACCACATGCAAGAATGCTTTGGTATGCAAAGTGATCAGCTATAAGCAACATGAAGGGAGCCCAGAATCACTGAGCCATCTATAAGAAAACAAACCCAACCTGTAGAGACCTGGAAGTGCCTAGTCTTTAGTAAAATTGGAAGTCTAACTTGTAAATAGTGGCCAAAGGTTTAATTCAAGTTACCTAATGATATGAGCTAAAAGTTGCTATGACTATTTTTTATCATATTGGTAGATGATCTGACATTTGGTGGCCCTTACAGTGGGATCTAATCGCAGTTGTTTTCACTAAATATTCCAGCATTACCCATCTTCTTCCCCCCTTTGTTTTCCAATGGCATAAATGCATAGAAATTGAGAAGAGAGATGTCAGAAAAAGACCAAGTGGTCCATCAAGTCTGCCCCTTTTCTATTTTCATGGGGTTTATTTGAGTATAGATCTATTTTTGCCTCAAACATGTTTAAATTCACTAACTTTGTAAGTTTAACTTTTAATTTTCCTCCTCCTAAACTTAATATTATTAGAGTATAGTATTGGTGGTACAGTGCTGGCAAGAACTACAGAAGAAAAAGGTTTGGAGTTACTTCTTTCAGAAGATTGCAAAATGAGTAAACAGTGTGACCAAACCATGAGAAAAGTGAATAGAATTCTAGAGGGTATCACTAGAGGGATCATTAAGAGGAGGGAAGGCGTCATGATTCTCTTACTGTATATAGCTCTTTAATTAGACCTCGTTTAGAATACTGTGTCCATGTCAGGAACTGGTGTGACCAGAAATGTGTGAACTGCACAGAAAATACCAGACACAACGTAAAGTGAATAAAGTGATTTATTAAGGATATAAGTAAAATGGTGATCCAAACGCACATCTAATATAATAAACAGTGTAGCAGCAACAGATTTAGTGAAAACTGCTAAAACAGGTATAGGGTAATGTCCAAACCATAAATGTAGCCAGGCCAGTGTCATGCACGGGAGATCAATCAGAGGGGGCAGGGAGCAAGATAAGGCAGAAACCAGGAACAGATGACTGGAAAGCCGGTAAGACAGGATGAGACTGCAGACAGGGTTCCAGGAGCAGATTCAGGGTTCAGGATACAGGGTTCAGGATTCCAGATGCAGGATTCGGGATTCCAGATACAGCATTCAGGATGGCAGATACCGGATTCAGGATTCCAGAAACAGCATTCAGGATTACAGATACAGGGTTCAGGATTCGGGATACAGAGGCACATTGAGGACAAACACCAAGGCACTAAGCATATGGTAAACAGGGTTTAATTATCCTTCCTGTAACGAGCGTCAGGTGGTGACTCACGAGCCTCTGATTACTGGGAGACATCCGCTGGTGGACACTGGAACTGCAGCCCATGGTTCCAGGAGCCACAGTGCCACCACCAGATGAGCCCTTTACTGACACCTGCTGGTGGACACTGGAACTGCAACCCATGGATCCCCGAGCCACAGTGCCACCCGCTGCAGGGACTATTCCTAACAGTACCCCCCTTTAAGAAGCGGCCTCAGGATGCTCCAAACAGCCATAGGGGATCTAGTCCACAAGGAAAAGTCCTCTGCTTCATGAGTCCACCGAAGAAGTTAAGATGCAAGATGCCCCACTGCCAAGATCCAAAGGAAGGTAACGTGTCCCCCCACCTGGGTCAGACGACTGGCTGGGTGTCCTGCTGGCCGAATTCTCTGGGATGTAACACATTCACAGCTTTGAGTCCCTCAACACAGTAGATAACCCAACACTGGGGTCATACGGGTTATCTTCAAATTTAGCCCTGGGGTCATGTGACAGTACTGGAACACAGGCACCGATGTGTCCTGTCATGACTGAATAGCTTGCCTGGTCTCCGGGACTTGCACTGCACATCAAGAACCCATTAGGCCTCTCCGAGGCACCGGTTACCCAACCTGGGTCCCCTAGTACACCCGGAGCTGTAGCAGTCGCTCCCAGATCATGGCAGGGTACAGATCGTACTCCGCCATTCCCTAGGAGTTTATCACGACCAGGGTCATGAAGGCAAATGCAGCCATTAGTCATCCATGTTATGTCTAGACCACCAGGCTTGGGCGCCATAGGAGCAACACACTGCCAGAAGGACTCTACCGAGGCAACCGTCAGCTGAATCTTAGGCAAAGTAGACAACCCATATAAGTCACATGAAGGTTCAGAGCTTTCTGACCCATTAACAGGTGAACACTTAGCCTTTACACAACCATCCAACTGATCAGGCTGAGCAGCGGGCAGAAGCATATCAGACTGGACAGCGGGCACCAGATCGTTAGACTGGTCGGGGGACACCGGAACATCAGACTGGACAGCGGGCACTGGGACATCAGGCTGAACAGCGGATTCTGGATCATCAGACTGGTCAACAGACACCAGATCATCAGACTGGACAGCGGGCACTGGGTCATCAGACAGGGCAGTGGACACAGGATCATCAGACTGGACGGCAGGCACCGGATCAGACTGGACAGCGGGCACAGGATCATCAGACTGGACAGCAGGCACCGGAACATCAGAGTGGACAGCGGGTACCAGGTCATCAGACTGGACAGCGGGCACCGGAACATCAGACTGGACAGCGGGCACTAGATCGTCAGACTGGACAGCGGGCAATGGATTGCCAGACTGGACAGCGGGCACTGGATCATCAGACTGGACAGCAGGTACTGGAACATCGGACTGGCCAACGGGTACCAGATCAATAGACTGGACAGTGGGCACTGGATCATCAGACTGGACAGCGGACACTGGATCATCAGACTGGACAGCGAGCACCAGAACATCAGATGGGACAGCGGGCACTGGATCATCAGACTGGACAGCGGGCACCAGAACATCAGACTGGACAGCGGGTACCGGTTCATCAGACTGAACAGCGAGCACCAGATCGTCAGACTGGACAGCGGGCACAGGATCATCAGACTGGACAGCGGGCACTGGAACATCAGACTGGACAGCGGGCACCGGATCCTCAGACTGGACAGCAGGCACTGGAACATCAGACTGGACAGCGGGCACTGGATCATCAGACTGGACAGCAGGCACTGGATCATCAGACTGGACAGCGGGCACTGGATCATCAGACTGGACAGCGGGCACCGCAACATCGGACGGGACAGCAGGCACTAGAACATCAGACTGGACAGCAGGTACCGGAAAATCGGACTGGACAGCGGGTACAGGATCATCAGACTGGACAGCAGGCACTGAAACATCAGACTGGACAGTGGGCACGGGATTATCGCACTGGACAGCAGGTACTGGAACATAAGACTGGACAGCGGGCACTGGATCGTCAGACTGGACAGCGGGCACAGGATCATTGGACTGGACATCAGGCACTGGAACATCAGACTCGACAGCAGGCATGGGATCACCAGACTGGACAGCGGGCGCTGCATCACTGGACTGGACAGCGGGCAGTGGACCATCAGACTGGATAGCGGGCACTGGATCGTCAGCCTGGACAGCAGGCACTGGAACATCAGACTGGACAGTGGGCACTGGATCGGCAGACTGGACAGCGGGCACTGGATCATCAGACTGGGCAGCAGGCACTGGAACATCAGACTGGACAGTGGGCACTGGGTCTTCAGACTGGTCGGCAGGCACAGGATCAGCAGGCCGGACAGCGGCCACAGGATCAGCAGGCTGGACAGCATGTTTAGGTCTGTCGGAAGCAGGCCAAACCTTATCAGCAATCGTGAAGGTAGACTGGGGTGGATTGGCTGGTGTGGAGGCAGGCTGGAACAGATCGGCTGGTGTGGAGGCAGATTGGAGCAGATTGGTCGGTGTGGAGATAGACTGGGGTACATTGGCTGGTGTGGAGGCAGTATTGGATACAGGCTGGATAGTGCAGGTTGGGAAAAACTTCTGTTTCTTCTTAGGTTTTACCACTGGAGTTCTGTAAGTGACTGCAGGGCTGTAAATAGGGGGTGTAGCTAATGGAAGAGTATGGCTGGCGTATGGTAAGGAGGGAGTGGTCAATAAGGGGGATTTTTGTGGAATTGTTGCAGGAAGCGGAGAAGAGGTAGGTGGGTTAAAGGCAGGGTAGGTGCAGCAGGTGGAAATGGGGTACTGATACTTGGTAGGTAGCAGAGTATATTGGCCTATGACTGTGGTTGCTGTAGTTGGAGGAGATAAGGAACTTTAAGCAGGTAGGTCTCTAGTGGCAGGAATTGGTTGGTGCAAGCTGACTGGGGCTGAACGCAATATATCTGACCATGCCTGTAGTATAGGTTGAACAAAATTTGGTGTACATACGGCCTGTCTGACAAGAGCCTGCACTGCATTTATGCACTCTATTAACACCTGTCGAGGGCATGCTGAATAATGCTCAAAGAAATAAGCTGAGTCATCTTCAAGTAACCATACCAGCGATTCTACCTGAGCCTTGCTAAAGGGAGGGGAAAAATCCTCACTGCCCTTTGTCCAGGAATGCTGGACAAAGGCAACTCTGCACACACCTGAATCAAAGGCTGAACATCACTGAACAACATACTGCCCTGATCAACTAGGACATGAGCCAGACGTATACATTTCAAAAGCTGATCCCTAGTCCACTCCTTCAACGTTTGGCGGCAATAATCATGATCCTGTGTCACCAGCAGAGAAAAATAAACAACCTCCTCCTGATGCATGTTGCCACCAAAACCAAGATGGCTTCCCTGTGCAGTCACTTCTGGTCAGGACTGGCCTTGGTGTTATGTCAGGAACTGGTGTGACCAGAAATGTGTGAACTGCACAGAGAATATCAGACACAACGTAAAGTGAATAAAGTGATTTATTAAGGATATAAGTAAAATGGTGATCCAAACGCACATCTAATATAATAAGAAGTGTAAACAACCACAGCAACAGAAATACTGAAAACTGCTAAAACAGGTATAGGGAAATGTCCAAACTGTAAATGTAGCCTGGCCAGTGTCATGCACGGGAGATCAATCAGAGGGGGCAGGGAGCAAGATAAGGCAGAAACCAGGAACAGATGACTGGAAAGCCAGTGAGACAGGATCAGACTGCAGGGTTCCAGGAGCAGATTCAGGGTTCAGGATACAGGGTTCAGGATTCCAGATACAGTATTCGGGATTCCAGATACAGCATTCAGGATGGCAGATACCGGATTCAGGATTCCAGAAACAGCATTCAAGATTGCAGATACAGGGTTCAGGATTCAGGATACAGAGGCACATGGAGGACAAACACGAAGGCACTAAGCATATGGTAAATAGGGTTTAAATATCCTTCCTGTGACTCACGAGCCTCTGATTACTGGGAGACATCCACTGGCGGACACTGGAACTACAGCCCATGGATCCAGGAGCCACAGTGCCACCACAAGATGAGCCCTTTACTGACACCTGCTGGTGGACACTGGAACTGCAGCCCATGGATCCCCGAGCCACAGCACCACCCGCTGGAGGGACTATTCCTAACAGTCCAATTCTGTAGATCTCACTTATGAAAAGGTATTGAAATGAGTGAAGAGACGGACAACAAAATGGTGAAAGGTTTGGGGGATAAAACATATCAGGAAAGACCTCAGGAAAGAACTTAATATGTACTTTGTACAATCTTGAGGAAAGTGGAGGCATGATTGAAAGCTTTAAATACAATAAGGGTGTGAATGAGGTGCGGGAGGGCAGTATTTTTAATATGAAGCACAGTGAGCATGAGCTGGTGGAGAACAGAGACACACTGGTTGGGCACATCTTGTCTTGCTGCCTCCTGGCATAAGAGTATGGTGAAAGCCTTGGAGAGCTTTACAGTACTCTCAGTATACACTGACACTAGAGAAAAATCTGAAAGAAAATGGCATTCAACATCTCTGCTCACAACCTACAACTGTTAGAAGCTTTATAAATTATTGGCTTTATACACCCAGCATATTCACTGTATCATTCAAGGGAAATGTTATTTCTACTAAAAACTTATCCCTGAGAGATAGTCATAGATATGTTTATATGATCTGTGTATCAGAGCCTAAATATGAGTTGCATCCTTCTAAAGTAAGCCAGTTAAAAATATTTCAAAGTAAGTTTTAAGCTTGCTTCTGCTGTACGATTCCTGACAATTGTTTTTCATTTTATATCACATAGGGAGACCGTGGATTTGATGGCTTGCCAGGACTTCCAGGAGAGAAAGGGCACAGAGTAAGTGCAGAGGCTAATAATCTGAAGTGGTCTGATTATAACTTCTTCTATTGTGCCAAAGAGATGGCTACGTTTGACTGGGATTGCAAGCATAAACATATGAGCTGATTCCTGGCTTGCAATATGGCAGCCACAATGTCAACATGGCATGAATCATAACAAACTTGTTCTTTTCTCTGCCACAGGGAGATGTTGGGAACCAGGGTCTTGCTGGGCCATCTGGCAAAAATGGAGAGAAGGTAAAATGGCTTACAGAAAATTATATCTTGTATGAAATATTGTATACAAAAAACTGTTGCTTGGGTATAGTGTGAACATAATTGAACCTGCAGTACAGTTAATGCCATGGTCATTTAAATCACCTGCATTCTCAGCATAGTGCACTAAAAAAAATCTATGTTTCGTTGCTGGCACCTTTTCCCCTTGAATATGAAGAAAAGATTCCTTGAAGGATTTTTCCATTATGAGAAGAACTGGGGTAGATTAACACATTATGTGTAATACTCTACTGAAAGAGTAAGAGAGTTTAGTGACTCATTTACCTAAACAACTGTTTTGATTTCATCTAGTAAGGTTACTTTGTGATATAAGCAAGGAAGCTCAGACCTCTGCAGTGTATTAATGTGCTTTTACTACACAAAAATGCTGTACATAAAAATTGCTGCAATTAAAGTAAAACCAATACAAGACTGTTAGATATGCATACAACAAACAAAATGCTACCTACTTCCTAGCAAATACGCAGAAACTATGGTCTGTAAACAGTAAAAATACGCTTAAAAGTTACTTAACTCAGGTTACAGTGGGTTCACAATCTCTGTAGGCAATGAGGATCCCAGGCTTAATCTATAATCAGTTGCTGGAGATCAGACAAAAGCTTCTTCAGGTATAGCTACATCTGGCTGGTACAGAAGTCACTATGGAGTCTTCTTGTCAGCTTATGCCATTGCCCTTTTATTTGGAAAGTTTGCCATCCCCACATAGGTGTGGCCCCTTATGCAATACTGAGTTTCAATGGGACAAACATTTTCCAATTCTCCTCTAGATTACACCTTTGTATCATACATGATATAGGTCATATATGCCAGAAGGTCAAGCTATTGTCTGACCACTGTTACAGAACAATAGACAAATCCAACTGTCAACTGAAATACAACAATGGTATCCGTGTTACCATTGTATCCAGCAGCATTTGTTTGAGAAGTCCACTCAAACATTCAAGAGTAACCTGATTTATGTTTCTAACACAAACTGCTAAACAGATTCTTCCATTTACAGTAAAGTCTGAGTATAAAATCATAAAACAGACACATATTTATATCAAACACAACACAAGAACAAAGGACATGGTGACAGTGAAACGAATGGTTAAGAGTTTGTAATCAGGGGATAGAGCAAAAGCACATTTTCGACAATTTTTCTCTTCCAACCCTGTGGTAATAGTCTGGGGAAGGCCCTTTTCTGTTGCAGCATGACACAGTTTGACAAATGATGGGGAGAAAGTCAAGTTGCCTCTACAGAGCCCTGACATCATCCTTACTGAACATCTTTGGGATAAAGTGGAATGCTAACTGTGACCCAGGTCTTCTAGTCCAAAATAAGTGCCTGGCCTTTACAAATGCTCTTTTAATCTAATGGGAACATATTCCTAATGACACACTCCATGTTTTGTGGCACGCCTTCTAAGCTGCTATACCCTCCAAGGAGGATTGTGTGTGTGTGTGTGTGTGGGGGGGGGGGGGGGGCTC
>BLSH010242151.1:297621-309418 GCA_018402905.1 Glandirana rugosa
CCACTACAATTCACTATATAATATTAAAAGGGATTTAAAACCGAGGTCCATGTTGGTACGAAAACCAACAAAAATGTAGAGTACGTACCGACACATTGTCTTGTGTCTAGTATAAACCCGATTATGTAGAGGTAGTGATTTCATTCCCCCTCCCTTTTCACTGATGAGACCCGATTGTAAAAAGTGTCTAAGAAATACCATCCACGTGGAATACCGATGGCGGTAATGACTTTGTCTGTGGGAGTTACAACGATCAAGGATTTACCTGTATTAAAGAGGAATTTCACTTACATTACAAAGCACTTTTAACAGACCAATGGGGAACAAATAAGAGAAGTTTGTTGTTGGAGTTTACATTCACTTTAAGGAGAAATTATGTCCATTTAGGAACTAGCAACATTGAGGGTGTCTGTTTCAGTAATGGCGGTAGCCATAAGGTGCACCTACCATAAAGAATCTGTGAAAAATGTTAGCCCAGAGTAGTCACTTTTCCCTCCCCCTTACTTTAGTGATGGAGATGTATTAGCCCAAATATGATCTGTGTTCTGTTACACAGCCATGCATGAGATGTAAAAACAACCAAAAGCATGGTTGTACCTGGAGCCAAAATTTAGGGAAAATTATAATATATCACTTAACATCACCGCAGGGCACTACTATTGTGTAATGTAGGTGTGCTTTAATTATGAGTGGAGCGAATTTACATTACTGCAGCCTATAGAATAGCAGCTTTTGGCCCCTTGAAAACCTGAACTGAAGGAACACTTTGTTCAGGTTTGTCAATTTAGTGTGGCATTGCTGGCCCCTTTAAAAATTTTAATTGTCTTACTACCATGCTGAAAAAAAAATCTTAAATATTTTTTGCCTAACTGACCCAGAACAAGTATAGACATCAAGAGTTCTGACTTGTTTGCTTCATGCTTTCTCTGGATCAGTGATTCAAAGTATTAAAGCTACATCCATAACTAGCATTTTCAGACGGAGGTCAGCAATGGCAGCCCGATTCTTTATGACAAATTTTAAAGCCATAGATCATTTTACATGTTGCAAGAACACCCCCCCCAACCCCCCAACTTCATACTCAAGCACGTTGGACACATCCTACTGTGTTTAATGGCAAGCATTTATCAGTATATTGAGAGTCAAATTAGTCTTTCAATTTATTATTAATGTAATACATTTCAAATTAAATTTGATAAAATGTTCTTTAGGGAGCCTTTGGTGTCAGAGGACCGAAGGGGAGCAAAGGAGAAAAGGTAAGCCAATACTTATTCTGATGTAGAATCCAATATCCAGATGATGTTTATCTAGCACTTTCCTAAGTATGGAAAGACGGAAGGTGACCTAGTAATATCTGTGAAAATGTCATGCACACAGACATTATAACATATAAATACATAGCTGAAATGGACTGTTTTTGCTTGCCAGAGGATTTGTATTTCTGCTTAGCAAATTTTGTGCTCTAGGAACCTCTGATAGAAAACATAGCCAGATCCTGGAACTCTCTGGAGTCTACACAGTTAAGTTGTATAGCCTGGTCTAGATCATGGGTAAATGCACTGGACTCCTCTGTTCCTTTGCTCCTTTTTTTTTTTAAAGGTACATTTTTATTGATTTTACAGATTTTTTTGTACAAACAAGGGTACAAAGGTACGGTGTACCAAACTGAACAAAACAGGAAAACAAAAACATAAGTAAGCAATAGTCCAGTCAATCCATCACTCACTGCCATACAGAGCAAAATTACATGTTTTCAGATATCCTACAGTATACAATATATAATTTATTACATCAAGGCACACTTGGAGAGTCAAGCCAATCCCAGTAGCTCATAGCTGCATGGCATGGCATGGCATACAAAAGGTATACCATTTTAGTCTGATGGGATTGTGGTTTGTGTATTTACCCAGGAAGACCAAAACTTTTCAAATTTCTTAGGGCAGCCACGAGCCCCGTATGTATATCGGGATAGCCTGGTCAATGAGTTTTAGTCAGTGGGTTAATGTGGGAGCAGTGTGTGATTTCACCTGAATAAGTATAATTTTTTTAGCATAGTAAAACAATAGATGAAGAAGGAGTTTCGTGCAATTGAGGAGGGTGTCATCATCTAGGTATCCCAATAGACATCGGGAAGGGTTGCATATGCTGGGCAGTTGGAGTACATAGCCAATAAAGCTTGTAACTGCAGACCAAAAGGAGCATATGCCCGGGCAGTCGCATACCATATGGTAAAATGTACCATCTGCTCCCAGGCATTTGGGGCATAAGGGATCAATCTGCCCTTCTCTTGCTCCTCTGACTGCCTGCACCCCCACCTCTTACACAGGTCCTACCTTATACCATGGCAGTAACCAGGAAGTAGGGGACAGTCAGAAAATAGTGCAGGCCAATCCTGATGATAGGTAAGTATGTACAGTCACTGAGGAGAAAAGGAAGAGGGGCAAATGAGCCTAGTAATTGATTTGGTTTAGGTCTGCTTTAACCTATCAGTTTAAAGATTGGTTGTCAGAGAAAACCTGAATGAGTTTACAAGCACCATTCACATGTCTGTACTGGCTATTTTTTCTCTTTAACAGGGTGAAGATGGTTTTCCTGGCTCCAAAGGAGACATGGGGATCAAAGGAGACAGAGTAAGACTAAAAAATAGCAATGACAGCAAAAAAGTTGCTACTCTGAAATTATTCCTTATTTTTCTTAATTTTTAGGTAATCTTGGTTGTTTTGCATCTAATAATCTTGAAAGCATCCTTGACTGAGCATTGAATTTTGTGTATAAAGATTGTTTGCCCACCAAAAGTAGCTGTATACCCTTCTGCTGATCCATGCAACCCTTAGAAGATGTGACCATAGATGAGTGCCCCTTTTTATGAAGTGCTGCACCTTTATGGGATCCAACAATTAGAGCTATAGTGATGTTATAGAACAGTTGGGACATCCCACTGGTGCATGTTGAATAGAAGTATAAGTAAATATATGTGAAACAGTAAAAGTCACAATACGTTATAAAGGCTCAAACCCATATAATTAAAAAATATAATTTTATGGGTGAGCCAGTAATAGAAATTCATTTTTCAGTTCCTTTAGCTTACAGTTTCAACCATATCTTTTTGTTTGATGGTGCCATTGTAGGGGGATCCAGGAACATTAGGAGTACGTGGAGAGGATGGTCCTGAAGGGCCAAAAGGGCAATCTGGACCATTGGGAGAATCGGGAGCAGCAGGAATTCCTGGAGAAAAGGTACTATGTCTAGATAATTGGGCACTGTACTTGTTGTTTTCAGTCTTGATATTATATGAATCTATTTCCTATCACTAGGGAAAGTTGGGAGTTCCAGGCCTCCCAGGATACCCAGGGCGTCTGGGTGCAAAAGTAAGTATATCTGACTGACCCAAGTATCTCTTTCCTATTTATTAGGAAACTATGCTATGGAACAGCATTGATTAGATGTGTCTCATTTCAGGGTTCTACAGGATTTGCTGGGCCACTTGGTTTGGTTGGAGAAAAGGGCAAGAGGGTGAGTTCTGAGAAATTCAGAGTTCTGTTTTTGAAGGGTCAGTACATCCAAACTCACTTATGTCTGGCTGCTGATGGTTCATTGTCTCTTAGAGCATCCATGCAAAGTGGAATCGTTTTGGGTGGAATTTTTGATTTAATTAGCGTGTTTATCTAAGTACATTGTATGAAACTTTAGCATCCATAAAGGAACAGTAAGAGGAATATGTGACAATAGAAGCTTGATTTCAATTCATTCAATGTTATTTGAATACCGGTTCCTAGTCACTGTCTCTATTCTTCCATATATTTGATCCACATCCAACCTCTTCTATTCACATTTAATCTTTAAATTCTTATATATTCTCTTACTTCCTATTCCACATAGACTACATCTTTCTGTATGACATTTCTGTAACTCAACAAAGAGATAGACAGCTCAAATAAAAAACATAACTTGCTTTCAGTGTATTTTAGGGACCAATGTAAAGAAAAAATACCACGCTAATTTTAAATTGTCTAATCAGCTTGGCATGCAATAAAGAACAAGCATGATCAATAGTTATTCAAAAATAGCAACATATCAAATAAGCAAAGGACGTGCAGTGCAAAAATCTACAATGAACAAATTACAACCGTGCAAATAAAATGTCATCAGTCCATGCAGATGTGACAAATAGTCCTCAAACTATGACCTCAAGTGCTTCTATATTAAATCTTCATGTATGTTCCACCACATGTCCACTCCACATTATTACACATAAAGCCTTACCAAAAATGGTGTGACCCCACAATGTACAGTATGAAAAGTCAGATTGCATAGATGTATACATTGCACTGCGGTTAGTGCAGGTGTGGAACTCCACTAATTCTCTAAAACGGCTCCCCTCAACAGGCCATTCACATGAGAGAAAGCAAAGTAAGAGCCCCATGCTACAATAGTATAAAATTCATGAGCAAAAGTTTTATTAGTCAGTCAAAAGCACTCACATGGGCGAAACAATGATTGGTGTTAAACAAACTACATTTCTCAGAATTCCATCAGCATTCACACGCATACATGGTGACATCCCAGCCTCAAGCCCTTCCCTACATGTTTAATCAAAGCTGACGTCATCAGGGGCCCCTGATGACTTCAGATTTGACTAATCCAAAAAAATAAGATGATTATTCCTCATTTCAGAGCCATACAAATCATTGCACCAGACGTTTGACTTTCATTAGCATTTTCCATCCCTAATGTCTATTTGTATCCTGTGAAATTAATGTGCCCAGTATATACATAAATATATGACTGTTACTATTAGTAAATAAAGTGCAAAAGAAAATGAAAATAATGTTTTTACTTTTTTTTTTTTTCTAGGGAAGAGGAGGACAGCCCGGAGCACCAGGACAGCGGGGACCCTCCGTAAGAAGACATTTTAAATGATGCAGTATTAAAACAAGAACAATAATAACTTTTATTAATCTCAAATTTAGTGCACACTAATAGCATATGTTTATTAATACATAGTATTATAGAGAAGCATAAGCATGGTAATTTAGGAACAGTTTTAAGACATGTATTGGAAAAACACAGGGCAATGAATACTGATAAGTAATAACCGATCTTAATTCATCAACTGGATTACAAATTAGTAGATTACTGTTAAGGTGTTACTACCAAGTAATATGAAAGTAGTTCATCTGTCCCCACCCCCCACAGTGCCCACAGCTACTAAATCTTCTTTTTACATTAAAATACTGCCGCTATATACGTTTTGGGATGATCTGTATACCATGGTTTCCTGATAACCTGCACAGTTTGTCCAAAGCTGTGTGTTCAAGTAAAAGGGATTTTCTACTACAGCCTCTATACACACCCACATGTGGGATGTCAATATCATGTAACGTGAACAGTTCAACTGAAACAGGAAATGTTCTATCCAGCATAAGAGACCAAACTGAGCATGTGCAGCTTCACCACCCTGCTGTGTATTATATGGACTTTCCCAGATTGACAGTGCAGGAGGGAAGGATTTATGGCATATAGCCTTTTTACACAATGCAGAGGATTAACCCCTTAAGTTCCACAGTGAGTATAACAAGCATGCTATGCTGCATATACAGACTGATTTTAATGTTGTGGGTTTAGTAATACTTTAAGTTAATGTATTAGATTACTGATATATCTAGTTGCCCTTGGACTACAGAATGCAGTTTTATTTGAATCCCAGATAGACTAGATACATCTAAGATTTGTACGAAGGATCTCCTTGAACTGTACAAAAGTACATCTCACTTGAATTATTTCGTGGTTAAGAGCTTCAGATGCAGCCAGCGTATTTTTTCTTCAGGGTTTAAACAGTTGATGCAGGGCCGGATTAAGAGCGCCATGTGCTTGGTGCTGAGGATTTCGGTGGACCATTTACTGGGCACCTTCTGCGTTTCCAAGAGCCTGTGCTGGCATGCGCCCAAGCTCAGAAGGGTGCTTGGGCGCTGCTGCACAAGAGTTACACTAGGGAACCCTGGCATTTGGTTTGCTAGGTTTCTGTGAGGGCTATGCATCGGCGTGAACTCTGAGCTGAAAGAGCGCAGCTGCGCAGGCCTAACACTATGGAAACCCCAGATATCTGTAAGAACCCTGCATTTGCATGCCCCAGGCTTCCATTAGGACTGCTAATGCGGAGCCCATTATCAATCCCACCACCCTGCCCAGGCGGTGGCCCATTTCTTTCCATGAGCAGTCTGTTCTTTTTGGGTGGCTGGGCCTATATTAAGGTGGGGGCCTGGAACTGCAGCTCCAATAGCCCCTACATTAATCCATCCCTACCGGATTAAGAGCGCCATGTGCTTGGTGCTGAGGATTTCGATGGACCTTTTACTGGGCACATTCTGCGTTTCCAAAAGCCTGTGCTGGCATGCCCCCCCAGCTCACAAGGGTGTTTGGGCACAGCTGCACAGGCGTAACACTAGGGAAACCTGGCATTTGGTTTGCCAGGTTTCCGTAAGGGCTGTGCATCGGCGTGAAATCTGAGCTGAAAGAGCGCAGCCGCGCAGGCCTAACACTATGGAAGCCCCAGATATCTGTAAGAGCCTTGTATTGGCATGCCACAAGTTTCCATTAGGACTGCTCATGCGGAGCCCATTATCAATCCCACCACCCTGCCCAGGCGGTGGCCCATTGCTTTCCATGAGCAGTCTGTTCTTTTTGGGTGGCTGGGCCTATATTAAGGTAGGGGCCTGGAGCTGCAGCCCCAATAGCCCCTACGTTAATCCAGCCCTGAGTTGATGTTAATAAAATCTTGAGAGAATGCACTAAGGGGTCTGTGTTAAGGCTTGATGAAGACTAGCATCTCCTGAGAGTTAAGGTAGCTGCCTTTACTGCCTTCAGGAAACGTTCGTTTTCATCAAACAACGGTCCTTTAGGGCATTCTGGTTCTGACTGCTCAATCCCTGAAGAAGGGGGAGGCTTTTGTCCCCCGAAATGTGTAGACTGCATCTGATGCTCTTAACCGTTAAAGATGATCTTTGTACCAATCGTTCCAACGTACACATCCAAGAATTTACCGTCTGGCGTGTGCTCCCTTTGTCAGAATGGTAGCAGCCTAGGACCAGAACAGAGTCCATCCATATTATATTTCAATCACAGATCTGTTTCTTTGATGGGAAACTCGCTTTATGGTAGATCCATCGGAACCAATGTTCACTTCTACTGGTCCAAGGCTATTACACACACATTAGAGATACAGTATCTATGACTTATTTAGAAAGGTGAGCAGATACTGCTCTACTAAGATGTCCTTTACATTGGTCTTTGCTGCTGCCCCAAAGAATAGCTGCCAGTATCAACCACTGTTATCACATTTAACTTTCTTTTCCTTTTGGTTTCAGGGCACAAGAGGTGAAAGAGGTCAGAGGGGGCCAACTGGAAAGCCTGGGCTAAAGGTGACCTTTTAGTCTCAATCAATTCATATATATTGTCTATCTTTCCTGGTTGCTATCACTGTACTTTCCAGATTGCATATAGCCAATATGCACAATCCTGTTCAGCCATTCTTGTCATTCACACTCCCCTGCAACACTGCATAGCTGGCAGGGTGACACCTATTGTAGATTTGCAGATTCCTGTACTACCTACATGCTCATTAGTGAGTATCATTATACTGCTGAAGATCTCACTATGCTCCTCTTGCAAACTAACTAAACAACTCCCTGCCCATTCCCAGCTCTCAGTTAAATTGATAATGCTGCCAATGTAATAAAGCCTGACAGGCCCCAAGTGCATAATATTCCACTCTACATTTGATATTTGCTATGCAGTGGACTGTGGGAAGATATTATAAAGATACATTTTAGGCACTGGCATTATTTTATATACATTTATTGATTTTTATAAATACATTCACAACTGGAACAAAGATTAATGTTTTGCTTGGAGGTAATCGAGTGTGTCTGCTGTCTGATTGTTTTGTATCTGGCTTTTTTTGCAATTATAATATGTGTGAAAAAACAATTGTATTTCTCTAACAGGGATTTCAATTTACAATTTAAAGACATAGAAAATATACTTTATAATATTGAATCTCCTTATCATTTCACAGGGAGATTCTGGTCATGATGGTGTTGCTGGAGCCGCTGGAGAGAAGGTCAGTACGTTCCTATAATGTTATGTTGTTACTATAGCACTTTGTTATTCCACAATAAACTATCATATATCAAATAAGATTTGTTCAAAACTGAGAAAAATCTCTTGGGATAATGGGTACTATGAAGGGAGAATGAATGGAAATTCTGCCTCTTCCATCTGTAGAGTGCTTTTCATTGATGGAAGCTATTTTACAGCTTCTGTGAATAGAGGAGGAGAACAGAAATAGTGGGCATAGTTGGCACTCTTGATGAGTGCTTATGACAGGTACAGTGTCTTTAATAAGCCCAGAAGATTACTGCTGTGTGGTGGGGTGTCAAAGATCTTTGGATTTTAACTAAGACAACAGCCACCGGCACAAGGGACTCTTCTCATTGAATGTAAGTACCATCCTTTGTGCTGATTTAAAAAAAAATAAACTTAGGTTTTAATTAAATAGCAGAAAAGAGCAAGGAAGTCTCCATCCAAAAAACACTCAAAAAAGTATGGTTGAAACCAACAAAGGGTACAAAGTAAAACTATAGCTTGAAAATGAAAGAATAGAGCAAGTAGCCAAATTCCAATTCCTTAGAATATGGATCAATAAACACATGAAGGATGATGTTGATGTCAGAGTTGGAATTGCCAAGGCCAACGTTTTTGGAGATGTAAAGAGCTGATGAGGAACCATCTCCCTCTAAGCACAAAGAAAAGATTCCTACAAACACAGGCCTGTTCCGTGCTCAGGTATGATGTAGAAATGTTTTTTTCTCACAATGTCGCTAAAATAGAAGATCACAAGATCCTGTAGCACCAACTGGATGGACATGGTGATGAAAATCAGCTGGATGGTAAAGCAAAACCAATGCCAATTTTTCGGCCACTGCATACTTGCATACTATGACTCCATTACCTCCGGGTCTCCTCTCCTCTGATGTTGTGCACTTCAAGCTCCCCACATCCATTCTGTCCCCACCAGTGCCAAAATATTTCCTCTTCTTACAGGTTTGCTGTTCTCTTGCTTTGCCAATTGAGGGACTGCTGATGTCACTTGCACTCATATGTGCTGGAGTTACATTATTTTGGCACTTGGCTCCATTTCCGGCAACTGTGAGAGGCAGGAAATGTACACTGTACTGCAAATTTGCTGCAGTCAGCGTACAGGTTTAAAAAAAATGATAGCAAGTAATTAAAAAAAAAATTTTGATAAAAAAGACTAAATTCTCTTCTACCAAAAGACCATATGTGCTGGCAAATGTTAGTCTTAATGTTTTACTTCTGCTTTAAACTTTAAAAAAAAAAAAAGTTTGATTTGAGTAAGACTTCAGAAAGCAAGGTGGTCCCTTTAATTCATATACTCATAGATTTATTATTAGACCCAGGTAAAAAGAACAGTTCTCTTATTCGCTGTTATTATTTTTACCAATTACCAAGAAGTGTTTTAAAATGTCTTGAAACACTGAATTCTAAGAAACCCAAAGATATAAGAAGGGGGTCATAATATCTGAACGTAACAGGATCCTTCTGTAGACCAGCTGTGGCATAAATATGACTGGCTGCCTACTGGCTGAGGGATATCTGCACAAGACAGTGGCTACCCACAGAAATGTGATTATTTCTTTACCCAAGTATTTAATCTTATGCCTGTGGGAGAAAATACGTTTTCATTCAATAATCTCATTAAATTATTTTTTTATAGTATTCTAGTGTTTTTTTCTAAGGTCATCATATCCTATAGCACATTTTTTGTAAAATTTGTCACCATTTTAACTGCTTATCTTTAATTCCAGGGACCAATGGGCGCCCAAGGGCCAGTTGGATTCGCAGGACCAAAAGGACCCAATGTAAGTTAATCAGCTATTAATTGTAGGTGACAGTTTGGTTCTGTAATCGTTGGCTTATTTATTTTGATTATGCACAAGTTCCTGTCAGTCACAATATCTTATGCAATACTGTGCATTTATTTACCGTGTGATGTGACCATTATGGATGTATATATAATCGGTATTATTACATGGTGCAGTGTGATCAATTATGGGTGTGTATATACTTTACTATATTTACTATATTTACTATCATTATACAGTGTGGTGTCATTATTATCAGCGTATAAATACTGTGTTTCATTATACAGTGCGGTGCGATCATTATAAGTATATACATACTCAGTATCATTATACAGTGCGGTGTGATCATTATCTCCAAGCTACATTAAAGTCTATCTGCTATGATTTGACTTTATATTTCCTTTACAGGGACCCCCAGGGAAGGATGGGCTACCTGGACATGCAGGCACGCGAGGAGAGCCAGTAAGTTTGTTGCTTCATCTATAGTAACTCAAACATGTCTTAGTATGTATGGCCTAGGCTGTTTCGGGTTTGAAACTGAACTCACATGACTTCCATGGCTCATGCATCAGGCCTGGAATTGAACACACATAACTTTCATAAACTTTTGTCAGGCCTGGCACTGAATATGCATGTCTTCAACGGTTCCCGTGTCAGGCCTGGCAGAGAACACACATGACTTCCATGGTTCTTCCATGGTTCTGCATCAGACCTGGAATTGAACACATATGACTTCCATGGTCTTGTGTCAGCCTTGGCATTGAACACGCATGCCTTCCATGGTCTTGTGTTAGGCCTGGCAATGAACACACATTACTTCCATGGTCTTGTGTCAGGCTTGGCATTGAACACACATGACTTCCATGGTCTTGTGTCAGGCTTGACAGTGAACACACATGACTTCCATGGTCTTGTGTCAGGCCTGACAATGAACACACATGACTTTTATGGTCCTGTGTCAGGCCAGGCATTGAATACACATGACTTCCATTGTCTTGTGTCAGGCTTGGCACTGAACACACATGCCTTCCATAGTCTTGTGTTATGCCTGGCAATGAACACACATGACTTCTATGGTCCTGTGTCAGGCCAGGCATTGAACACACATGACTTCCATTGTCTTGTGTCAGGCTTGGCATTGAACACACATGGCTTCCATGGTCTTGTGTCAGGCCTGACAATGAACACAGATGACTTTTATGGTCCTGTGTCAGGCTAAGCATTGAACACACATGACTTCCATTGTCTTGTGTCAAGCTTGGCACTGAACACACAGGACTTCCATAGTCTTGTGTTATGCCTGGCAATGAATACACATGACTTCTATGGTCCTGTGTCAGGCCAGGCATTGAACACACATGACTTCCATTGTCTTGTGTCAGGCTTGGCATTGAACACACATGGCTTCCATGGTCTTGTGTCAGGCCTGACAATGAACACAGATGACTTTTATGGTCCTGTGTCAGGCCAGGCATTGAACACACATGACTTCCATTGTCTTGTATCAGGCCTGGCATTGAAAACACATGACTTCCATGGTCTTGTGTCAGGCCTGGCATTGAGCATACATGGCTTCCAAGGCTCCTGTGTCAGGCCTGTCATCGAAGACACATGATTTCCATGGCTCTTGCGTCAGGTCTGGCAGAGAACAGCCACATTTGTAACGGCTCCTCAATTTAAATTCTAGAACTGAATACTATTCTGACAGATAATGATACATTTTATCTTTGCATTCTAGGGCTTTCAAGGCAAAACAGGTCTTCCAGGACCAACTGGGGTTGTTGGACCACAGGTATGTCTTGCATTAATTTATGGAAGTGTTATGCTCTGTGTTTCACCTCCACTATGTAGAA
>BLSH010242151.1:315095-343465 GCA_018402905.1 Glandirana rugosa
TTAGACTTGGACTTGTCCAGTCTTGTAGTCTTCTGGTCTGACCCAAGATTTGGCGAACCGATTTTTGTCCTTTACTCCGGTGTTTTACCTTCCCCAATGGATTAACTAGTAGACTTTTTTTATTTATGGACCAGACAGTTTAGAGTTAAAGAGGACACTGTGTGTCTACCGGTCTTAAACTTTATAATAATTTTCCATATGCAAAGATAACTATAAATAAGTAATAAAAAACTTTCACATCATCAATATGGTGTAGGTCCGTTCACTAGAATAAAAGGGATAATATTATACCTTTTAATAATATTTCAAATTCTGGCCATCTGTGTGTCACAGGAGAAATTGAGATTTGACAGACCAGGTATTTATTTTTTTCAGATGATCAATTAGGTAACCCCTTCCATTTTGTGGCCTCATTTCCTGTTTTTAGCCAAGCGGTTTAGAACCCAGTCTGGTCTTCTGATGTTCTGACCTGTTCAGGTTCAGATTCCGAGATTCCATTTTGCATACCATTGCTGTAGAGAAGGGTCATGTAATGAAATGCAGGTTGACTTTCAGCTTAAAGAAGTTTGTCCTGTCAAAAACAAGTTTTTTTTACATAGAGTTTTTGCTCATTGGATTTTTTTATTTTTTTGGTAGGGTTTTTTTGCATTCTCTGTGTACTATAGGTCATCAATTTCTAAGATTTGCTCTGACCAACAAGCGCTCCTCAGTTAAAATTGTTGCGATCATGCATCTTCCCCATCCTAATGCTTGGATGAACAACAGATAAACATTTTAGCCATGCCTGCATGCCGCTGGTTTTGAGAAGCAGCCATATGACTTGCTGTTTACCAGCAGGTATAGGAATAAACTGGTCACTGACTTGTTGTTTCCTACGGTTTATTGTATATTCTTTTCTCTCTAGATAACCATCCCTCTTGATACTTCTTACATAGGTTTCCCAAACTATTTTATGTAACCTCATGCATCGCTTTAAAATTGTCACCTCACATTCTTCATAGGGGCCTACTGGAGAGCGGGGTCCTCCTGGGTCAGCTGGAGGAATTGGTCTTCCAGGGCGTCCAGGGTCACAAGGACCTCCCGGACCAGCAGGAGAGAAGGGAAATCCGGTAAGTAAAAGAGTAGAGGTAAATCAATATAAATACTTTTGCAACTACAAAATAATAGTATTGAAACTGTAATGCTAGGGGTAGGACCAGGGTCCTTAAAGTACCAAAACATACACCTGAATTGCAGCTGAACTGATGTCTAGTCTCCATATTAATTTAATCATATTCCTGCTTGATGATGGTTAAGATGTAAGCAACATTATGTGCCTGCATTCTTCAACTATCTGATGCATTTGAAAAATTACTGTCTCCAAGAGACATTTAAGTTAAAACTTAGCTTAGCAAAAAAATGTATAAGCCTGGAAGACTAAGAGCTTGTCCATATAAAAGATGGAGCACAATTCAAAAATGGGACAGCATGATAATACACTGCTATACTGCTGTTATATAGTATCATGTGTACCCATCAACCATATATCGTGCAAACTATTTTGGGTTTTGAACCAGTATTAGTACTGTTATCCTACTAGGAGGAAGTGGTAAAACTCTTGTTGAGGTCCCACCGTGTATATTGCCTTGGTGATGTCACTAATTCAAAGGCCTCCTTCTGTAAAGTATTGATCTAGCCCACTTAAACGTAACTGCATATGTGTAATATGTTTTCTTTCATTGGCATCGTGTAATATTAATTTCCTCTGTAAATAAAAATTATTATAATTAAACAGGGTGAAAAAGGACCTGTTGGAGTAGCTGGCCAAGATGGCACACAGGGTAGCCTTGGACCACCAGGACCAGCTGGACCTCCAGGGCCAGCTGGAGATGATGGAGATAAGGTATCACATATACTAAAAAGGTTTTTGTATGTTGGACTGATTTATTGCATCACTGATCTTTGTTTATTCTCCTTATATTTAGGGAGAGGTTGGAGGTCCTGGGCAAAAAGGAAGCAAAGGTGACAAAGGAGAAAGAGTAAGAATCAAATCTCTTCTTCTAAACCTAGGAAACTGACATAGGTCTATTAACCAGTCATCTGTGTAAACTGGAGACCGTATTCTTTAAAGTCACAAAAGAGACTGCGAATGATAGACAGGAGAGAGTTATGGCAGACCATGGACCAGTACTATAGTGGAGTCATGTAAATAAGTGTCATAGGTAGCCTGTTCAGGGTTGGTACAGCATGTGTGGAAGAAACCTACTGTGAAGGTACTTTAGGAAAATTATGGTGGAGGCGACAAATAAAAGAAATGGTAGAAGAGAAGTACACAAAGCAAGTCAGAGGTTGCACATGAAGCTATGACTAAAGTTCTTGGTAGAGATCATGTAGAAGTCTGCAACAGTCAAAGGGAAATCCTTGAATGTGCCATGATGAGAGCTTTGGATGAATAAAGTTGTCTGTGAGGAAATGTTAAAGAGGACCCCAAGAAGCACTGTGAGCAAAAATTAGGCTCAGAATAACTTTCAAGGTGGCAGCTTTAAGTGAGTGATCATAGAAGCTGTGAGATACAGTTACAAGGGGTTTTTGGAATGAATTAGAGTATAGACAGAAATAGAAAACAGAGATTGTAGGTGAGAAATGAAAATGGCTGCAAGCAACACAAGAGAAGCTTTAGATTTACAGCATAGGTGAGGGATATAGATTAATATGAGTGGCACACTAGAGAAGAGATGGATGAGCGATGTGTAAGAGTCTGCCGTTGATAGACAATTCAGACAACAATTACAATAATTATTTCAAAAGATAGAAAAGTAATACATTAATCTTTACTCTTTCATAGGGACCACCAGGGCCTATTGGTATACAAGGTCCTCTAGGAATACCAGGTCAAGCCGTAAGTATTGAGGAAAACTACCAGCTTGTCCTTTTACATTGGCTTATTGCATTTACTGAGAGTCCACCATCTAATAAACATTGGATTTTTCATGCGGGGAAACAGCTTCAAGAAGACCTTGCATTATGATAAAATTAAACACACTTGTAGATCTCAATGAAGCACAAGCAAGGTGATGTCACCACACTTGTATTCCATTACCATGGATTACTTCCTCCAGCTCTTTAGCAGAAGGTCCATCTCCTGGTACAGACCTGGGATGGGATGTAAGCAATGCAGTAGCCTGTGTATCACACCTGTAATGAACTAGTTGCATTTGTAATGCTCTGCAGGCTTTAATGCAAAAATTTAATAAATGCACATTTTATATGCACTGTTCACACTAATAATGATCTGTAGGCACATTATACATTTTATTAACATGGGTGCATTGATTACATTTTTGCAAAAGGTAGACTAGACCAAGCCTTTTCTGGCACTTTCTTTTACAAGAAAAATCCAGTATTTTTTGCTAGAAAATGACTTAGAACCCCCAAACATTATATATTTTTTTAGCAGAGACCATAGAGCACAAAATGGTGAATATTGCAATGTTTTATGTCACCTGGTATTTGTGCAGCGGCTTTTCAAACACAATTTTTTTTTTTAAAAATACACTTTAATGAATTTTACTGCAAAAAACACAATAGATAACCCATATTTTGGAAAGCTATAAAAGATGAAGTTACAAAGCGTAAATAGATACCTAACATATAATGCTCTAAAATTGCGCACGCTCGTGGAATAGTGACAAACTTTGATACTTAAAAATCCCCATAGGTGACACTTTTAAAAAAATTCAGGATACCAGTTTAGAGTTACAGAGGAGGTCTAGCACTAGAATAAACATACACAATGTGCAGCACTGTAATATGTGTAAAAAAAAATATTGTAAATATAAATAGTCTGCCTGTATTATTCAATGAAATCACAAATCATCCAATGATCCAACTTAGTAGGTACAAGAATGTTCAGCTAATATAAGGATTGAAGGCATACCGAAATGATTGGCTACACAATTAAGTGCAGCAAACACGCTTAAATTACACCAATCCTGTGGAGTTGATGTGTCCTGTCCTCTATCCGTATTTGTGAAACTCCAGGTGTATCAAAAAAGAAGAAAAAACTTGTATGGTGTAATATTGTTACAATATCGATAATTACAATTATCAATGGATGGATTTGTATGGATATCACTCCATGCAAGATAATAGTGCAAACTCCGATCACCAACCTTCACCTGTTATCACCCCCATGTAATGCGCACTCATCAAAAAATGATCTTTTTAAGGCAACAAGAGTTAGGAATATCTGAAGGTTTCCATACCAGAAATTCTTCCCAATCTTTCTCACTATAACAGGGTAGATCTCCATTCATATGTCCATGAATACCAAAGGCAATAAACAAAACATGCCTCATAGTGCAGAATATATTGGAATGGACATACAATTAAAAACAAAACAGGTATAAAATACATGTAAATTCAATATGACAAGCCACTAAACTTACATCTGACACCGCCACCCGGACCTCCGATGTGGCGGCGCGACATTCTGGCTCGTAAATCCTACCCTTCGTGGTTCTCACAAAAGTGCACCCTCAGGGGCCGCAATATATATATATTTTTTTTTTGCACATGTCACAGCGCTGCACATTTTGTATGTTTATTGATTTGAAGAGCCTGGTATATTGCCTTTTGCTAGCAGCTGTATAATATTGGTTTAGCGCTCACTTCACATTTTTTTAGTTTTCTTAATTTTTTTTAGTTTATTACTAGCACTATATTAATTGTTCTTGCTGTAACATTCATGGCGATACCTCACATGTGGTGTGAACACCATTTACATATGTGTGTGCTACCTAAATATACGTTCGCTTTGGCGCACGAGCACAGAGGGATGGGGCGCATTTAACACTGTCACATTCATTTGCTTTTTTTTGTTTATCACTTTTACTTCTATTACAAAGAATGTCAACATCCCTTGTAACAGAAATAAGGGATGACAGGTCCTCTTTATGAATAGATCTGGGGTCTATAAGACCCCAAATCTCTCCTCTACCTGTTAAAGCAAAAGATTTAAAAAAAAATTATCTTTTGCTTTAAAAAACATTTTTATTGTTTACTTCTGCCTTAGACCAAAAGTGGCGTCATGACGTCGCTCTGGTCCTCCAAGATCATAGAGGCGATTAGAGATGATCTGGTCTTTGGTCAACTCTATGGCCAGTTGCACGAACTGTTGGTTTATTTCCTGGGTGCACTGGTAAAAACGGTAAGCCTGAGAAACACCGGCAAACGTCGGGGGCCGACCGCTCCCGCTGCTTCTGAAAGTGATCCAGCGGCTCAGACCACTTTCATGAGAAAGCCAATCCCTGGCTGAAATAAAAAATATACAAAGGTTAAGCCTGATAGGTTCAGCCATAACCCTGGTAAACCACTTGCAAGCCCCAACACATATTTACGGTTTGCAGTTGACAAGTGGTTAAATTGACTAGTTAGACTACCTTGTTCACAATGCTGACTTGCAATTTCACAGAATAACAGGGTTATCACCCTGGTAAAGAAATTGGAAAAATAAAGGATCTACTGGTAGGATCAAAATGTAATAACATTTACTTTATCTTGGCCATAGTTCCTTGTAATTATGTAGAGATATAAATACCTCTCTTTGAACTACACATGGTTCTTGAGCTGCATTGTTGTGCTGCCGTTTATGAATTTCACAGACTGCATGTTCTATCACTTTACACCTTTGACCATCATACTAGGACCTCTGTCAGCAGCTGGTTGTCCTATGTGCTTGACATTTTTCTGTACCATAGCAGACTGCATTGGGCCATGTTCATTCCACAAGAGCAAAACACAGATATGATTTTTATACATTTGAAACTCAATGAAAAAATATACAATATACCATAACAAGGTAGTTTTGACGTTTAGATTTTAAAGAGCACATTATTGAAAATGTTCAATCATTGGTGATGATATTCCTTTTTTTCCTCCACAGGGCCAAGATGGAGAACCCGGTCGCAGAGGTCAGCCAGGAATGCAAGGACAAAAAGGAGATGAGGGAATCCGAGGCTTTACTGGTGTAGCAGGTCCCAGGGGACTCCAGGTGTGTCAAAGAAATATGAATACCAGTTTTTCACTTTCTTTAATAAAGCAGTTTCAAATGTAATTAAAGAGATGCACATTTTCAATATAACTTTTGTTATAAGTTTAAAATATTGCTACAATTTAAGATAAAAAAGTCTTATTTGATTCCACCATAGATCTTAAAGAACTATAGGTTATTGGCGATTTCCTTACTTCTCCGTTAACACTCAAGTGACATATTTATTTCAATCCAATTATGTAATTACTAGGAAGCTGCTTATGATGACCCCGATGTGAGATTGTGTTCTAGAGTAACTACATATTTTTATATAGCATTTATATGTGTTTATTTGAATAGTGTTCCTTTAAGTGTAACCCAATATATATATATATATATATATATATATATATATATACAGTATATAACCCTAAAAATAACATTGCTATCTCTCATTTTAGGGTATGCCTGGACCTCCAGGGGAGAAAGGAGAAAGTGGACATGTTGGGCCAATGGTGTGTGTTCCTTTATATGTGATATATTAAATTAGAAAAAAGGTATGATTAATCTAAGTTTAACAAATAAATTTCATTGCAGGGCCCCCCGGGTACAACAGGTCCTAGAGGTCCCATGGGTCCCAACGGTGGTGATGTAAGTAAGTTTGTGAACTGTTTTGGAGTATAAGATAAAGATTACACCATCTCTGACCACCCATTGTTTAATATTTTAGGGACCTCCCGGAAATCCAGGAGGATTGGGCCAGCCAGGAGCTTTTGGAGAAAAGGTAATAGAGGTTTATCTGAAAATCTCCTTGATTATTTAACTTGTGATATTCACCAGAGATGTAACCAGCAGAAGGCCTTCAAAGAGATTTTCTTATATAATTTGGGTTAAACTACCTCTCTCAGTAGCTGGCAAAATCAATATCATTAAAATGATACTTCTTCCAAAGTGTTTTATTTTCTATCCAACATGGGCTGGCCTGGCACTAGACGTAAGCTTAAGTGATCTACTCTGCAAAGACCTAAAGAAGAGGCAGGTATGGCTTTGCCCATTATTTGCCTATATTACTTTGCTGGACAACTGAAGCACCCCTAACACAGTGGATGTCCATCTAGTGTATATCCCTCTGATTGAGCAGCTGCTAATTTATTTGAAAGCCCCAAACTTAGTTGTGGTCAATTATCAACTTCCAGTACTTAGACTAGCTAAGTCTATTTAGTCGGAAGTTCAGAAAATTGTACCCTCTGGGGACCTTCCTGATAATTTACTGCTATTGTGTCATCCAGTGCTCTCTCAGCTAACCTTCATTCAGAACACTGCAGCTTGCAGGCCCAGAGGGGTATTGATCCTGTCTTATATACAGTATATGTCGACAATCAGTTGTGCAAATACGCCGAACTCCAGGGGAAATTTGCTCTTCCCAAGGTTCTTTTTACTAGGTATGCTACTTGATGTTTAGGGGATTCCATAGAATGTTTGGTCTTGGCTGCATTGTTTTCATGGATCAGACAGGCCATACACGGTTCAAATATGAGCCGGTTCAGCAGGAACCAGCAGTTTCAAACTGTGTATGGGCAGGCTGAATGTTCCCAAGTTGGTTGATCGATCAACTTGGGTACAACCAGCATGCCTGCGAATATCCTTAATGGATGCCATAGCCGCTAGCCGCTAACAATAATCACTGTCTTCTCCCGGTGGGGGCGGAGTAGGACAGGGGAAGCCGGCCCCGTCGGGAGAAGACAATGGTCCACAGGAGGGATTCCCGCATCAACACTGTCTGCTGCATACACTGGTTGGTGGCGTCACAGGGGAGTGGTGCCATCAGGTGCCCCTGCCCCTAACCTATTTAAGAACTGTCACAAGGTGGAGCATGCAGACGGCATTTAGCCTTCGTCGCGAGCGGAGCTTTTTTTTTTTTTTTCGGGTCTGGTGGTGGCAGCAGGCATCATGATTGATGATGGTTCCACACCAGGGGACATTGTTTTTTATTTTTAGTAAAGGAATTCTCAAAAACTGTGTCTGTGTTTTTATTTTTTTTTTAACGTTTTTTTGGTGAATTAGTAAGGGCAACAATGTACCCCATGCTCATTCACATGAGGGGGCTGGGATCTGGGTGCCCACTTGTTAAAGGGGGCTTCCAGACTCCAATAAGCCCTCTGCCTGCAGACCCCTACAACCACCGCCCAGGGTTGTAGAGAAGAGGCCTTGTCCTTATCAACATGGGGACAATGTGCTTTGGGGTACCCCAAAGCATCCCCACATGTTGAGATCATGTGGGGATATGGTTCAGGAGAGGAGGGCCACTCGCCCCCCCTTTCCTGGCCTGCCAGGCTGCATGCTCTGGTTTGGTATGGATTTTGGGGGGACCCCACTCCGTTTTTTTATTTTGGTGTGGGATCCCCCTTAAAATCCATACCAGACCCAAAAGACCTGGTATGGATTGGGCGGATTAAAATGTAGTGCGTGAGAGTAGTGGCTGCACCTACAGTTTTTACACCTTTTCTTATGTAAACTGTACTCTTAGCCTGTTCATAAAGCCTTGGTTACTAAACTACTTTTTGTAAACACTTTAGGCTGCATTCAGTTTGTGGAATACTTTTCTTACATATATCATTTTAGAGTTGTTAAAATATAGTCATGTTTTATTAAAGTGTATCTAAAGCCTTTTTTTTATAGTTTTATAGTGTGGAAACTATAGCACTTTAGTCAGGTTTTTTTATTGGTTGTTCTCGCTAGGAGGATTCACTCTCTATTTTTCGTGATGACCATTGCCAGTAGGGTAGAAGGAGAGAGAAAGTCCAATCAAATATTTACAGTGGCGAAAACTGGCTATGAGGGGATTTCCCTCATTTTGGAGAGATTTTCTCTCATTTCCTGTTGTATGTCCAGAACAGGAAGTGAAGGAAGATCTTCCTAGCTGGGTACAAAAAAAAGACAGAGGATTAAATCATTCTTTACTTCATCCAAAACTAAAAAAGATTTTTGAATTTCTATACACTTTAAATATAATAATGCTTTATTAAGTGTACTGTGTAACCCTAGGCAAAATAAAATAGAAAAATGGCATATACAATGCATTCTGTCAATAGCAGTTTTTGTTATTACCTATTGATCCTGCCAATGGATCCATTCATTTCTTCTTTCTGAAACAGCCAAGCTGTGGAGTTAAAGTGGCAGCTTTAGTTACGGGAAGTCCCAGTCTTAGCTGCTATATGGTTGGAGCATCTGTTAATTAACCATAAGGGGCCATTGACTGCTGCAGGATAAAAGCACAGGGTGACCACCATCCTGCAACATTTACAAACTGGTGGTTACCTTTTTAAAAAGGCTTCCGAGTGAACAGAAACTTGTATGATCGACAGCTATTCACATCAATATACAACTACATTTATAAGGCAAATCACACAACTTTAGTATTTGAATTTACACTTTTCGTTATCCAGTCTATATGTATGGCATAGTCTACTGAATCACTCTTTGTTGTCGCTACAGGGAGAGGCAGGAGAAGGTGGAGATCCAGGATCACCAGGAGAACCTGGTCCCCCGGTGAGTATGTGGCCAAAAGGATGATAAATGTAAAATAAACTTGTCATTGATGTATATTGTAATGGAGACACTTAAGGTGTGCTAGCAAGGAGATTATGCTTCAATGCTTTATATCCACCACGTTCACAGGGTCATTTCACATGTCCATTTTTCTTCCATCCGTTGGTGCATGAAAAACAGAGATACATGTATGTCTATTGGCTAGCGGACGTTAGCGGATGATGATCCGCTGACATCTGCCTCCGTTAAATTCCGTTTTTTGAAATGGAAGAAAACCCTGTTTTTGTTCCATTTAAAAAATATAACGGACGAAAAAACGGATGTTAGCGGACGACATCTGTTTACATCCGATCCGCTGACATCCGTTTTTCACCCAAAAACTCGGGTGTTCAGTTTATTAGTTCAGTTCAGTCACTTTTTTTTTTGTAGACAACAGATGTTAAAAGACATGAAAATGGATATAAAAATTGACATCCGTATGTGTTTTTGATCCATTTAAAAAAAAAAAAAAAAAGTGACTGAAATGAACTAAAAAACTGAACGCCCGTGTGAAAGGACCCTTAAAGTGTTACTAAGCCCAGGAGCCTGCATGCACTATATCTGGTCTCCCATAGTACACAGAACATGGAAATTTGATTATTTTAGTAAATATAAACTGCTAAATACCTTTTTTCATCAGCAGTAAATAGCAGTCTTGTGACTTCACTATCAGTGTCCGGCTGAGCACTGGTTAAAGCTTGTAAGAGGAATTTTCATTCAACTCTGACTGTCCTATGAGGCTGCATAACACCTGACCCTCTGTCTGGACAGCTCTGGTTGGCCCTCTGCCGTTCACATGTACCCTCCCAAAAAAAGATAAAAAACTCTAGCAATACCTCTAGCGAAACTGAGCATGTGCAGAGTGTCTTCAAGGCACTGTACTATCAGAAGATGGATTGGGGACTGTAGAAGAAGGGGAGGATCAGAAAAAACAGGATCAAACAACTTTTTTACACAATGCGCAGGATTAACCCCTTAGGTTCCACAGTGAGTATAACAAGCATGCTTTACTGCATATACAGACTCATTTTAATGTTGTGGGTTTAGCAACACTTTAGGCTGGGTTCACACTGGAGAATGCAGTGGCTCCCAGCAGAGATCTGGTGCGTCTGCATTCACTGTTTCAGGTCTGATTTCAGCCTGAATTTTGGGCTGAATTTGGACCTGAAACGGACCAAAAGACACACAGGACTCCTTCGCACCGGAGTCGCTGTGGAGATGTGTGAACCAGCTCCATAGAGAGCCGGTCATTATCTCTTGCTATGCGAATTGGATGCGGAGAAATCCGCATCCAATTTGCATAGGTGTGAACTCAGCCTCAAAGTGGGAGTAAACTCCCATGTATGATTTTTACCTATAGGTAAGCCAATATTAAGGCTTACCTATAGGTACTTTAAATATCTCCTAAATGTGCACCATTTAGGAGATATTTACTTTAGATGCGGCCGGTGATTTCACTAGCGCATGCACTCTGAAGGAACGTCCTACCCATGCCGTCCTTTCAGAGCCATGCTGTAAACAAACAGAGACGTCATTGCCGGCTCAGCCAATCAGATAGCCGAAGTCCACGAACCTGGAAAAAAGACAGAGTGAAGATGGAAGCGCCTTCACCGCTGACAGCGTGCTGCTGGAGCGCTTCGTTTGCAGGTAAGTCTGTCATAATGTGCTAGTATGCGATGCATATTAGCACACTATGACCTAAACTGCCTGGACCCCAATTTTTTAGGGATGCGGTTTACTACCTCTTTGAGCTAGCTATACACAGCTCAAATATCTTCATCCACTTAAACCTCAGTTTATAAAAGTCTTGTGTAAAGTTATCCATGTTATCCAAGTTATCCATGTTTGGAAAGATGGTGATGGTCAAATATGACAGATTTGGCTGTTTGCCACTGCTATTGAATGATCATAGAAGGGGAGAAAGAAACAACAGGCACAAGGGCCACCATAGTGTAGTATTAAAAACTGAATGATCATAGAACCATGGCACAATGGAATCATTTATAAAGGAGCCAATGTGACCCTTGTAGAGTCGTATCATCCATCCTAGTTGTTCAATATCCAAGTGAATATCTTTTTGTTTGAAAAGCTGACATAGATGAGCGGAGCATAGATACTATAATACTATATAATGGTTGTAGGATAAAAAAGAAATATATAAATGTAGAACTTGTCAACAAGTATATATTAAAAATTGTCTAAAATATTTACATAACTGTGACAAAAAAATGGTTTCAATGCAGGGAGGTAAAGGTGATATTGGTGAAAAAGGTGAATCTGGAGCTTCAGGAGCAGCTGGACCTCCTGGGAAGAAGGGGCGTCCAGGGGAAGATGGACCTAAAGGAAATATGGTAAGTTCTGTTAATACATACAAAACCTAGAGGGGCTCTTTATATACGTGCTAAGTCATAAATTGGGCACACTAAATGAGCTAAGCCTCTGACAATAAAGACAAGTACAGCTACCTGAACTTTCCAAATACTTGTGTCTTCAGATTTTGCTTGCTCTTTTAATGTATTACTAAAGAGGCCTGAATGACAATAGGCAACAGTTTTGACAACTGGCAAATGGTTTGAATTGATTGAATGTATAATCTCTTTCTAGGGGCCCATAGGTTTTCCAGGAGACCCAGGACCAAGAGGAGAGGCTGGATTACCAGTAAGATTTCTATGGAAAATACTGGACAGTGATTTATTGTACATTTTGTATATAGCCTATTTTCAAATTGTCATGGTAACAATGCTCTTATCTGCTACTCAGGGAGTTGATGGTGTACCTGGAGAGAAGGGTGATGGTGGAGAAAGTGGGAATCCGGTGAGTTACTAATTTTTTGCTGTGTAAATTTTAAGTGTCATTTACCAAGGGCTTAAAGCTAAACTCTTTCAATCTTTAAATGTGTTATTTTAAATGCAGGCAATATACAGCAAGTACTTGGATTTTAATGGGTATCATTCCATGTACAGCATCTCTCAGAGAGAGGGAGAAGCAGCACAAGGAATTAATCAGCTGTGCTTTAGTGCTTATGTGCTACACGGAACATGCTGATAGGATGACTATTTGAAGGCGTCACACAGAATAGGAATTGAGAGAAAATCTCCCCACTCACCACTGGGGAAATGTGCTCTCATATCCTGTTATGTCATTAGAACAAGGATTAGGAGAACATTTCTTCAATGGCAAAACAGCAATAACATTTTTTTTAGTAGGTTGCAGAATGATGTTCCTGGGGGTATATAATGTATGATTTGCCCAATAATTTTGGTTATCTTTACTTAAACAATTTTCTGAAGGTCAGCCTAAATGGTTATCAGGAATGGAAAGCAATATTTTATACACAATCTTTATATATTTTTTTTAAAGGGACCACCTGGACCTTCAGGAGAGCCTGGCCCAACAGGTCCACCCGGACGAAGAGTGAGTTCCAGTTTTTGTGGTGTCTAGTGTGAAGACTGTGTCCCATTGCCTCTAGTGGGATTGCTGTTTAAACAATATATTCTCCTCCTTTGTAGGGACAACTGGGGACTGCAGGCAAAGAGGGTCGTCAAGGTGAAAAAGGAGCAAAGGTGAGTTACACTGAACAGTCTGCACATTCAGTTCTTAAACCTAGAAGAATGCTTCAATAAATATTTGTAATGTTTCTTGTGTAATAGGGAGAGCGTGGAACTGAAGGACCAGCTGGAAAGACAGGGCCTGTGGGGCCCCAAGGGTCTCCCGGAAAACCTGGACCTGAAGGTCTGAGAGGCATTCCAGGGCCTGCTGTAAGTGAACTCTCAAGCACAGTATCTCATGGCATTCTTTAGGGAAATGTTAGGATTTAGAAGTCTAGTTATGTCTTACATCTATGGCATTTCAGGAAGCTGATTGTTCTAGAGCAGTAATATAAAAACTAAGTAGATTTAAAACTGGCAATACACATAAGGGAATGGATAGATGTGCATTCATTCATTCGTTCATTGCCTGTACTGGTATGGCCCAAACATACACCAACTACCTACAAGTGAATCCACCATTTCCCAGGTTTACTGCAGAAGCATGAAGGTTGTATCTGGACCCCCTGGGCATCCACAGAGCTCAAGGCTCCTGTACAGGTTGTCTTCTGGATGAATCTGTACTGTTTGAGAGTAATTGTTTAAGAGAATGGGAAGGCAGGGGGACACCACGCCAACACTGTGGAATACAATAATGTTTTGTAAACTGATCATTTGGGGGGTTGGGACAGACTGTTATCCAACAACTTTGGGGACTTGGACTAGAGCATAGTTTATCCATCTCATATCCACTCCTCCTAAAAACAAAACTCCACTCCCTTGGCCTACAAGACTCTGCTCTTTCCTGATTCTCCTCCTACTTATCACAGCTTTCCTTCAGTGTTCCTACAACTCTGTCTCCTCCTCTCCACTTCCTCTTTCTGTAGGGGTCCTCCAAGGTTCTGACCTTGGTCTCATTCTCTTCTCTGTCTACACCTCCTTCCTTGGTCACCTGATAAACTCCCATGGCTTCCAATACCATCTCTATGCTGATGACACCCAAATTTATCTCTCTACTCCTCACCCCTTCAGTCTACTTTTGTATTACGAACTTCTGAACCTGAGCTTATATTCTTCCCAACCTGTGCCCTCCTCCCTAACTTTTCCAACAAGATCAAAAATACAACGATCAGTCCCTCCCCTCATCCCAGGGTGCTACATATAATCCTGGATTCTGACCTGTCCTTTCAGGACCTAAACCAGTCACTGTCCGCATTTTGTAGACCTCACCTCCATAACATTTCCAAAATATAGTTTTTTAACCAATGAAACCACAAAGTAACTCATTCATTCCCTTGTCATCTCTTGCCCTGACTATTGCATCTCCCTTCTCATAGACTTACCTCTACACAGGTTATCCCCCTTAAGTCTGTCATAAATGCTGCTGTCATTCTCAGCTACCTTACCAGCCGCTCAGTGTCTGCTACCTCTCTCTGCCAATTCCTCCACTGGCTTCCAATTGCCCAACAAATACATTTCAAAATAATAACAACAACAACAACATATAGAGCCATTTGCAGTTCTACCCCAAGCTACATCACAAATCTTTTCTCAATATATCACCTAAACCGTCATCTCTGCTCCTCCCAAGACCTCTTGATTTCTAGCTTCCTTATCTTATCTTCCCATGCTCATCTCCAGGACCTCCCCAGAACCTCTTCCATCCTCTGGAACTCTGTACCCCACCTCCCTATCTCCTGTCAACTTTTAGGCAATCCCTGAAAACTCATCTATGCAGAGAAGCCTATCCCACCTTTACATAAAAACTGAACTTTTACATCTCCCATCAGCTCATCCCTCACAGTTATTACCTTTTGTACCACTTGCCCTTCCCTATTAGATCGTAAGCTCTCAGGAGTAGGGTCCTCCTAACCCTTTGGTATTCCATAGTATTGTAATTGTACTGTCTCCCTTTACTGTTGGTACTATATACATCCCGTATAATATTAATATAATGTGAGGGTTGGCATGTATTCAATCTTAGGTATTTGTCATTACAGGGGGAACCAGGTTTACTCGGACCACCTGGTCAGACAGGACCTCCCGGGCCCTTGGTATGTGTACAGAAATATAAAGCAAAATTGTGAAAATACAACTCTTTAGCTGTTAAGATGTGGGTGTGTGATGGTCTTCAGTGAATACAGTTTGGTTCATGGCATGCTGGAATGTATTAAAGAAGAGCGAAGATGGTTTATTAGATAAGGTTTATGATTTAACACTCTACATGGCTTTTTTTCACTTGTGGTAAGGAAAGTGTTGCAGGGCTGGGTGGACTCCCTGTGTCACAGTTCAGGTGTGGAACTCTCACTGGGGCACAATCTCAGCATGCTGGGTCTTCACCAGTTGAATCTTACCCTGCTTACATACCAGATTGCAACACATGGGAAAGCCCAGATGTTGTTAGCCAACTAGTAGGCAAATCAAAATGCAGGGTAGCAGGAGATGTATCAAAAATACAGAACTTTTTATTAGGCACGGGCTGAATGTGCAAACCTTAAGTTAAACACTGATGACAAAGTCAGGTGAGGAACTTCAGCATAAACACGTCGCAGCACTGTATAATATCCAGCAGACCGGTAAGCTTGTATGTCCAACAATTGTAAACCTTTGTATGCAGTGCAGAGGAACCTAGATGCCAGTGATATGTGAACTCAGTATGTCCCTAGGTGGATTGTTAGGAAAAAAAAGGCAAATATTGGAAAAACAAACTTTGGAAATAAGTAAAAAAGAGGATTCTCTTGTATGAAATGTTGAATGAGAGTGGAGGCTCCATGGAAGCCAAATGGTCAATATGGAGGCAGCCTTACCTTCCACTGCTTTATATTTGCAAAATAAGCATTCCACAGAAAGATGGCAGGGCTAGTTATTGGCTGTGGCATAGAATTGTATCAAATAGTGCTGTTGCTGTCACAATACGGGATGCCAGTTATGTGTTTGATGACAAGTGCAGCTGAAACAACTGAAGTGGCAAGAGTGGCAGAGTGTAGCAGAGTACAACAGCAAAAAACAGAAGCAGACCTCCCAGAATGTAAATGGCCTGTAAGTGCCTGATTAAGACACTCCTTTCAGGTTGCACAATAGAAAAAAGGTGTGTTCATTTGCAAAGCAAAAAACATGAACAAGAAGGCCTAATTTATCTCCATAAGTAGGGAACTTCTGCAGAATATATGTTTGCCACAAGTCTTGGACAAGTGTGAATGTACTTTAAGTTAAAGGATAAGGTCACCTTTGGGAACATGCTACATGTTCCCCCCATTTTTAGGTTGGAACATGTAACATGTTCCCACTCCTGCATAGTCTGCCTGCATCTAGTGACAGCAAATGGGGGATCTTCCCTGGCCAGGTCATTCATTCACAGAGTTCTGTGAATCATAAACTACAAGTACTGACAGCCTTTGCGGCTGTTGGCTTGTATTGCCCAATGAACTATCAAGGTGCTATTGACAGCTCTAGGTAGTTTATTGTCACTTCCTGTCAGCATGTACCTTCCTGCTTGCATGAGGTACGCGCAAACAGATACACTAACAAGTCTGCAGGAGACCTGCATGGCACCCACAATCTGCTGATTATGGGTGCAATGCTTTGCAGGCTCCTAGTTAAAAAAATAAATAAATAAATACACATTTTTGTACCTGCAAAAAGATGTACATTTATTTATTTATTTTTAAAAGATGAACTTATTCTTTAAGGAGAGTTTTTTTTTAAGTTTTTTGAGCTTGTTATGCAGACTTATGTAGTTTATACATTTAGCTGATTTTTTGGGATATTTTTTGCTTGTATCTTTTTGGCTACTTTGCAGTAAAGCAAGGAAATGAAAAACCCTGTAGTATATTAATGTGCTTTTATTAAACAAGAATGCTGCATATACAAACTACTTTCAATTGTAGGAAAACAATACAAGAGAGTTCTACAAAGATTCATGCAACAAACATGTACACACTGTCTAACCTTCCTAGCAAATGATCAATGACAATGGTCTGTATGCTACAGAGATACACAAAAAAATCACATGCGCTATAGTTGGTTCTTCATAGCAAACAGGACTCCAGGCTACTCAAGCGATTGCAGAAAACCAGGGTTCTCTCATAATGTAAATTTAGTGTCATCCCCAGGTGAAGTCCCCTCTGACAGAATTTTCTTTGGTCTTGCGGAGTCCCCCTTTCAACCTGTGCTGCTTGCTTTTTATTTAGAAATTTGGCTAGCCATTCCATATTGGTGTATCACTTTTCTACATTCGTTTTTTTTATGAGAGAAGCATTTTGTAACGCCAAACTCTAAATGGCACTGTAGTATCATACACACCATGGGTCAAATATGGCACAATCTCAAGCTATTCTTAATACCTGTTTACAAAGCTTTGGGTCCAATATTTGAAAAAGCTCCTCTAAAACAATAGCAACAGCTAAAAATGGGAACATTGCCCAAATATACAGCAATAGTATCAGTTTCCCTATTGTATTAGAGCAGTTGTTCTCAACTCTGTTCTCAAGTACCCCCAACAGGCCATGTTTGCAGGTTTTCCTTTATCTTGCACAGGTTCTTTAAATCAGAGTCAGCGGCTTGGTATTTTGGACAGCTATTTTATCTAAGAGAAATTCCCAAAACATTGCCTGCTGGGGGTACTTGACGACAGGGCTGAAAACCACTGTATTAGAAGACAGCAAAGCTAGTATTCAGCAAAAGTTGTTCCAATGGCATTTGTTTGAGAGATGCTCCAACAAGAAAATTGATGTTTACTCCTATAAACAACAAATATATTTATCTAAGTCTGCAAAAAATCACAGAACCTAGAACTCAGAATCTCTGTTTATATTATGCACTACAAAAACACCTCTTTTTCTTTAAAGGGACCCAGTGGACTACCTGGTCTTAAAGGTGATCCTGGATTTAAGGGAGATAAGGTAACATTTCAATTTCCTTTTATTCAATCTGATTCTTTAAGATGTTGTTGTTAGAGACTATGTGCATTTTATGATTGACATTCAGCTGGTGGCATTATGACAGATGTGTTTGTTGGATCAAAATGCAGTGGTAACAACTGCAAAGTTAGCCAGATGACAGTAACATTCTGTAAAAAAGCCCACCACTGCCCAATATGACTTTCAGTCACTCGAGGCATAAAAAGTCTATTTTGCGAAAAACAAATATTTTAAGAATCATAGTTTCCATTTAAACAGCCAGATTTGTTACCAAAATTTTGCCATGTAATATTGAATGTTAAATGCCTTTCTCATTGCAGGGTCATGCTGGTCTTATTGGCTTGATTGGACCTCCAGGAGAAATGGGAGAGAAAGGAGACAGAGGACCCCCTGGAATTCAGGGTGTACCAGGACCCAAAGGAGATGCTGTAAGTAACCAACAGTGATGGTCATGTAGTCACATGACCATCTGTATGAAAGTGAACTATAACCCATTCTTCTTTCATATTTAAGGGATCTGTTGGACCATCTGGGCCAAATGGACCACCTGGACCCAACGGCCTGGCGGTAAACACCTATTATTTTGTTCATTCATTATGATGTGATGCTGAAGCATCTAGGTGCTGGGTAAACAAGAACTATTCTTAAGTAGTAATCTTGATGTAAAGAGGATTGCAGGGTCATGTGATGCCTAAAGATCCAAAGTGAGGGCTGCATCTTGATAGTATTAAATATCCACACTCCAAATTTAACCTTACAAAACATCAACTTAATTTCACAGTTTTGAAAGAACAGTTTTTAATATAGCCCAGAATATCAAACTGAGCATATGGAAAAAATAATAATAAGCATAGGTCATCATGAATGAAAATGGCATGTGAAAATGATCATTAGATCTAGAGATATAGGCAACTGAAGTTCTATTCAAACCTTCATTCTTCATGTAAAAGACAAGCTCTGACCTCTCTCAAAATCTCCAAAAGTAGGACAGACAGGTATAAAAATGTGTTTTAGTAGAATTGGTGAAAACTAGAATTACCTTCAGCATTTTACTGCTTCAGTGTTTTATGGCTGTCTCTAACCCTGTTGCAGATTGTTTCCCTACTTCCTGTGTGGTGCAACTGTTGTTTCCTTGACAGTCAAAGAGGGGGCAGGACCCTTCCTAACCCTATCCAAAATGTAAAAAAAAAAGACTTTGGCTGGACATACACTATTAGGGCCTTGTAACATGCAGATAAGAGAAAGAACATATAACCTTTTACTGATTAAATGCTAGTTCTTTCTGAGGATGGCTTGGATAGGAATCTGCATTTGAAATTTGGGATACAGGAGGGAGGTAAAGTATGAAGTAATAGCTGTAGGAAGATATAAGATATACATTATATGAGATGTAAGCAGCACTTAAATGACAGCTGTCTTGAAAAAGTGTGCTCTTGTTGTCCAATATGTGTCTGCCCATCTTCATAAGGAGCTCATTTACAGCGACTTAACATTAAACATCAAAATGAGAAACTCATTATTAATTCTTACTCCTAAAGCCCTGTACAAATGGGCGGTATCAGCCGGTTCAATAAAAACCGGCTGACAACCTGCCTGTGTGTACAACAGCTGGTCCGACAGAAGCTGGCCGAACGTCCGGATTCTGTCGAAGGGGCATGACCATAAAAGATCTGCCAATCGGCATCCAATCAGCACTCTCAGCCTATGGCCGTCCCCCAGTTAGAACATAAATTTCAGCGGCAGTGGCGGCTGGTGATAAATTTTTTGGGAGGGGCAGCAAACAATGCACCCACAGCCACCAGGTTGGGTCACCAGCCCTGCACTTACCCCATCTCCCAGGTCGTGGGCAGCGCTTTATCCGGGCGGTGGTTTCCTCTGTGTCTCCTCTGCATCACGGCTCCTTCAACCATGCGTCTCCTCCCTCCTCCTTCTAGGCGGCCAAAAGGATCGCTTCTCTCGGCTAATCAGGTGATGGCCAGGAGGAGACTCAGGAAGACAATAGCAAATATTAATTCGCTATTGTCACACAACTGGGTGGGCTCAGAGCGTAGTGCTCTGTACCCCGAGCCCACCCTTTTTTGAAGCCAATTAGAGCCTCAGGCTTCCGGCGGCCTGCATGTAGATTAGGAGCCAGGCAAATGGATTAGATGGGCAGCGCCCCTGCGCCCCATATGGATGGCCCGCCACTGTTCAGCGGGGGAGATCGCTGTACTAACATCGGATTGTTAGTATAGGATTTCCTCCCAAGCTCTTTTAGTGTGTACAAGACTTTAGATTGTTGAGAATCACTAGTGCTGTTTAGACTTGGTTTAGGATGCCACAGTAATGCACAGCTGACTAAAGTTCAGAAAACCTTGGGAAAATAATTTTTTAGTAATGTTCGTAACTTGCATTTTCTTTTGCAGGGACATCTAGGGCAGAAAGGTTCAAAAGGAGGCCCAGTAAGTACTGTGGAACTCATAAATAATATATTTTAATGCAAAGGTACTCACAGAGGAAGGATATATATTTTTTAATGTATCATTTTTGGGGCCTTGTTTTTACTTTTCGAGATGGATGCAATGCTAATATAACCATAATACATTGCATATCTGATTTGGAGGTGTTGGTGATTTAGACATACAGAATGTACATCAATCGTGCATTGTAAACATTTGGCAAGAAAAGATTCTCTACCCATGCATAGACATATATCTCACTGAAAGAGAATGCTGGGATTTGAGATACATGTCCATCCTCTATCCTCTATAAATCTTTTCCCTAAATCAGGCAAACTTGGGAAATAAAACAGTTGCTCACTGGACAAATTGATTTTACAACATGCTTGTCCATAATAGGTTTTGGGTGTCAGCACTTTCTATGCTCCAACTGGTTGATTTTCTTGAATATATTGGTTTGTATGTGGCCATGGCTAGGCCTTTTATTATATGCAGGGTTTGGTGATTAACTTGAGTATTAATCCTAAAAGACAATACAGCCTTACAAGAAACTGGTAGCATTAATCATCAATATAACCAACTCCATCTCACTTGGAACCATTGTAAACACTGCTGATCACTATTCTCTTTCCAGGGACCAATAGGCATGAGAGGAGATCCCGGACAACCAGGACCTCCTGGTCCACCAGTAAGTTATATGGATTTTATTTCTTTGGCTACATCTTTAGGAAGAAATGTGTTTATAAGTAAGCAGAACCCTTAAACCCTGAAATCATTTAGAAAACTTCTCTTAGCTGAATTTCGATTGTTCATAGAAGCAACAGTCCTATTCACCCACATTATAGTGTCAGACACCTGTCACGGAAGAAAATTATGTAAAGCCTTGTTAATCTTATGACAGGGTCGCCCAGCACAAGCTGTACAGCCTCTCCCATATGAAGGATATGAGACAACCAGAAAAAGGCGGCGACACTCTGATGGTCAGCAAAATGACGATGGAGAGATAGACTACATGGCTGATGGAATGGAGGAAATCTATGCCACACTTGGGTCACTTAAAACAGAAATTGAACAGATGAGGTGGCCTGTAGGCACCAAAGACAGCCCAGCAAGGACCTGTAAAGAGCTTCAGATGTGTCACCCCAATTATAAAGATGGTCAGTGAGACTATGTGTATTCCTGTGCAAGACATATCTGGCGAGGTTATATGGATTCATAAAAGTAATGATTTAAGGTATTTATATACTTTGTTCCTTTTGCAGGTGAATACTGGATTGATCCAAATCAGGGATGTAACAGAGATGCCTTCAAAGTGTTCTGTAATTTTACATCTGGTGGAGAGACATGTCTATACCCGGATAAAAAGTTTGAATCGGTCAGTATAGATATACATGGTTGTATTTATTTTCCATATAGCAGTTGAAGGATTCATTAAAACTACTCATTCTTTTTGAAGAGAAACTGAATCTTTATTAGAAATGCTAAATCTCTCTGCTCTTCAACTTCCCACACACCATATTATAATGTGGGTTTTAACCCTCAACTGAGTGAATAGGAGAAGGGGCCCATATAATTAACTAGATTGTGGTATTCAGAGAAATTCCCATGGCCATACTTATATTTCATTCATTATTTTCTTGAAGCCTGCAGTTTAGCATTGATGAGATTTATTCAGTGGTACTGAAGTCTAAACTGTGTAGCTTTTGTTCGAATGTCATCCTTTGATGGCGTTTTTGATGGAACAGGAGGCACTAATATCATGGCCCTTCCTTTGGACTCCCTATAAAAAAAGGGAAATCATAAAAAAATTAAGTAATTAATAAGAAAATTTTCACAATATGAAGATTCATTTATCAGAATTTGAATTCTTGGTTGATGGAGATTCTACCGATGAACACTTTGTTTTTTTTCTTCTAGGTGAAAGTTGCAGCTTGGAGTAAAGAAACCCCAGGAGACTGGTATAGCACCTTTAAAAGAGGAAAGAAGGTATTTTTTTTATTTAATTGTATTGATATTGTATGTAAATTGTTGCCACTCATTTGACCATCTTTTAGTCTTCACTGCTCGGTGTGGGACAATTTTTGGTGTATGCTATAGAGGATCGGGGCTGCTCTGTGCAAAACCATTGCACAGAGCAGGTAAGAATAACATGTTTGTTATTTTAAAAAAAATACCTTTAGTCCCCCAGCTGCATGTAATCATCTTTAATTCACTTCTCAACTTATCCATTAAGATGCTGGAAGAGGGCATATGAAGCCCCTGTGCAATCTAGTTATTCTAGTTTGAGCTTACACAGGTCTGAGGACTCTTTTCCCACCTAATACAACATAATTGGTCAATCACCAAGCACCTGTACTGTGACATGAAAGGAAGAGTCACATGCTCCTTCATAAGTGGAAGTACTAGGTATTTTCTTTTCTTTCAGCAGCTAAGCAGTCACTCTTTTTATTTATTCTACCATGTACCATGTACAATGGCACTGCAGCTATGGAAGTCATCAGCTACTGGGGAAATGTGCAATGACAGTAAACTTAGTTTAAACAGTAAAGGGTTGCACAAACTGGGGTGCTGCACAGTGGAGGAATGTCTTTTGGGTTGCAGTTTTTGTTTTTAAGCCATCGTTGTTTTGTTTATTAATATCTTGCACATTACAGACCGGCATTTCACATATTTTCTTGTTTTTTTCTGTACAGTTCCATTACATTGATGCTGATGGTAACCCTGTCCATGTGGTACAAATGACATTCCTCAAGTTGCTAAGTGCAGTAGGCCGACAAAACTTCACTTATAACTGCCAGCAGTCTGTGGCGTGGTATGATGTGTCGAAGGCAAACCATGATCGGTCGATAAAGTTGAGGGCAGACAACGAGGAGGAGCTTAGTCACAGCCGCACACCACAGTTACAAGCATTATATGATGGGTGCCAAGTAAGTATCTGGGGTAATTGATATTTATCATTAAGACCTTAGGGCATGTGATTTTTACACTTTTTTACAATTCATATTTCTGGATGCTATCAGAAAGTGAAGACCTCTGATTGTTTTAATATTTGGCACAGTGTTAATCCAGCCTTAAAGAGTTAGTTCGCCTTTACCAAAAAACTGCCTATGCAGGTAAGGGGCACCTGTAGATGTAAACAAACTTTAACTAAAGTTGACTGATACTCTTGCTATACATACAGTATAGGCCATTTATGTACCTTCCAAAGCCTGGCCAAAAAAACTCCCAGAGACTGCACCCCCCATCCTGCCTTGTTGCTAGGACATTGTTAAGACACTCAGCTATTACTGCTTATTCCCGCCATCACAGGAGTGAGCTCTTTCTCCGACTCAAACCCCTTGCATGCACTCAGTCTCAGAGGAGATTGTAAACTGTACACATGCAAGGGTTAAGAGAGCTCTCTCCTCTGTTGAGCTGTTGCAGCTGGGAGTGCCTCAGCAATATCCTAGCAACAAGGCAGGATAGGCAGATGCCATTTCTGATAGTTTTTCAGTCTGGTTTTAGGAGGTACGTAAATGCCCTAAGCCTATAGGATGGGCATTATCCAACTTTAGTCTGAGCTGCACAATTTTTTATCTACAGGCACCCCTTACCTGCATGGGCAGTTTTTAATGTAAATTAATGCTTTAAAGCAGGGCTCTCCAAACCATGGCCCTCCAGTAGTTCAGGCACTACAATTACCATCATATCTAGTGTGGGAGATTAGCTCGTGGGGATCATCTTTCCTGAGAAAAAGCGTGTAGGCAACTTTCCTTAAAATCTGTTGGCTTGCCAGGTTTTATTTAGAAAAAAGGTCTGCGGGTTAAAAACAAACAAAACAGAAAATAAGTCCTTGCCGTCTGGCGCTAAACTAAACAGTATAGTTTCCTCACTAGACGGTGTGGAGCTGACCCCCGACACCCACAAAACATAAGTCAAAATGCAAACCTTGTCTTTTTAAAGTCCAAACAGACACAGAGCTCCCTCAGATTCCCTTCTGAGTTCCAGGTCATGGCTAGAATGTTGTCTCTTCCTGGTTATTTAAGCCACCTGCTGGTGGACTCCAGTGGACGACAAACTCCAGACCGGAACCAGCCCGTACTGGACTCCTTTTAAACCAGTCCAAATGAACGCATACGAGGCAACAGGTAGCGTCCGTCTACCACTTTGTGTCATATACCGTCACATATCTTTCCGCTCTGCTCAAGCCCCTGTGGCTGAGCAACTGTCCCAACCATGCAGTGGATCCGGGAGAGGGCATCCGCATTGTTCTGGAGTCTTCCCGCCCGGTGTTCCACTGTGAACTTAAATGGTTGTAGAGCAAGGAACCACCTAGTCATCCGACTATTTTTCTCCGTTTTCACATATCCACTTCAGGGAGGCATGGTCGGTGACTAGCCTAAACGACCTTCCTAAGAGGTAGAACTTCAGAGCCTCTAAGGCCCACTTGATAGCCAGGCACTCCTTCTCCACAATCCTCTCATGCCTGTTAAGCTTCCTGCTTAGGTAGATGACTGGGTGCTCCTCACCGTCTCTGATCTGGGACAGAACAGCACCTAGTGCCACCTCAGAGGTGTTAGTTTGCACAACAAACTCCTTTGTGAAGTCCGGAGTCACGAGCACCGGTTGTACACAAAGGGCTTGCTTCAACTTCTGAAATGCCTTCTCGGCTTTGGGATTCCACTTAACCATGCCCGACCCTCTACACTTCGTCAGATCGATCAAAGGGACGGCAATGGCGGCAAAGTCGGGTATGAACCGCCTGTAATAACGTGTAAACCGCAGAAAGGCACGAACCTGTTTTCTATTCACCGTTTGGGGCCATTTTTGAATTGCCTCGATCTTATTGGTCTGGGGCTTGATCAGTCCCCGACCAATAACATACCCAAGGTATTTGGCCTTCTCCAGGCCTATGGCACACTTTTTTGGGTTGGCTGTTAAACCTGCTACCCTAAGAGCATCTACCACTGCTTGTACTCGGGGCAGATGCGAATCCCAATCTGGGCTTTGGATGACCAGATCAAATAGGTGGCTGCATAGGGGGCGATGCGGCCACAAGGTTTTGTCCATCATTCTCTGGAAGGTTGCAGGGGCCCTATGCAGACCAAACAACATTTGCTTGTACTGGAAGGACCCCTCAGGGGTAAAAAAGGCCGCTTTTTCCTTTGGTGGCTCCATTAGGGGGATCTGCCAGTAGCCCTTAGTTAGGTCTAGGATTGTTATGTACCGGGCACCTACCAACCTGTCCACAAGTTCGTCAACCTGCGGCAACAGCTATGCCTCAAATTTAGACACATTATTCAGTTTCCTGAAATCGTTACAGAACCTGATAGTTCCATCGGGTTTTGGGGCCAGCACTATAGGGCTCGACCAGGTGCTGTGGGACTCCTCTATCATGTCTAACTCCAACATGGTTTTTAATTCCTTTGCCACCACCTCCCATCTAGCCTCAAGTATCCGGTAGGGTTTTACATTTACGCAAACCCCTGGTTCCGTAAATTTTTCATGTTGTAGTACGGTGGCCAGTCTGGGTAGAGGAGAGAAAAAGTCTCTATTTTTACTTAAAATCCTTTAAAGCGGAGTTCCACTAATTTTTTCGTTTATTAAAAGTCAGCAGCTACAAAAAGAGTAGCTGCTGACTTTTAATAAACAGTAACTTACCTGTCTCGCGGTCCAGCGATGGCTGTGCCCGAAGCCTCGCTCGTCTCCCCCTCCTCCCTGCGGCACGGTCATTGCAAGTGTGGGCACCGGCCGTGGCTTCACGGCCGGGCACGTACTGTGCATGCGCGAGTGGTGCTGCATGTTCCTAGTGGCCAGGCAATCTTCTGGGACCTGTGACGTGTCCCAGAAGATTGCCAGGAGGGAGGGGTCATCTAGGGGGAGAGGATGAGTAGCCTAGGCAGCCCAGAAACGGAAAGAGGAAGAGGGACAGGAAGTCCCTCTGAAAACCGGGTACACACTCCCCTCCCCCCCCCAAAAAAATGACATGCCAAATGTGGCATGTAAGGGGGCGAGGAGTGCGTAAAGCGGAAGTTCCATTTTTGGGTGGAACTCTGCTTTAAAGTAATTTTGTTGCGTCAGTCACAAGTACTCAGTTCTGGGGACGTCCGGAGCCATGGATAGCCTGTCCTTTTGAGGAGTGGGCACTGCCAATAAACTCGTTCTGTCCTTCCACAGTTTTAAGAGATTCACATGGTAAATTTTTTCAGGTTTCATTTTCCCTGGCTGGTAAACTTTGTAGTTCACTTCCCCTACTCTTTCTCTAATCTCAAAGGGACCCTGCCACTTTGCTAGGAATTTCATTTCAACCGTGGGGACTAGCACCAGCACTTTGTCTCCAGGATTGAAAGTCCGGGTTTTGGCACCTCGATTATAAACCCATCTCTGGGCTTCCTGGGCTTGCTCCATATGCTATCGTACCAGGGGCAGGACCGCTGCGATTAGATCTTGCATCAGGGAAACATGCTCTATGATGCTTCTATATGGGGTGGCCTCTCCCCACGTCTCTTTTGCGACATCAAGCAGCCCCCTGGGATGTCTACCATACAAGAGTTCAAAGGGGGAGTACCCCGTAGACGCCTGCAGAACCTCTTGTATGGCAAACATGAGATACGGCAGCAACATATCCCAATCTCTGCCATCTTTTTCCACTACCTTTTTAAATATGCTTTTAAGCCTTTTATTAAACCTCTCCACAAGTCCATCTGTTTGGGTATGGTAGACTGAGGTAGGGAGATGGGAGATTTTATACAACCTGCACAAGCCCTAGATTACACTGGACATAAACAAGGTGCCCTGATCCGTTAAGATCTCTTTAGTGATTCCCACCCGACTAAACACCTGGACCAACTCCCTGGCCATAGTCTTAGCGGAGGTGTTCCATAAGGGTATGGCTTTCGGATAGTGGGTTGCGTAATCTAGTATGACCAGGATGTGCTGGTGTCCTTCGGGCAGACTTTACTACGGGTCCCACGAGATCCATGGCAATTCTTTCGAATGACACTTCAATTATGGGCAGTGGAACAAGTGGACTATGAAAATGGGGCACAGAGTTGACACTCAGGGCAGGATTTACAATACTCTCTGACATCTGCATGCAACCTCGGCCAGAAGAATCTCTTGGTTATTCTCTCCCTAGTCTTCTCCATACCCAGATGTCCCCCCATTACATGTCCATGGGCCAGATATAGCACCATCCTGCAAAAGGGTTTGGGAACCACTAGCTGTTCTACTTCATCCTCCCCGCATTTTACCACCTGATACAACAAATTATTTTTAAGAGCCATGTAGGGAAAAGACACCCCCCCAATTAGGGTCCACAGGTTCCCCATCCATCCACTTCCCGTTTTCTCTGGCTCTAAGGAGAGTGACATCCTGTAGTTACTCTGTACAGAAGTCCTCTCTCCGGACCTCTAAGTCAGGTACGATATACTCTCACGGTCAGGGTCAGAGACATTTTCAGATTCATTAGCCCCCAGCTGGGAGCTATCTTCCTGCTCCTCCGGCTCCCCAGCCATTACAGGAAAAGAAAGAGGATCTCTTCCTTCCTCGGTCCTGCCACCAGTTTCCCCTTCCATTTGGCAAAAAGGGTCTGGTGAGAGCTCCTGTGCTTCCACAGCAGGGGAAGCTCTATCCTCCAGACTCCCCGTGCCTTCCCATAACCTCCAAAAATGGGGAAAATCCCTCCCCCCTAGGGCGTCATGCAGCAGTGAAGGTACCACCCCCACTGAATGAGTCACACTGCTCCAAGTGGTGTCAATCTCAACCACCGCCATCTGGTAGTCGTAGCTAGGGTGTAACCTTGCAGGATTTACACAATTGATTTTGACTAACGTTATCACACTACCAGAGTCAAGCAGCGCAGTGACTGGATTCCCATCAATAGAAATCACACACATTTGCTTCTCCA
>BLSH010242151.1:343763-355032 GCA_018402905.1 Glandirana rugosa
ATTCGACGAGACGAACCAACTCCCCACATGTCAAGGGTTCCACTTCTCGCTCTCTTCCTTAAGACGACTTTACCCCACCTTAGTCGGGAGTCCACTGGGACCATGAGGGAACCTACCTCCTTTTCACACTGTCTCAGACCTTGGGTACATCAAACTCCATGGGCTTCGGAGAGAGGAACACTCGATCTCGTTATTTATAAACATACTCCGAATTCACTGACCGTGGGAAGTAACAACTTTGACAGGTGACGCCCGTACCGAGGTAGGACCCCATTACAGTCGGTAGGGACACGACAAAAAAAGGGGAAGAGGTCCACCCTTACCCCTCCAGCGATGTATAAATCACCTGGAGAAGGGGAAAAAAACAGCACAGGGATGGCTGACATTACCCCAGGATGGAGCCATGCCCGCAGTGGACAGTTTCAACAATGAAGGGTGCCAGTCACTTAAGCCTCATACAAATATTTATTGCTCTAGCTCACAAGGAGAGAGGCTTCGGGTACCTCAAACTACATGGGTTCCAGACTCTGTCACACTTTTCCTCCATCCAAGGGAGTACCAGGGTCACCTGAGGGCTGATTCCACCCCATTTCAGCAGAATTCCTTCTCTCGCTCTTCACCTTGGGAACTGTACACCCCTCAACCAAGCAGAGCAGCTTAAGGATGTGCTAGGGCTCAAAACAGGCTTCTGGCCTAGCAAGCACAAACGACTGCATATACTTGCACAGGTCACAGTCTCGAGAGAAAGAGAGCTCACTAAGCCACGCCCCAAATATTTATATCCTCCCCCAGAATGCATCACTGGCAACAAACCAACTAATGGTTTGTCAGGGGGGAATATAAATATTCATACCCCAAAAAAAAGCTCCCTTGTCTATTGCCCCAAGTGCCAGTGACAACCAGTGACAGCAGCCGCGAACAGCAGGAACCTTATGCTTAGAGGAGAACCTCTGCAATTGGCAGGGTGGCTGCAAATAGTTCTCACAACCAATGAATGCAAGTTAGTTGTTAGTTGTATTTCAGTTCTCATACGCTAACAAGTAACATGTTAATTGTAGGTGTGATCAAAATGACAGAGAAGAGGTCAAGACCTGTAAATGTTAACTGTAGGAGAAAAAAAATCAGGTCTCTTGCCCTGTCAGATAAGGCTGCACTGTTTGGCTGGGTTGTATACATATCAGGATTGAATGGAGAGGAATAAAAATTGATGGGCAGATAAAATAACTCTAATACAGTATCTCACAAAAGTGACTACACCGCTCACATTTTTGTAAATATTTTATTATATCTTTTCATGTGACAGCACTGAAGAAATGGCACTTTGCTACAATGTAAAGTAGTGAGTGTACAGCTTGTATAACAGTGTAAATGTGCTGTCCCCTCAAAATAAATCAACACACAGCCATTGATGTCTAAACCGCTGCCAACAAAAGTGAGTACACCCTTAAGTGAAAATGTCCAAATTGGGCCCAAAGTGTCAATATTTTGTGTGACCACCATTATTTTCCAGCACTGCCTCAACCCGCTTGGGCATGGAGTTCATGAGAGCTTCACAGGTTGCCACTGGAGTCCTCTTCCACTCCTCCATGACGACATCACGGAACTGTTGGATGTTAGAGACCTTGCACTCCTCCACCTTCCGTTTGAGGATGCCCCACAGATGTTCAATAGAGTTTAGGTCTGGAGACATGCTTGGCGAGCCCATCACCTTTACCTTCAGCTTCTTTAGCAAGGCAGTGGTCATCTTGGAGGTGTGTTTGGAGTCATTATCATGTTGGAATACTGCCCTGCGGCCACGTCTCCAAAGGGAGGGGATCATGCTCTGCTTCAGTATGTCACAGTACATGTTGGCATTCATGGTTGCCTCAATGAACCATATCTCCCTAGTACCAGCAGCACTCATGCAGCCCCAGACCATGACACTCCCACCACCATGCTTGACTGTAGGCAAGACAAACTTGTCTTTGTACTCCTCACCTGGTTGCTGCCACAAACTCTTGACGCCATCTGAACCAAATACGTTTATCTTGGTCTCATCGGACCACAGGACATGGTTCCAGTAATCCATTAGCCCTTAGTCGGGTTGTCTTCAGCAAACTGTTTGCTGGCTTTCTTGTGGATCACATTTAGAAGAGGCTTTCTTCTGGGACGACAGACATGCAGACCAATTTGATGCAGTGTGCTGCATATGGTTTGAGCACTGACAGGCTGACCCCCTCCCACCCCTTAAACCTCTGCAGCAACGCTGGCAGCACTCATACGTCTATTTCCCAAAGACAACCTCTGTATATGAGGCTGAGTGCATGCAATCGACTTCTTTGGTCAACCATGGCGAGGCCAATCTGAGTGGAACCTGTCCCTTCTCTGTATAGTCTTGGCCACCATGCTGCAGCTCAGTTTCAGGGTCTTGGCAATCTTCTTATAGCCTAGGCCATCTTGATGTAGAGTAACAATTCTTTTTTTCAGATCCTCATAGAGTTCTTTGCCATGAGGTGCCATGTTGAGCTTCCAGTGACCAGTATGAGAGAGTGAGAGCAGTAACATCAAATTTAATACACCTGCTCCCCATTCACACCTGAGACCTTGTAACACTAACAAGTCACATGACACCGGGGGAGGGAAAATGGCTAATTGGGCCCAAGTTGAGGGGATTGGATTGGGACAGAAAAGAAGAAATAAAAAAAGATAAAGAGAAAAGGATGCAGAGGGAGAGGATAGTTATTTTGAGGGGACAGCAAATTTACACAGTTATACAAGCTGTACACTCACTACTTTACATTGTAGCAAAGTGTCATTTCTTCAGTGTTATCACATGAAAAGATAGAATAAAATATTTACAAAAATGTGAGGGGTGTACTCACTTTTGTGAGATACTGTATATGTATTTCATCTATGCATTTACTGTTTGCTTAGAGTTCAGCTTTACAGTGCGTTCTGGCAACTAAGTTTCACTGCCTATTTTCTGTATTTGACAGGCATTTCAGTACCACTGCATCAGTCAGTAGCTACTGAAAACATGAGAATATTAGATTAAAGGCATTATAATAATTAGCAAACCGTTTTTTAGCAATGGCTATAACTTTTCCTTTCCTTTTCACAGCTTCGTAAAGGTGTAGAACAAACAGTACTCGAGATCAACACCTACAAGGTGGAACATCTACCCCTCAGGGACATTGCTGTCAGTGACTTCGGAGACAGCAACCAGAAGTTTGGTTTTGAGCTTGGGCCAGTCTGCTTTAATGGCTAGAAAAACAAATTATGAAAAAAAAATGAAAAGCAAAAAAAAAAAAAAAAACTCCCAAAGCATCTTGCAGCCCAAGAAAGAACTTTGAGTTTCATGGCCAGCTAACTAAAGACACTTCCACTGGTCGCCACTGGCAAAGATTTTTCTTATGTGCTTTTGTTTTACTTTTGATTTTGTGTTATATATTTTTGTTTTTATTTTTAATGCGGGGATGCTCGATCTGTGTTTCTCACCCTTGCAGGGTTTCATTAAACCAAATAATAAAAAATATAACAGGATATGTTTGGCCCCCGGCGACCGTGGCTGTTAGAGGACATGCTACCATATTGAAAGTGGGAAAAAGTCTACGGCACAGAAATTACTGCGCAGTTGCTGAAAGAGATCATATGGATCATGTCTGCTCAGTATTCAGGATATTCTGTCCCCAAAATCTGAAGCATGTATGGTTTTGCACTGGAACATCATTGAACAAGCAGGATGTTTCTTGTGGCACCCTTTCCATGGAACTTACTGACACAAAGTTTTCTGATTGCTTCAGGCCATTGCCAGTCATACACTGAACACTGTCTCCTCTTCAGATACTGGATATGCCCTGTTTAAATGTCAAATATACATTGCATTATTTTATTTCAACCCCCGTCTGTAGATGGCACCAAATGGATTAGGCTGACATGAAACTCCCGATAAACAAGTAAAAAAGTAAATTTATTGTATATTGTGTATATATAGCTTCCCAAATTCCCTATAATAATAAAAAATGGGCTCTGTGTATTAAGGTAAAGGAAAACTATTAAAACTATTAAATATTTGCTTTTTTTAACATTCATATGTTCTATCAAGTGTCATACTTTTGTATACACCCCAGATCTAGTCTTCTTTTACATCATTATAGCAACTGCTATATCCTTTTTCCTGATGATTTCCACAGAAACATCAAAAAGAATCTTAAGAACAATATTCTAGCCCATCAACAATCTTCTTTGCACCAGAAAAAAATTGCATTAATACACAGATGCCTTCAGTACATGGCCATGTTTTCAGTTATTGATAGTCCTATAAGCACTCTACATACTTTATCCCTTCTTCAATGTGTTTTGATGGATTTCTTTACCAATTTGAAGGTCTTTCTTGCTGATATATGAGTTGCCTCTTTAACTAGTTGCAAGTTGTCTTCCGCCAGCATGTGTAAATATCACAGCTTCTCCCTTCCATCACGTTTGTTTTTTGGGGGCAACTTCATCTACCTGACAGACTATAAAACTTTCTGACAACCTCAGCATGAAGAATGATGTCAGAAAATGACCTTCTCTCAATTTAGGAGGCAACTAATACAGAATGAAATGACCAGCCATTGAGTAGGGATTTCCTTTAAAGATTACTTAAGGTGCTCATAGCTCTAAACAAAATTTGGGATAGCTAATAGTATCATGGTTTGTAATACAGCAAGATTAGAATAAACTATCTTTAACACAGAGGGTATTGTGAAGATACAGGGTACAGGTAACAAGTACAGTTTCAACCTGTCTTCGCAAGTTTTAAACTCGGTGACTCTACAGACAATGAAAATGTAACATTATAATCTTGTTTTCATATTAACCAATAAGATGAACAAAAAAATGTCCAAGACGATCAATTGATAAAAGCAATGGAGGGCAGGATTATGTGTTTGTCTGCCTAATGATTACCATTTTACATTTTAGGTTCCATGTTATTTGTGTTCATCTATTCAAATATGATGGTTAATGGATAGTATTCAACCTGTGGACACAGTATGGTACACACTACTGATAAAAGTAATAGAAAGAAAAAAGAAACAGTTTTTTAAACCATCTTTAAAAAGTGCAGTAGAAAATATATATTTAAAGTCAAGACTTCTTCCACATAAAATGATGTGCTTGTCACCCGCAGTCTGGAGGCAGCCATAAAATTAGCATCGTCATTAGGAAGAATGATATGGCTGCCTCCAGCAGTGTATATGTTACGGGTCACTTTAACTGAATTAATTTATAAAGCAGGGGGTGAACAAATGCAATATATGTAACAGAGGTACAACAGAACTATGGATGACCACTGTACTGCTCTGAAGTTTTGTCCCCATCAATGGTGCTTACTTAATCCAGAACCCTAGCTTTTTGAATCGAAAAACTATAGCAAAAATATTTTTTTTCTTCAATATACTGTATTTTTAAATTATAAAAAAATTACAGACTTCCCCATCAGAGCTTTCATTTTTTTAAGAGTTATTGTTTGCTCAGGGAAGTGCAACACACAGCTGCCACCATTCCATTTTTTCCAAAAATCCCTTGATATTATTTGTTGTTCTTGCTGGATGAGCTCGAACAGCTGAAAACACTAAATCATTGATTTTTTTCTTAAAAACGATTTAAAATTCACCTTTTTCTAAAGTATGAAGGACCAAATATTAAAATAACCCCTCCGATTTCAATATCAAGTGCAATAGGCTAAGGCTTACAACTGAATGCCTCTGGCTACAAAGCTTAAAATGAAACAATACTATCCCATATAGAAATATGTTTTAGCTATAATTTTTCTTCAAGAAAACCTATCACAGTGATTATACAAGTCTGAGTTTTTATTTAAAAAGAGGAATGACAAACCTTCTAATTTGTTCTTCTACTTGTTGTAATTGTTCTAACTTATCGTACTCCACCAGTTTCCCAAACCTAGCTTGTCATCTACTCAACCATGCCTAAATGTCCTCTGAAAAAACAGTAAAATTTTCTTGAACCCTCAGTCATTTGGTTGTCACGTGGATTGAGATCAATTGAACTGTTATTTTAAAAAAAATTACGTTTTTCAGATCAACATTTGAGAAAGCTGTAACCAAGTCAGTGGGCAACTCAATGCCTTTAACTGTCATATCAAATTTGATACTTCAAGGTAGAGAAATATATGATCAACTTTCCAATCAGTACATTATCTTCATAATTCCCCAATTCTTGTGCAGACCCCTAAAGTATGCTTTGGGGGACATTTACTAAAACTGGTGCACACAGAATCTGGTGCAACTGTGCACAGTAACCAGTCCAATCAGTTTTTAACCACAGTTTATCAAGTTAAGCTTTGACAATAAAATCTAAAACTCCCAGTAAAATAAAAAATAAAAATTGTTTGTTGGCCTCAGAAACTCTGTACACAAGAAATGTTTTGTCAAGTCAAACACTGCATGGGTGGTAGCACTGTAGTTTACTGTAGAAAGGTCTAGATAGACCCCTAAGGTAGAATGCAAAAGCTGTTATTGGATGCAATGGAAAGCCATAAGGTTTATGGCACTTAAAAAATACTATTTAGAGCTCTTATTAAACGTTCACCGTTCAACCTTACTATATCAACTAAGATGGATCACTTCACACTGCTGTTACCACCCATTTACCACCTATTTAAATGTTTGGGGTTGATATCTACCTTTCTAGCTATCTACCTTTCTATTAATGCCTTTGGACACAATTACATATAATAAAAATTCCCTTTAAGTAAGACCCAGTCTTATATAGTCACGGTCTGTAGGTCATGTGATTCTAAAACCTAGCACTGTGATTGGTTCTGCTGACTCTTATAAACAAAACATTGACCACTGTTTTCTTTTGTTCCGTGTTGCTACTAATTACTGACCAAAATACAACTTTTTTGGTTGTTTATTTTTTATAAATAAAACAAATGTTTTATATGGTGCTAGAACGATTATACCAAATCTGTATTATAAGAATAAATAAGATTTTAAACGAATGTGTGCATTTATGTCATTGTGTGATTTGTTTTAATAAATTAGCTGGAAATTCATCTTAACTTCCCAGGCCAAGAGAAAGTTTCACCTCCAAGGGCCAAGCTACACCCAAAAACAGTATCTAGACCAGGGATTCTTATGTGGGTAATCATGCCCCTTGAAGATAAGGGACCCAAATGATGAGAATAGAGCTCAGAAACATGTAGAACTTAAAAAACAGGATTCTCTGCATTACTGAGCTGGAAATTAAACTGCAGAAATCAACTTGATGTGTCAGAGGACATGCAATTACTGTTGCATTTAGCAGGGACACATAGAGCCAATGCCCTCTCCTCCTATCCAGCATGTCTCTGCTACCTCACTCCCAGTAATGGAATGAAGTCTCACCGTGCACCTAGCGCCAACTACATGCGTGTATTTCCTTAATTCTTCCTCTTCTGTACCTGTGGATAGGCTGAGGACCTCTGCAGCGCTGATCTTCTCCCGTTGCTATGGGAGAAGGACCTGCTCATGGAGAGAGTGCAATCAACAACTTCTCCTGCAAGAGGCTATCCCATCCGTCACATGTACAAGCTTACGACAGGCTGCTAAAGAAACCTTTGTTACCCTTGATAACCTCTCAAGTCTTCGTACTGTATTAACTTTTGTACTGCTGTCTTCATACCCCAAGGTATTTAACTGACCGAGCTATAGACTATTTGTGTCGGTTACTTGCATTACAACCCTTTAGTAATGTCAGCCCAGGCAAAGACAACATTTCAAAAGCTTTACTTAAATAAAGTGGCATAACAGTAGAGCAAAAGCAACATTCCTTCCCTAAACTGATCTCTAACTCAGGGTTGTAGGTCCCCCAGTATACCTGCACAGGATAGAGTCCATTATGGCAGAATTCCAGCATTGGTGTCTTCGGATGTATTGTAGCTTTGTAGCTATCAGTGATCTCATACTGTGCTTCGGCAGAAGGCTTGTGTGGACGGATTCCGGTAACGGCGCCATGTCATGTAATATGCACACCTACTTACTCACCCCCCCTCCTCCTGAGTCGGACCCCTGTCCCATTTTTATATAGTACCGGACCAGTGGGTCAGACCCAAAAAAGCCCGCCAAGAAAGAACTAGGAAACATATTAACAGCAACCCTCTGTTGAGTAGCCTGGCTGGGGCAGCATAAAACTCAACCTGCCTACCAGTCTGCAGAGAATTAGAAGAAATAGCAATCCTAATCTATCTGGCAGCACTGCTCCACAAATAAAGGCCACTGCTATCCCCAGGGCTGTTCCAAGCAGCTCCGCAGAGTAGTCCAACAGCATTGTTGTGGTTTCCCGCCTCTGTTTTCCCTTTATTAGCCATTTGGGCACTACATGCATAAGAAGGCACATGACTGCTTCACTTTCCACATCTCCTCAGCGAAATCCCCTCCCACCTCCATCAGATTGCACTGATGCCTCTGCCACAACATCTGTGGCCTCTAGTAACAGAGAGGGAACTCCCAAGGGGTTTCGAAACCTTAGGATATGCCATGTCAAGCATAGCAGGCTCATGGGGAACACTGAGTAGGGAGAAATTAAGGCTTAAACTTTTGCATAATCCTCCTACAGCAACCCTGCTGTCTACAGCAGCATCCTTCCCAAGGCTGGTGTTTCTCCTGAAACTGCTGAAACAGAAGAGAAAAAAGGCCCTAAATTACCTCCATGCCCAATGTCTTAATGCAGACTTTGCAGTTGCTCTCATTTCAGTTTGTGGAATCAGCCCCATTCCACACGTTTATGACCTTTGCTACACCAAAGTGACAGGTAACCAGCTACCATTATTTTGCCCATAAGGCCACCCCCCTCCATTAGCAAGTGTATGTTTCGCAGGACTAAGCTAACAGTGGCAGAACTAGCAAACATGGGCAGGCATGCTATATTTCCTTCAATGGATACTTGGTCAATCTGTTGGAGGCTGGAAAGGGTGCAGGATGGCACACCAGGATGGCACACCAGACAGGTAAGGTCATGTGAGACAATGGCACTAACTTTTTGACCAATTTTTGGCAGAGAAAAGTCTCTCGAACATCACAAAATTTCGTACCCGAACCCTATTAAAGTCTATGGGACCCGAACTTGAAAAATCAAAAGTCCCCATTTTGAAGGGTACTGCCCTGGGGAACATGTACCAGTGCAGACATATTTTTTTTTAACAGATCGGTTTTAAAGGAGCAGTGACTTTAATGATGCTTAAAGTGAGACAATAAAAATGAAACATCCCTTTAAATATAATGCCTGGGGGGTCCCCTTAGTTGGCCTGCAAAGTGGCGCATCTGTACCATGTATAGAATCTACAGCAGCAAAACTGACATTTATAAAGAAAAAAATGACATTTAAATTGATTTTCCCTGCAAGCCTTCTTTACTTTGTAAACAATGGCTTGGGGAGCCAGTCTGTATGATGACGCCACAATTTAGTGCACTCGGAACAAGATTAGAGATTTTTTGGATAAATTCTGGTGTCTCTTTGGCAGACTTTGGATGGAAATAACAAAGTTTTGCACTACAGTGAGCAAGCCTTATGTGAAGAAGCCAAATTAAAGTACACTCAGGCCAAGATTAATATTTTTTTTTTTTTTTAGATAAAGGCTGGTGTCTCTTTAGCAAACTTTGGAAAGAAGTAACAGCTGCGGAAAAATTAGGCTTCGGGTGTTGGAGGTGCCTTCAGACCGTAATCCTATAGAGGTAATCTTGATGAAAGCAAGAATTGGCCTTGCTGTAAAAAATTAAAATTTGATGCCCCGGTCAAACAGTTATGGAAAAATTGGTCTTTGTGTGTTGGTAGTGTCTTCACTCCGTAACCTTCTAGAGGTACTCTTGATGAAAGCAAGAATTGGCCTTGCTGTAAAAAAATTAAATTTGATGCCCCTGTCACACAGGTGTGGAAAAGTTGGTCTTTGGGTGTTGATGGTACCTTCACCCTGTAAACCTCTAGAGCAGGGATATGCAATTAACGGACCTCCAGCTGTTGCAAAACTACAAGTCCCATCATGTCTCTGCCTCTGGGTGTAATGCTTGTGGCTATCAGAGTCTTGCTATGCCTCATGGGACTTGTAGTTCTGCAACAGCTGGAGGTCCGCTAATTGCATATCCCTGCTCTAGAGGTACTCTTGATAAAAGCAAGAATTGGCCTTGCTGTAAAAAAAAATTAAATTTGATGCACCTTTCAAACAGGTGCAGAAAAAAATGGGTCTTGGGTGTTAATTGCGCCCATGAAACCTATACCAAAAAAATTCTTCAACATAAAATTAACACCCACAAAGCTAGGCAGCCTAGACAGTCTTGCAGAGATTCGAGATCCCAATAACACTTAATCAGCGACATCTGCATCAGGGGCTTGATAACTGCTGCTAATCCAGGACTGATTCATTTTGACAAATAGCCGGTCAATGGAGCCTGTGGGCAGACAAGCTCTTTTATCTGTCACAAAACATCTGGCACTGAATGCCCATTTGGAATGTACACTGGATGCAGGGCAGCCCAGCAGCTCAATTGCATACTGGGCAAGTTCTGGCCAGTGGTCTATTCTCATGACTCAGGAACCTATTGGATCGTCTACTGGAAAGCTCTCCATGTCTGTTTTTGCCCCTATTATTATTATTATTATTATACAGGATTTATATAGCGCCGACAGTTTGCGCAGCACTTTACAATATTAGGGCAGACAGTACAATTACAATACAATTCAATACAGGAGGAATCAGAGGGCCCTGCTTGTTAGAGCTTAAAATCTAAGAGGGAGGGTTGAATGATACGAAAGGGCGGGAAATTACGGGGGATGAGCTGATTGAGAAAATAAGGAGTGTAGTTGTTAGGTGGTGGCAGGATAGGCTTCCCTGAAGAGAAAAGTTTTCAGGGATCGCTTGAAGGTGGATAGATTTGGGGACATTCTGACCGATTGGGGTAGGGAGTTCCAGAGGATGGGAGAGGCTCGGGAGAAGTCTTGGAGGTGAGTATGAGAGGAGGTGATGAGGGAGCTGGAGAGCAGGAGGTCTTGGGAGGAGCGAAGAGGACGGTTAGGTTGGTATTTTGAGACAAGGTTGGTGATGTAGCTGGGAGCAGAGTTGTGGATGGCTTTGTAGCTGATTGTTAGTATTTTGAATTTAATTCGTTGGGCGAGTGGCAGCCAATGGAGGGATTGGCAGAGGGGGGTGGCAGACGTTCAACGGTTTGTAAGGTGGATGAGTCTGGCAGCGGAATTCATGATGGACTGGAGAGGGGCTAGTCTATTTAAAGGTAGACCAGTGAGGAGG
>BLSH010242151.1:421772-435100 GCA_018402905.1 Glandirana rugosa
CCGAGAAATGGGGCTAGACACTAGTCGAGACAGGGTTTCCCGCTAGTCTAAACACGGCTACGCACGGCGTCCCCCGTACCCCCCCCCACAGTACCCTCAAGACAGTGACGCCTCTTCGGTAGCGCCCATCGGCCTCCTGAAGTTCAGACGGGATGGGCGAGGGGGCCTTGTGTCACTCGCGCGGAGACCGCCGCACGCGAGTGTTAGACGCTAGAGCGTCGGCAGCTTGGTGAAACGATGGAAGTACGTTGCCGCCCGTCAGTCGTTCACCATTTTCTGGTTCATTTTTTTATTATGGCTGGCAAAAAATAAAGTTTAATTTCCTTTATAAATTGTATTATTTTTTTACTTGGTCTTTTACCACTTGCTGACTGCCCGCCGTTGCATGAAGGTAGCAAAGTGGTTCGACGGCTGCGAGATCGCAGATTGTGAGCGCACGCCGCCAGAGGCGCGCTCACTGTGTTCCGGGGGAGCGGGTAGGGCAGACTTGAAGTCCTCCGGCTACCCGCGATGGCTTCTCCGCAGTGACAGAACTCCCATGACACCCCCCCCCATGCCCCCTGCGGCACGCATCGGCACAAATCTGATCGCCCTTTGGGACAGAGCTGATCACAGATCGGGGTAAAGAGCCAATCACAGCCGTTCTTTACCATTTGATCAGCTATGTTCAATCACAGCTGATCAGTGTAAACAGGATTTCCGGTTATCAGCAGTCCTCTACTCTTGCTGACAGCGCGTGAGGAGAGACGATAACGGGCAAATCCACACGGGACATCTACACTGATGATCAGGGCACTGATCATCCGTGTCCTGATTATCAATGCAGCCCCACAAGTGGTGCCCATCAGTGAAGCCTCATCAGCGCACATCAGTGAAAGAGAAAAATTACTTATTTGGAAAATTTTAAAAAACTAAGAAAAACTTTTTTTTTTTAATTTTCGTTTGTTTATGAAAAAATATAAAACACAGTGGTGATTAAAGAGAAAGTAAACCCTGATGGGGTTTACTTCCTCTATATTCCCCTGCAAAGTAGAAGCATAATGGGCTACTATGCATCGCATATTAGCCCATTATGTGTCACTTACCTGCAAACGAAGCCTGCGACGTCCAGCGCCGTCCTCTGTGCAGGCAGCGTCCATCTTCAGCCCCTCTTCCTTCCGGGGCTGCGACTCCGGCTCTGTGCTGGCCGGAGTCGCGTGATGCTCGGGAGCCATCAGTCACGGCATGATCTCCGTGAAGAAATGGAGGCCCTTTCTTCACTGCGCATGTGCCGAAATGATGTGGGCACATCTAGTACACTGTATATCTCCTAAACCTTGCAGGTTTGGGAGATATTCAGGGCATCTACAGGTAAGCCTTATTATAGGCTTATCTGTAGGTTAAAGTGGTTGACAACCACTTTAAATGCCCCCAAAAGAAAGCTCTTATCTGTCTCAAAAATAGTGATAAAAATTTGGTTTGCGTTAATGTTGCATGACTACGCAATTGTCATTCAAAGTGTGAAGGCTCTGAAATCTGAAAATTGGCCTGGGCAGGAAGGGGGTGAAAGTGCCCGGTAGGCAAGTGGTTAAGCCATCACCACCAGTTTCATTTACACCCCATGTGCTCTACTGGAATAGCCCTCACCAGAGTGCCATGACCTCTGTAACTAAAAAGGTAGTCAATCGCTTGAGTGCCGAGTTTCCTTATAACCCTTGAGAAAATTGAGTACTGTCCGTGATACTTTTTTTTTTATTATTTGCACTATCACAGACTGTACTCAATTTTCTCTGTTGCAATTGCACTAATACGACTACAATCACCTCAAGCTTTATAGCTATTCACCTATAACACACAATTGCATGGATCCAAAACAGTACTCCACCACTCCGCCATGCCACCATAAATCGGAAAAAAACTAGATAGCGTAATACACGATTTATTAAAAAAAAAAAAAAAAAAATGCACTGGACCGCATGTGGAGTGAACTGACCTTTAATGTTCTGATCGCTGCCGCTCCGCTCAAGCCCTGAAGCCAGCAAGCGGTCCACCTGCCGGATGCTTGGGACTGAAAGATCGGAACCTGGAAGTGACGTGACCGGAAATTATGCCTCACGTCACTTCTGGGTTTCGATCTTCCGGCCCCAAGCATCCGGCAGGTGGAATGCACACTTGATGCGATTATTGACCTTTTTTTTAGTTAGAGGTCATGGCCCTCCGGTGAGTGATATTTCAGTAGAGCACATGGGGTGTGAACAAAATTGCCGGTGATGGCATTTCATATTGAAGAATCAAGAGTTTTTCATACAAGAAGGGCACTTCAAACTTTATTTGAAGCACTTTAAATGTTTTATGCACTTTATGTATTCTGTGACTTTTTTTTATTGATTTTGCATTTTAATATTTATTAAACACAGGTATTATTGCACTATTCATTTGAGTATGGCGCCCTCTCACTTAACCACCTCGGGCCCGGAAGGATTTGCCCCCTACTTGACCAGGCCATTTTTTGCGATACGGCACTGCATCACATTAACTGACAATTGTGCGGTTGTGCGACATTGTACCCAAACAAAATTGATGTCCTTTTTTTTTCCCCCACAAATAGAGCTTTCTTTTGGTGGTATTAGATCAATTCTGAGTTTTTTTTTTTTTTTGCCCTATAAACAAAAAAGTGACAATTTTTTGAAAAAAAACAAACAATTTTTTTTACTTTCTGCTATAATACATATCCAATAAAAAAACAAATGTATTACTCATTTTAGGCCAATCTATATTCTTCTACATATTTTTGATAAAAAAAAAAAAATCGCAATAGGTGTATATTGATTGGTTTGCGCAACAGTTATCACGTCTACAAACTACGGGATAGGTGTAGGGACTTTTATTTTTACTAGTAATGGCAGCGATGTGTGATATATATTTTTTTTTTTTTTTTTTTTGCGGGTCTGCGACAAATCTGGCCCCAAATTACACTTTTTTTTTGGGACCAGTGATACCAATAAAGGGATCAGTGCTATTAAAATGCACTGATCAATGTATAAATGACATTGGCAGGGAAGGGGTTTACACTAGGGGGCGATCAAGGGGGTTAACTGTTCCCTGGGTGTGTTCTAACTGTAGGGAGGATGGGCTGCTAGGGACATGACAGAGATCGCTTTTCCAGATCACTGGGAACAGCGGATCTCTGCCATGTCATCTGCCACAATGGGAATCCGCCTTGTTTACATAGGCAGACCCCCAACCTGCTGCCGTATGATGACAACGGCTAGTCGACAAGTGGTTAATTTAAGGGCTGGTTCACACAACAAAAACGCACTCCAGATCCACTCCGGATGCGTTTCTGCATGCACGTTTTGATGTGTTTCCGGATGCATTCCACATGCTTTATTTTTTTTTTTTTTCTTCCATTTTTTTTTTTTTTTTTCACTGTACTGGGGTTCGGTGCATTTGTATGCATTCCAGTGCGTTTTTGATGTGTTTTACTGCGTTACCGTGCTCTACTTCTTTTTTTTTTTTTTCTTCTGGAACTGACTGCACTGATGTGAACTATACCATTGGAAACCATATAACCTACTTTCCATGTGTTTTTTGATGCAGAATAAAATCCGCACTGGACCTGCACAACAAGGTGAGGGACGTGGCGGTAGCAGGTGAGGGGATGCCCGATAACAGGCGCTGCCATGATGGATCTGAAATAACAGGTGCTCTTTAAATGTAAGCACTTATTCTTGCTGGTAGTTAGAATCTTTAATATTTTCAAACAAAATGAAGGTTTCCTATTTAGAATAATAAGCGGTCAGGTTAGTAAAACAGCGATATCAGAACCGATTCAGTCATACAGTTTGTAGTGTACATAGATTTGCAAAACCATGGCATAAAGGAATATTCCTGAACTTTGTTTTAGCTCATGGTTAATGTGAAATTGTGTGAATGCATCAATGCAGTGCAGGTTATCTCAGCTTGCAGAGCTTGGATTCATTGAATGAGTTTACCAAAAATGTAAATATTGCAGACTATATAGCCACATGCTACATAACTAAGCTGCATTTCATGCTGAATAAACTAAATTGTTAATGTATCTTGAATATAAAACTATCTTTTTTACTTCAAAAGCATTTTATTAAAATAAATTTGATAAAAATAAAAAATGTGATTTAAATAAAAAAAAATCTGTTTTTTTATTTTTTTGTGGTGGCTGAATTGGTGGCTGGCTGAAAAGTTTGGATCGCTTTTCAGAGAGCGTTTGACAGGAGGGGAGGAGACGCTGCATGGCCTCCTCGACACCTGCTTTAACCCCTTAAACTCCATCTTTGTGGGGTGTTTGCAGAGGAGCCCTATCCACTTGTCTCGGGCGTGACATCTTTACACCCCTGGCTGCTGCCTCTGTAGCTAAAGAGGGTAGCGGTTGAGGGGATGTGGGCGGTAAAAACAAGGCTCAACTACGGGATGACTCTGTTGCTCCTCCATCCAGAATGCAGACATCTTAAGGCAGGAAGTATGTTTCTGGCCAGATTACCAGGTGAATAAAGTGAACTAATACAGCCACCACATTTAAGAATCGGTAAGCTGAAATACATTACATTTTTGTTTTTGCGTTTAACCGATTTAAGACTTTTTTTTTTTTTACCCCAATACCTCTTGGTTTATGGACATACTTTCAAGCAGTGTTGAAGGAATAAATCGGCTTTCAAGGTGGCCATGATCTTTATGTAGGGCAATGTTCAATTGCATGTATCCAAGTATTGCACTGCTGGCCAAGCCAACAAAAACCTCAAAGATGACTGAATAATGACCGGCACCCTCCTCACCTATTGAGAACTTGGGAACCCTTCTCAAATGAGAAACAAGGTAAAAGACACCACTGGGACTTTAAAGACAGTAGGTAACAAATGTAGTAGAGGTACAAGTATAAAATCAATACATTTTATTCAAGTTAAAAAAAATAGTAATAACCACAGGTACAAATTTAAGAACAATAGAAAATCACCATACAGTAATAGAGTACTCAATATTCAATATAAGTATACAGGCAGTCCCCTAGTTACAAACATCCGACTTATGAACGACTCCTACTTACAAACGGAGGGAGACAACCAGAAGTGAGAGGAAATCTCCCCCTAGGAAGGGAAATTCACTCCTGTAAGAGTTATTATGGGAAAAAGGGGTCTCCACTGATGCTTTATCACCAAGGTTTGTTTCCACAACAACCCAAAATTTTCAAAATCCAATTATCAGTGGGACAGGAAGTGAGGTGAAATCTTCTGAACAGAAACATAGACAGCAAAACAAACATTACAGGGGTGTTACCTCTTCCCTATGCTATCCAAAAAGCTTAAAAATATTTGTTTTGGCTGCAGCTACACTGAAAAAAATGTACCTGTTCCGACTTACAAACAAATTCAACTTATGAACAAACCTACAGTCCCTATCTTGTTTGTAACCTGGGGACCCCATGTACATGCAAAGTACTTTTACTATGCTCTGATATAGCAGCTTATGACATCTGTATCTGGTCTTTGACTGTACTTTTTATGTGCAGCAGTCAAGTACTTGGTGCCCTATCCTCTCCTCTTATAAGACTTGTGAATATGGATGGGTGCTTATATGCTTTATACCCCTTATGGAACTGTATAGACTAGAGCAGTGATGGCAAACCTTGGCACCCTAGATGTTTTGGAACTACATTTCCCATGATGCTCAACTACACTGCAGATTGCATGAGCATCATGGGAAATGTAGTTCCAAAACATCTGGGGTGCCAAGTTTCTACATCACTGGACTAGAGCAACACAGCAAATATTCTCTGGTTCTGTTTGATAAAATGACCCTCTAAGGCAGTGGTTCTCAACTCCGGTCCTTGGGACCCACTAACAGGCCAGGTTTTCAGGATAACTGAAATACATCACAGGTGATATCATTTGCTGCTCAGTGATTGCAGTATTCTAGTCTGCACCTCCCCAAGGTAATACTTAAAATCTGGCCTGTTGGTGGGTCCCGAGGACTGGAGTTGAGAACCACTGCTCTAAGGCCTTGTTAACATGGATTACTAGGGAGCTATAAAAAGCAGGTGATTGAGCTGCAATTTGACTGCCCACCTAAAATCTACAATACACCCAGAGGGGGCTGTTCACATGTCATGGCTGCAGTAAATTTAACTACTTGACCTCCGTATGATTTACCCACTTCATGATCAGGACATTTTTTGCGATACTGCACTGCATTACTTTAACTGACAATTTTGTGGTCGTGCGATGCTGTACACTAATAAAATTGATGTCCTTTTTCCCCCTCAAACAGAGCTTTCTTTTGGTGCTATTTGATCACCACTGGATTTTTTTTTAAAAAAGACCAACAATTTTGAAAAATATATATATTTTACTTTCTGCTATAAAACATACATTATACAATAAAAAAAAAAATCACATTTCTTTATAAATTTAGGCCAATATGTATTGAGAAGCCTTGACCAATCCCCAGCCTGGATTGGCAGGGGACAGGTCTCCTTAAATACTGTGGTCTGCCCAGTGGAGGTAGGAGAAGTTTGGGTGGAAGAGATGGAGATGTAGTGTGGAGGCTGTTAGCCCTGAGTGAGCCTCTAGTCTGGGGGGGTGACCTCGGCCTGGGAGAGCTCAGGTGCAGCCAGGAGGAGAGAGATCCAGGAGGACAGGCACAAGGGTGAGCGAGAAGAGAACAGCAGGAGTGAGAACACTACAGAGTGTTCTCTGTGAACCACTTTAACCAGCCTCCCCTAAGGGGGACATTGGTTATATTTGGGGGCTCATCCGGTATTTGCTGCCAGTCGTTAGCAACCAAAGTGGACCGAGCTGAGGAACTTTGTTTATGTGCCTTTAAATGTGACCTGATAAATCTACATTAGGTCTCGTGCTAGCTAGGCCATGCAAATTGGAGGTTGGTAAATTTCCTTATAGGCCTAACCAGTGGAAGTAAGAAGTGTGCAGGAGAAAAGAATCAGTTTGCAGCAAAGTAAGAAGTTGTATATACTGGATGGTGTATATGCTGGTCCCATTGTACAGAACTGTTTGATCTTTTGGGCATCCCAAACTATCCCAATCCCTATCCAAGTTCAATCCCCAAATAAAAACGACAAAAACAAAGAGCAAGCTTGTTTTCTGACTCTGGATGCCAGTAGGAATGTGATTGAGGGCAGTTGTGAGCAGGTGAACCACATCAACCATCCACCCCTAAGGGGGACAATGGCTACACTAGCTACCAGATTGTCACAGGTTATCACTAACCTATTGGACATAGACCAAACCAGCTTCATTCCTCAGAAATCTACAGACACCAATCTCCGCAGGCTTACAAATTGACCATCCTAATTCAGGGGCTAGGGTGGTGGTGTCCCTGGACATGGCAAAGGCTTTTGACTCCATGGACTGGAAATATATGTCCATAGTACTACATCACATGGGGTTTGGCGAAAAGTTTATCACCTGGATCTCCTTACTTTATAGTAGGCCAAAGGTGACTTTTAAGATTGGCATGTTCTCCTCAGTTTGCGGTGGGTAGGGGAATGCGTCAGGGGTGCCCACTCTCCTCATCCTTATTTGCACTCGCAATAGAACCAATGGCCATCTCTCTAAGAACATCTATAGCGGTGAAGGCTCTTGAGGTGGGAGGTATCTGTGAGTGCACTGCCCTATATGCGGACGATATTCTGCCCTTTTTACAGGATCCTGGACCATCTCTCGAGGTGGTTTTTGAAATTTTACACTTTTTTGAACATTTTTCGGGTCTCCAAGTGAACTGGGGAAAATCTAATGTGATGGCCATCGACGGCGAAGCACAAGCACAGGTATTGCATCTAGTTCCCATACCTTGGGTATCTTAATTCAAATATCTTGAGATTCGAGTATCCCCCAGAGTAGGTGATTATATGTCACTTAACTTACTCCCTCTGCTTACCAGGATCAAGACACAGTTGGATGCCTGGAGGCATTTGCCTCTCTCCCTGATAAGGTAAATCTCCTTAAGATGAAAATTCGACCAGTTTTTCAGTATTTTTTGCAAAATTCCCCGATCTGGGTCCCCTGTTCGCATTTTAGGCGTGCAAATAGTCTGTTTTGTTCATTTTTATGGTCATCGTCTCATCCCTGCATAGGCTTACGCACACTGCATGAACCTCTAGGAGAGGGTGGTGTGGCATTACCGGACCTATTACCGGAATATTTTTTAGCTGGGCAAATGGTCATTGCTAGGCGTTGTCTGTTGCGAGATGATGGGGATGCAGCAATGGTACTTGAGGCCACTCTAGTGGGATCCTACAAGGGTCTTTGCCATCTCGTTTATAGGGGTTCCCAGGTGTCATCGCCTTTGACTGAGACAAAGTACAGGCTTTGATGCATCCTGATGCTCCCTTATAGTTTAACCCTAGATTGTCCCACTTTGGTGCGATTCTGGACCCAATATTGTGGGCCAGAGTGAGTATCAAACAACTAAAGAATATAATGGGGAGGGGAGACTACTTACATTTGATCAATTAAAAGCTAGACATAGCCTCCCGAACTGGTATTTCTTCCGATACCTGCAGCAGCGGCATGCATTTGTGGCACAACTTGGCACTGGTAATTTGGAGCTTTGTCTTTCTCCTTTGGAACAATTATTGTGCGACGAATCCCTGTGGAAACCATTGTCGAAAGTTTATAAAGAGCTATTTGTTGGAAGGCCAAAAGCGACAAGTAAGTTTAGGGACTGTTGGAGCTCATTAATACTCGATTTTCAGGGAGATGATTGGGACGATATGTGGGATCACCCGTTTAGGACTCTGGTGTCGGCTCGAGACTGTTATATCCAATTCAAACTGCTTCATAGAGTATATTATACCCCAGCAAGAATAGCCAGCATCTGCGGCACGGGTGAGACGGAATGCTGGCGCTGTACCACTAACCCTGCCGATTTTGACCATATATTCTGGCATTGCCGGACGATATGGGAGTTCTGGGCGAGGGTCGCGCAAACTCCTCAAGGCCTGCTCTCCCTTCCTGTCCCTCTAACAATTTCAGTATGTCTGCTGTGCTTGGTGGAGGAGGTGGCGCCACGTAGGGCTCAAAGGACCCTTATCTCCCTTTCCCTGTTCTATGCACATTCTGCGGTGCTGGAAAAAGTCTGAAGCCCCTTCCTTGTCCTACTGGAAGGGTATAGTTAACAAGGCATTACCTCTATATAAAGCCACGTATTTGAGTAGGGGTTGACCTAAAAAGTTTGATAAAGTATGGCAGTGCTGGCTTTCAGCCAACAATACTCTTGAACGCATTGGGGATGTATTCTCTCATCTTTGATGTTTCCATCAACTATGTAGACTGAGGTTTTAGTTTTGACCAAAGGATTATTGTTCTTTTGGCCATGTTCAAATATTGTTTTAGTATAATGTTTCATTGTAAGGGCTACTAATCCTTTATACTCCTGCACTTTATGAAATATTGCACTGTAGGAAAGTGGGAGGGGGACGGGAAGTGTTGGGTGGTTTCGTATAGTTTGTATTGTTGTACTGGTATGAAAAATGTTGAATAAAAATAATTTTCCAAAAAAAGGGTTTAATGTGTGTCTAACCAGTGTTTGTGTGTACAGCTCTCACTTAAGCCTCGTACACACGGTGCGACGGTCGTACGACCGAACAGACCAAATCGTATGTTGGCTGATGTATCTCGCGTACTGACATGCACTAAGTGATTGTACAACCAAGCTGAACGTAGTGACGTGTTACAAATGCATAAAGAGGAAGCTCCGGTGCATGCAATTTGTGAAAAAGGAACGTAGGTTTACACGAATGGACACTTCCGGGCTTCCTGACTTCTGAGCATGCGTGTTTGGCACGTACAACTTATTGGACCAACTTCTCTGTACACATGATACAACGGTCGTACGACCGCTTGTTGGTACAACCAAAGTTTTCTAGTTTGCTCATCCAAATTCTGTTGTACGACCGTTGTACGCTGGCTGTTCTAATCGCATGTACTAACGGTCGGGTGATTGTACAATGACCGGTCGTATGACCGTTTTCATACGACCGTCACACCGTGTCTATGATGCTTTAGGCTGGCCATACATTATACAACTTTCTTATCCAATTTTTCTTTAGATTTACCAAATCTATATAATATGAGGTCAAACTTAAACACTTTCAATGTGTATGCAGTCAGACAGGCCCTTGCACTACATAGTTGAAGGTAAATCTAAAGAAAATTGAATAAGAAAATTGTATAGTGTAGCCAGCATAAGAGATGTGCTGGATTTTATCCCCAGAAAATCTATCACATCCCTGCTGACAGAACAGAGCTCTGCCTTGTATCTCTCCTCGCCAATCAGTGGGTGCCGGCGGACACCCATTGGCTGGCACCCGCTGATCAGTTTGGGCTGTGTTAAATTACACTATAGATGCACATGCCCCCTACCCATAAGTGCGAATCACGTACCTAGTAAGTAAGTTATGCAGTCAGCAAGCGGATAAACTGATGTGTCAAACTCATTCAAGTCAAGGGGGTTGCGGTGCATTAGTCCCATTATAAATTTCCATTTGACAAAAAAAACAGGAGTTCAGGAGGCAGCAGAATTGCTGGTTGGATGCACTCTGAAAAGCTAGTCTGAACTTAGCCTAAAGGTGGAAGATAGATAGAAATTTGGCTGGATCAGCAGGAACCTGCCGAATTTCGATGAGTGTGTGACAATTCCTGCTCATCCTGTCAATGATTTGATTGACTTCTTTTGAAAGGGACATGCTGTAGCTGCTGAGCACCATATTTTGACAGTGGTGGCTGTCAGAATACAATATCTCAGCAGAGGAGGAATTCGCTATCATTCCATTAGCTGCTGAATACAATGTCCTGGTGAAGGGTGGGAGTGATTCCTCCATACACCTTGCCCGAATGTAAAACAACCTATGACCAGGCTAAGTTACCCACTCTGTATGCCCAGTTGTACCCCAGGTCCTGCAGGATTATAACAATTGTCAGTTAGTCCTCTGAATATTGCTGTTTGTCTATCACAATCACTGTGGCCTATATATATAATCTGCATCTCTTCCTTTGAGTACCACAAGGGCATGTTTATTTATTATAAGGTACTTATATAGCGCTGTCAATTTAAACAGCGCTTTACATATATATTGTACATTCCCATCAGTCCCTGCCCTCAAGGAGCTTACAATCTAAGGTCCCTAACTCGCATTCATACATATAGTAGGGCCAATTTAGACAGGATCTAATTTACCTACCTGTATATCCTTGGAGGGTGGGAGGAAAAACACAGGCACAGGGAGAACATGCAAACTCCAGGCAGGTAGAGGCGTGGTTGGGATTTGAACCAGCGACCCTTTTGCTGGCAGGCAAAAGTGCTATCCACTATACCACTGTGCCACCCATATGTTTCCTTTTTACAGAATTACATCACACAGACGTATCTTCTCAGCAGGTAGCAGAAAGAAAGTGTTTGTGTAGTTTGTCTATTACAAGTGAGAAGCTCCCACTTCCTGTTACGGTTTGAAGTCACTTTTGTATTAGTTTTATGTTTCAGCAGGGCCGGTTCACACTGCTGCTATGCGGGAATCCTGCCAATCCATTGTAGGTTCCCTCATCGCTTATCTCCGGGTGGGAGTTCACACTGCTATATGCAAACTGTGGGGAGTGTCAATAGAAAGCTAATGACACCCCCAAATCAGTTCATATATCCTACTTCAAACTGCAAACTCGCACAGAAATCGGTGTGAACAGCCATGCAATCCGATTCTGACTGCAAAAAAAAGGGTCCTGTGTGAGTTTGCTCCGATTGCGATGCAAATTCAGCCATACTATCTCTATGGCTGAATTTGCATCGCACAGAGATCGCATGTAACTCACACTGCAGTGCGGTGCGAATCAAATGTGATCTCTGAGATCGGAGCAGTGTGAACCGGTCCTTAAGCACTTCAGCCCCGGAAGGATTTCCCTCTTTAGGACCAGAGCACTTTTTTATAATTCAGCACTGCGTCGCTTTAACTGATAATTGCACGGTCGTGTGACGTTGTACCCAAATAAAATTTCCGTCCTTTTTTTCTCACAAATATAGCTTTCTTTTGGTGGTATTTGATCAAATCCAAAAAATATATATAAAAAACATTTTTTTCCATCGGTTTTGGGCAATTTATATTCTTCCTCATATTTCTGGTAAAAAAAATTGCAAATGGCGTTTATTGATTGGTTTGCACAAAAGTTGTCAGGTTTACGAATGATGAGAATTAATTTATGGGGTTTTTATTTATTTATTTTTTTTACTAGTAATGACAGCGATCTGCAATTTTTAGCGGTACTGTGATATTGCGGCGAACATGTCGGACCTTTTTGACACTTTTTTGGTAACATTGCCAGTTATACAGCAATCAGTGCTATGAAAATGCATTGATTACTGTGTAAATGTCATTGGCAGTGAAGGGGTTAACCTGGAGGGAGCGCTCTAAGGTTTAACTGTGTTCCCTCAGTGTGTTCTAACTGTATGGGGGCTGGGCTGGCAGGGGGAGGGGAGTGATCACGGCTTCCATATACCGGAAGCCTGTGATCACAGTCCCTCCCCCTCTGTCAGAACGGAGATCTGTGTTTACATACACGGACCTCCGTTCTGTCGCTCCAGGGGGGTAGCCGCTGGCGATCAAATCTACCCTACTCGCTCCCTGACCCCCCCCCCCTGGAACACAGTGAGTGCGCGGGCCTAATTAGCCATTTTCCCTCCCCGGTGTCATGTGACTCATTAGTGTTACAAGGTCTCAGGTGTGAATGGGGAGCAGGGGAGTTAAATTTGGTGTTATCGCTCTCACTCTCTCATACTGGTCACTGGAAGTTCAACATGGCACCTCATGGCAAAGAACTCTCTGAGGATCTGAAAAGAAATTGTTGCTCTGCATAAAGACGGCATAGGCTATAAGAAGATTGCCAACACCCTAAAACTGAGCTGCAGCATGGTGGCTAAGACCATACAGCGGTTTAACAGGACAGGTTCCACTCAGAACAGGCCTCACCATGGTCAACCAAAGAAGTTAAGTGCACGTGCTCAGCATCATATCCAGAGGTTGTCTTTGGGAAATAGACGTATGAGTGCTGCCAGCATTGCTGCAGAGGTTGAAGGGGTAGGGGGTCAGCCTGTCAGTGCTCAGACCATACGCCGCACACTGCATCAAATTGGTCTTCATGGCTGTCATCCCAGAAGCACATACAGTCCGCAAACAGTTTGCTGAAGACAAGCAGAGTAAGGACATGGATTACTGGAACCATGTCCTGTGGTCTGATGAGTCCAAGATAAACTTATTTGGTTCACATGGTGTCAAGTGTGTGTGGAAGCAACCAGGTGAGGAGTACAAAGTC
>BLSH010242170.1:2998-19957 GCA_018402905.1 Glandirana rugosa
CGATATAGAGCGATTGACGTGTGACCCGTTTACATCACCGTCCATCCGGACTCCACCGATCTGCAAACCGCGTACAGGAAGACGGTGCCTCCTAACGTCCCGTAAAGGGAAACGGAGGACAACGGAGGAGGAAGATGACGCGAAGGAGGAGGAGGAGATGGTGGAGGAGTAGGCGAGTGGCATTGTGGAAGTGGTGGTTGAAGTCGTGTAGGTCCCCCTTTACTGTCGTCCGACAAAATTTTGACTATACAAACCTCTTATTTGGGGTGTGACGCGTCCTCGACACCTGCTTCGCCCATTATCGCACACCACCAGGCCAGGCTTGAGGCTCAGTGGCAACAACCACTCATCAGTCTGTTGTTCAATGCCCGTCCACAGCTCCTGCGCAGTGTGGGGTTTATTCTCCAAACATATCAGTTTTAAAACAGCCTGCTGTCATTTCCCCCTGGATGTGCTGAAGTTGGTGGTGAAGGTGTTACGGTGAGCGGATGAGGAGGTGGTAGAGGAGGAGGAGGAAGCGCAGTAGAAGGAGGAGGCAACAGGAGGCAAAGGGAAATGCCCTGCAATCCTCCGTGGCAGAAGGACATGCGCCAAACGTCTAGCCACCTCAGGCCTACCTGCCACTACATTTGCCCAGTGTGCAGTTAGCGAGATATAGCGTCCCTGCCCATGCTTACTGGTCAACGTATCAGTGGTTATGTGGACCTTGCCACAGATGGCGTTGCGCAATGCACACTTGATCTCATCCCCGACTTGTTTGTGCAGGGAAGGGATGGCTCGCCTGGAAAAGTAGTGGCGGTTGGGAACCACGTACTGCGGGACATCCACCGCCATCAGGTTTTTAAAACTGTCCGTCTCCACCAGATGGAATGACAGCAAAGGCCAGGAATTTTGAAATGCTGGCATTCAGGGCCAGGGATCGCGGGTGGGTAGGGGGGTACTTACTCTTTCTCTCCAGTGTTTGGGAGATGAACAGCTGTAAGCTTCCATGGGACCGTGTGGAAATGCTTGGTGACGGTGACGGACATGGTGGCGTTGCTGTCACATCGTCTGTTTGCTTTGTGGCAGGTGCCACTGGTACTGTAGAGGTGGAGGAAGAAGCCAAGGCAGCAGCAGAAGAGGAAGCATGAGGAGGCTGAGACCTTTCTTGGATTTTGAGGTACTTATTCCACTGCAGCAAGTGCTTTGCATTTAGATGCCTGATCATGGAGGTTGTGCTCAGGTTTAGAACATTTGTGCCTTGCTTCAACCTCTCATTGCACAGTGTGCAAACTACTTGTGTCTTGTAGTCAGCACATTGTCTGAAGAACTGCCACGCCGGGGAACACCTTTGAGCTGCCTTTGATGTGCTAGGTCCCTGGGTGCGGTGGGTAGTAGCAGGCGTACTGTCTAGGGGACGCTCGCTCCGCTTTTGCAACCCGCTTCCTCTTTTGCTGTGCTGGTGCCTCTGTGCGACCACCACCTCTTCCTCCAAACTGCACACGTCACTCGCATGACCTTCATTCCATGTGGGGTCTAGGACCTCATCATCCTCCACATCAGTGGCAGCTGGTGTGTGAGGGGCGCTAGGGCGCCGCCTCCCCGCCGGCTAGAGAAGAAGAAAAAAAAAGTCAGCCCCGCCCCCTGCAGGTGGTGCCGGTGCATTGACTTTCTTCTTTTTTTTTGGCTCCTTGGCTGTCACATGACAGCCAAGTAGTGAGCCTATTGGTCGGCCATTAAAAGCTATGAGTGTGCGCTGAACAGGCGAACACTCATAGCTTGTTTAACCGCCCTGAGCCTCCGCTCACTGTGATTGGATGCGGGGCCGGGGGCGCGTCACTGTGGCAGCGGACGTGACTTCCGCTCCCACAGACACCATGACCGCCGGGGACAGACTAGGGGGGACAGCCGCTCTCCGTGTGCCGAATCTCTGCAGACTCCAGCGCGCTCTCGCGTGCCGAATCTCTGCAACAATCCTGCCTGCTGGATGGGGTAAGTGCAGGGGGGGGAGATCTCTGCAATGTACACACCTGTGTCCCTGGCTGCAAACTGCCCCACCTGTGTCACTGGCTGCAAACTGCCCCACCTGTGTCCCTGGCTGCAAACTGCACCACATGTGTCCCTGGCTGAAAACTGCCCCACCTTTGTCACTGGCTGCAAACTGCCCCCACCTGTGTCACTGGCTGCATAACTGCCCCACCTGTGTCACTGGCTGCAAACTGCCCCACCTGTGTCACTGGCTGCATAACTGCCCCCACCTGTGTTACTGGCTGCATAACTGCCCCCACCTGTGTTACTGGCTGCATAACTGCCTCACCTGTGTCACTGGCTGCATAACTGCCCCACCTGTGTCACTGGCTGCATAACTGCCCCACCTGTGTCACTGGCTGCATAACTGCCCCACCTGTTTCACTGGCTCCAAAAACTGCCCCCACCTGTGTCACTGGCTGCATAACTGCCCCTATCTGTGTCACTGGCTGCATAACTGCCCCCACTGTGTTATTGGCTGCAAACTGCCCTCACCTGTGTGTTTCCATGTCCTCATCCTGAACCAGAAGTGGTTGGGCATCAGTGCACTCAATGTCTTCCACGTCTGGGCCAGGGCTATGTGGATGGCCCACGGAAAGCACAGCAGCAGAGTCATCAAAAAGCAAAGAGACTGCTGCATGACTTGGGGCTCAGACTGCTTGACTGATTTACAAGGGGCTGAGGTGAAAGACAGATTGCCATGGGGTTCAGGTGCCAACTCTGAGCTTTCATCAAGGGACATTGTCAGCCACCCAATCTACTATCGCCTGTACTTGTTCTGGCCTCACCATTTGTTGAGCGCTATTCGGGCCTACCATATAACATTGAAGGTTCTGTCGGCTACCTGAGGAAGTGAAACACTTGTGCATGTAGCTGGCACAGATCGACCACGTCCTCTCCTTGCAACAGGAGCTTCAGCAACACCACCAACACCAGCAGCACCAGCAGCACCACCACCATGTCCCTTATTTGATGCTCTCCTCATTCTGCCCGCAAATGTACTATGTAGCACTATTTATTAATACAAGAAAAAATAATAAATTATTATTCTTATTTTTTTATAAAAAAAGAAAATTGTAGATGCACTTTTTATTTTTGTGCAAGAAATGCACGGCTCACACCAGCAGCAGGAACCTCTCTCTACACCAGTATGAGATGATTTTAGAACCATAATCTGTCTTTCACAGCAACGACAGGAACCTGTCCCGACTGCAGTATGAGATGATTTTAGAACAATAATCTCCCCCTCACAGCACCAACAGGAACCTCTCCCTAATGCAGTAGGAGATAGATGGCTTTATAACGATAAACTCTCCCTCAGAGCACCAACAGGAACCTGGCCCTATTGCAGTAGTAGTTGTTTTTAGAACGATAATCTCTCCCTCAAAGCACCAACTGGAACCCGGCCCTAATGCAGTAGTAGTTGTTTTTAGAACAATAAACTCTACCTCAAAGCACCAACAGGAACCTGGCCCTAATGCAGTTGTAGTTGCTTTTAGAATGATAAACTGTCCCTCAGAGCACCAACAGGAACCTGGCACTAATGCAGTAGTAGTTGTTTTTAGAATGATAATCTCTCCCTCAGAGCACAAACAGGAACCTCTCCCTAATGCAGTAGGAGATGGCTTTATAACAATAAACTCTCCCTCAGAGCACCAACAGGAACCTGGCCCTATTGCAGTAGTAGTTGTTTTTAGAACGATAATCTCTCCCTCAGAGCACCAACAGGAACTTTGCCCTAATGCAGTAGTAGTTGTTTTTAGAATGATAAACTCTCCCTCAAAGCACCAACAGGAACCTGGCCCTAATGCGGTTGTAGTTGCTTTTAGAACGATAAACTGTCCCTCAGAGCACCAACAGGAACCTGGCACTAATGCAGTAGTAGTTGTTTTTAGAACGATAATCTCTCCCTCAGAGCACAAACAGGAACCTCTCCCTAATGCAGTAGGAGATGGCTTTATAACGATAAACTCTCCCTCAGAGCACCAACAGGAACCTGGCCCTATTGCAGTAGTAGTTGTTTTTAGAACGATCATCTCTCCCTCAAAGCACCAACTGGAACCTGGCCCTAATGCAGTAGTAGTTGTTTTTAGAACGATAGATTCTACCTCAAAGCACCAACAGGAACCTGGCCCTAATGCAGTAGTAGTTGTTTTTAGAATGATAAACTGTCCCTCAGGGCACCAACAGGAACCTTGCCCTAATGCAGTTGTAGTTGTTTTTAGAACGATAAACTGTCCCTCAGAGCACCAACAGAAACCTGGCCCTAATGCAGTTGTAGTTGTTTTTAGAACGATAATCTCTCCCTCAGAGCACCAACAGGAACCTTGCCCTAATGCAGTTGTAGTTGTTTTTAGAACGATAAACTGTCCCTCAGAGCACCAACAGAAACCTGGCCCTAATGCAGTTGTAGTTTTTTTTAGAAAGATAAACTGTCCCTCAGAGCACCCAGTAGTAGATGGTTTTAGAATGAGAATCTCTCCCTCAGAGCAACAACAGGAACGTTTCCGTAATGCACTATAAGATGGTTCTAAACGCTAATGTGTCCCTTACAGGACCACAATGAAGGTCTCCCTAATGCAGTCTGAGATGGTTGTGAACTCTAATCTTTCCCTCACAGCAACAGCATGAAGCTCTCCCTATTCTAGTCTGAGACGATCTGACACGCGGCGCTACCCCATATAGAGGCTGGGTCACATGATGCACTGGCCAATCACAGCCATGCCATTAGTAGGCATGGCTGTGATGGCTTCTAAGGGCAAACTAGTGAAAAGCTTGTTGATTGGCTGCCCAGCAGCTATAGAAAAGGGACCAAAAATACCCGAATACCGAACCCGATCCCGGACTTTTTTTTTAATCAGGCACGGACACCCCAAAGTCCGGTACGGACCCAAATTTTACAGTCCGGGTTTGCTCAACTCATTCTATACTATTCATACATCGACGCTGTCAATTCGCAGGCAGATTCAAAATGCTGTAATGCGAATGCAGCCTAAGGGTCTGCAGTGAGAATCTGGGTCTGCAGGGATGTTTAACCACTTGACCTTTGGAAGGTTTTACCCCCTTTCTTGACCAGGGCAATTTTTGCTATTTGCCACTGCGCTACTTTAACTGGCGATTGCGTGGTCATGCAACACTGTTGCAAATACATTTTTGTAATTTTCACACAAATAGAGTTTTTGGTGGTATTTGATCACCACTGGCTTTTTTTTTATATTTTGTGAAAACAAAACAATATTTTTCATTTTCTGCTATAAAACATATCCAATAAAAAAAAATTGAAAAAACAAACGTCTTTGTGAATTTAGGACAAAATCCCAATAAGTGTATTATTTGGTTTGCGTGAAAGTTATAGCGTCTGGTATACAGTAGATACTGGAATCTTTATTTATTTTTTTATACTAGTAATGGCGGTGATCAGCAACTTATAGTGGGACTATGATATTATGGGGGGCAATCTGACACTAGCTGTCGCTGGCTGGAGGATACACTGGGGTTTTTTTATTAAAGCTAGAGAGTGCAAAATCAGGCTCACTTCTGCACAGAAACCAATCAGCTTCCAGGTTTTATTGCCACAGCTTATTTGAACAAGCTGAGGTTAGAAGCTGATTGGTTTCTAAGTGAGCCTGATTTTGTACCCTCCAACTTTAGTAAATAGACCCCACTAACTGACTAACTGGCACCAATAGTGACACTAATACAGTGATCAGTGCTAATACTGTACACTGACCCAGTACTAATGACACTGATTAGGAAGGGATCAACATCTATGGCAATCAAGCTGTTAAATCTGTGCCTAACAATGTGTAATGTGTGTGTTCTGTGGTGCAAGATCGCCTGTCACTATTCAGAGCTCTGTGTTGTTTACAACACAGAGCTCCATTTCCCTGGATGATGGGGTCGATCTGCAGCGGCCAAACATTGGCTGGCGCCCACTGATCAGCTTGTGCTGTGATCAGCTTGGGCTACCCAAAAGTGCTGAATCACGTATCAGAACTTCGCCAATCCCCAGGCACAATGTCCTGGCAGGGTTGCAGAGTCAGCCCTTAACCACTTCCTTACTGGGCACTTAAACCCCCCTCCTGCCCAGACCAATTTTCGGCCTTCAGCACTGTCACATTTTGAATGAGAATTGCGCGGTCGTGCGGCGTTGTACCCAAACAAAATTTTTATTATTTTTTCCCCAGAAATAGAGCTTTCTTTTGGTGGTATTTGATCGCCTCTGCGGTTTTTATTTTTTGCGCTATAAACAAACAAAGAGCGACGATTTTGAAAAAAGAACAATATTTTTTACTTTTTTGCTATAATAAATATCCAAAAAAAAAATATAAAAAAGAAAATTATTCATCAGTTTTGGCCAATATATATTTTTCTACATATTTTTGGTAAAAAAAAAAATCGCAATCGGCGTATTTTGATTGGTTTGCGCAAAAGCAATTGCGTCTACAAACTATGGGAATAGATTTATGGCGTTTTTACTATTTTTTTTTTTTTACTAGTAATGGCGGCAATCTGCGATTTTTATTGGGACAGCGATATTGCAGCGGACAAGTCGGACATTTTTGACACATTTTTGGGACCAATGACATCTATACAGTGATCAGAAATTTAAATGTCCACTGATTACTGTATAAATGTCATTGGCAGTGAAGGGGTTAACCTGCAGGGGGCAGTGAAGGGGTTAACAATGTTCCCTGGCTGTGTTCTAACTGTGGGGGGGATGGGCTGGTCGGGACATAACAGATCTAACTGATCCCAGTGACAGGGATCAGTAGATCTGTCATGTCCCATTCACAGAACGGAGAACCGCCGTGTTTACATCGGCGGTTCCCCGTTCTGAGGCTGCTACAGGTGATCGGCGGGTCTCGGGCGGACATCGAGTCCGCCCGACCTGCGGACACGCCCACGCAGCATGCGGCGGCCGTGAGAGCGCGCCGCCGCAGGCTGCGAGTGCGCACGGGGGGCGCGCACGAGGGAGGACGTCCATGGACGTCCTCCCAGATTTTCAGAGCCGCGCTGTAGCCATCTTTCGGCTATAGCGCGGTTCTGTACAGGTTAAATATGGTGGAGCCATGCCAGAAGGTGAGTCAGGTAAAAGATGGAGTGATGAGGAATCTGTCGGTGGCCTAGGAGGGACCCCTGGGTCTGGGGGAGGGCTCTGCCTCCAGACTGGGCTCAGGCCGGCTTGGGAAGATCCTGATGCCATTACGGTTTGGAAAGTAATCTTGCCTAAGGAGCAGCTGGGAGCAAGGAGGACAAAATGAGTAAATTAGCACACCCAGATGCACAAGGGGAGAAACTGCCACATATAGCAATCTTTCAGGAGGACAACGTTGTGCTTAACCCTAACCCTCTCTTGCCCTGGGAGATCTTTGGAGCAGCCAGGTGGGCAGGTGGGCAAGTGGGCTGGCAGCCAACCTGTATTCAGCTTACAACATTGTGGCAGTTTCTCCATATTTTGCTATTTTCTAAGGGTCTGAGAGGTCCTAGTCCTCATGGGACTTTTCCTTTGATCATTAAAGACTGCTGGAAGACCAGGAGAGAGAACAGTCCAGGATCTTGTACATAGGAAGGACGTTGTCCCCATTCTTTGTTTCAGTCAATTTGGGCATCCCATAAACCCTCTACCCCATCCAAGTTATCACCCCTAATAAAACAACAAAACCAAAATCAAAGACTGTTTCTTGTGTCTGCATGAAAGTGAAATATACTTACTGCCTGGCTGTGCTGGAGTTGGGAAACCAGCTACCATTAGCCCCTGTAGTGCTACATGTACGATAGATAGATAGATAGATAGATAGATAGATAGATAGATAGATAGATAGATAGATAGATAGATAGATAGATAGATAGATAGATAGATAGACATAGGGGTCTATGTATAAAAAAACTTTGCTTTGTCTTAAAGTGATACTAAAGGTTTGATTTTTTTTGTTTGTTATTTTTAAATAACAAACATGTTATACTTTCCCTGAGGGCACCCGTGCGAGCGCGCTCCTGAGTCCTGCTGCTGCGTCCATTGACACAGACAGCAGGACTCGGCCCTGTCCCCGGCTCCCGTGTCACTGAATTTGATTGACAGCAACGGGAGCCAATGGCTCCTGCTTCTATCAATCTATCCAATGAGGACCCGAGACAGTGGCTGGAGCTCTTGGGCTCATTCTCGATGCTGGAACCATCGGGTTTAGGTAAGTAAAAGGGGGGCTCTGGGGGGCAGCTGCAGTACAGGAGGTTTTTCAACTTAATGCATAGAATGCATTAAGGTGAAAAACGTCAAGACTTTACAACCCCTTTAAGATTCACATAGAAGTAATGAATAATACCCATAATGTTGATATTATGTGTTTAATGTCAGTTTCTATGTGCTGCCTTCATTTATTGTGAACTGCTATACAGAATTGTTTGACAAGTTTATTGGGGCAAAACTCTTCATGACCAACAGATCAATAAAAGTTTAACAACAGGGTTCCATCTTTGCAACATTGTATTAATTCTATATACCAGTTCACTCTCTGCAGTAACTGATTCATTTCACTGTCAATGGTGAGCACATGAATCCTCATACATTTTGTACACAGTGGTTTCCCCTACATTCACTCTTCTGGTCGAATGTTTCTACCCTATATCGTTAAGGCTATTTCGTCTATTGGTCGAATGTATTTTAAATCTTCTGGTCAAATGTTCTTAAAGCTTTTTCTTAGGAATGAATATTACATTTGCCCTGAGAGAGGCAACAGATAGAGACTGACATTTCACACATATTACAAATGTTATGGATATTATTGGTCATTTTTTTATATAAATAGACTTCCACAGTATACACATTTAGCCCAATGCTGGAACACTGTAGGACAGGTGAAAATGACTCCTTAGTTCCAAGCAGCCAAATTACAGTTGCACTATTTGTATTGATGGTTGTGCCAGCAGCTTATTAAAGTGAAGTTCCACCCAAAAGTGGAACTTCCGCTTTAAGTGCTGGTGACCACCTGACATGCCACAATTGGTATGTCATTTTTTTTGGGGGGGGGGGGCGGGTACCTAGTTTTCGAGGCACTCAGCTCCCACTTCCTCTCCTGGCGCCGCAGCACTGAGCGGGAGTTCACCTCCCCCCCCCCTCCCTGCAATCTTCTGGGACACGTCACAGGTCCCAGAAGATTGCCTGGCCATTCAGATCGCCCGTGTGAAGCCACAGCCGGGCGCCCACACTTGCCGGTGCCGTGGAGGTGAAAGGGAAGAGGAGCGAGGCATCAGGCGGCCGCATAGCTGGAGCGTGGGACAGGTGAGTGTCTGTTTATTAAAAGTCAGCAGCTACACTTTTTATAGCTGCTGCCTTTTAAATGGGTGGATCTCCGCTTTAAGCCTTTACAGTGCAGTTTCATTTTTATGTCTAGATTATATCAAAAGACAATGCCCCTAAGCAGTAATCCCATAGATCCAAACAATATTGTGTTTAAACTCAACTGTTTCCAGAGCCTCAATTTTGTTGAATTATTAACACCATGAAATATGATTATTGTCACAGTTCAGTCTTAGCTAAAACAGAAAACTGGGTTTGATTCATGAATGGTTTGTAAAAAAAAATGTGTTACTCACAGCAGCTAATCAGAATTCTAGTTTAATGTGTAGAAATAACAGTTGGGAGATGATTGGTTGCTTTGGATAGCAAGAATGTTGCATCATAATACAGCATTATTACATTAGTCCCATGATTATTGTTGCAGTCATCATTTGCAGCAATGTATTAAAAATGTTAGTCACATTTATTTTTTAACAACAGGTAGCAAAACCAATAGTGACACCCATAGATTACAATATATATATATAAAATATATATATATAAAATAACCTCACCTTTATCTTAGTCAAAAGTTTTTGTTTGTTTTTTTTAAATAAAAGATTAATTTAGGAATTGTCATTTTATTTTCCATTATATTTTTCTGCATTTTGTTTACTAGTTGTTTTTCACCATTCCAAAAAGCAGGAAAAATAAGAAAATGTATTTTGAAGCAACTTGCAATCATAGACATGTTAATATACCACTTCAGCCCTGGAAGGATTTATCCCCTTCCTAACCAGAGCACTTTTTGCGATATGGCATTGCGTCGATTTAACTGACAATTGTGCTGTCGTGCGACGTTGTACCCAAACAAAATTGACGTCCCTATTTTCCCACAAATAGAGCTTTCTTTTGGTGGTATTTGATCACCTCTGCGGCTTTTATTTTTTGTATTATATGAACAAAAAAAGAGCGACAATTTTGAAAAAAAAAACACTATTTTTTACTTTTTGCTATAATACATATCAAAAAAAAAATTCATATATATAAAAAAGCAAATATATTCATCGGTTTAGGCCGATATGTATTCTTCTACATATTTTTGGTAAATAAAATCGCAAAAAGTGATTATTGATTGGTTTGCACAAACATTATCGCGTCTACAAACTATGAGAATTGATTTATGGCGTTTTTATTATTTATTTGTTTTTTTTAGTAGTAATGGCGGCGAACTGCGATTTTTATGGGGGCTGCGATATTGCGGCGGACAGATCGGACACTTTTGACACTTTTTTGGGACCATTTATACATCGATCAGAGCTAAAAATAGCCACTAAAGGGAAAGGGTTAAGCTGTAGGGGGCAATCAAGGGGTTAAGCGTGTTCCCTCAAGCTGTGTGGGGGCTGGGCTGGCAGGGGCATGACATATCTAATTGATCCCGATCACAGGGATCAGTAGATCACTGTCATGTCCCCTGACAGAACGGAAAACCTCTGTGTTTACAGTTCACCGCTCTTCCTCTGTAGCAGGTGACCGATGGTCGCCGGCGTTCATCGAGTCCGCCTGACCCACGGCCACACTCGCGCAGCAACTGCGGCTACACGAATCACCGTTTATGTACAGCAATTTGTGCAGTGGAGCCACATTGCCACAGTAAGTGTACACAATGCAGTCGGCAAGTGGTTAAATCATAAGAAAGAATGTTGTACATTTTGCACATTCCTGTTTGCATATGTACTGTATTATCTATAGAATAAACTTGGAAGTCCTTAAAATTTGGAAATTTGAACTGCAGGAGATTAATGAAAAAATTGAGGGCCACAAGTTAATGGCTGGCCACATTTATACTATGCACATGGCACAACAAATATGTATATATATATATATATATATATATATATATATATATATATATATATATATATATATATAGTATATACAGTTGTTCTCAAAAGTTTGCACACCCTGGCAGAAATTGTGAAATTTTGGCATTTATATTGAAAATATGACTGATCATGCCAAAGATGGCTATTAAAGGTTAATTTCTCACATTTGTGGCTTTTTAAATCACAATTAGTGTCTGTGTATAAATAGTCAATGCGTTTGTTAGCTCTCACTTGGATGCCCTAAGCAGGCTAGACACTGAGCCAATGCCACAAAAAAGCCCAATGAAGCATGTCAAGGTGTTGTTGGGCATATTGTAACCAGGCTTTTTTGTAGAACTTGTGCAGTGAAGGCTTCTTTCTGGCAACTTGACCATGCAGCTCTTTCTTCGTCGGGTATCATCGTATTGTGCTCCTTAAAAACAACCACACCATCTTTTTCCAGAGAAGCCTGTATTTCTCCTGACTAGGTTCCCTGTGGGTTTTTCTTTGTATCCCAAACAATTCCTGTGGCAGTTGTGGCTGAAATATTTCTTGATCTACCTGACCTTGGTTGGTAGCAAGAGATTGCCAAATTTTTCACTTCTTATTAAATGATTGAACAGTACTGACTGGCATATTGAAGGCTCCGGATATCTTTTTATATCCTTTTCCATCTTTGTAAAGTTTCATTACACAGGTCTTTTGACTGTTCTTTTTTGCTCCCCATGGCTTAGTATCTAGCCTGCTTAATGCATCCACGTGAGAGCTAACAAACTCATTGACTATTTACACACAGACACTAATTGCGATTTAAAACGCCACAAATGTGGGAAATTAACCTTAAATAGCCATTTTAAGCTATGTGTGTCACCTTCTGTGTCTGTACCAAGGCCAAACATTCTAGGGTAAACGTTTCATCAGGGCCATTTGGGTGATTTCTGTTACCATTATGAAAAACAACCCCATACCATAATTCCCCCTCCATCAAATGATTTGGGCCAATGCACAAAGCAAGGTCCACGATGAAAAATAAGTTTACACCTTCTGGGCTAGGATTAGTACATTTTTTATGAGCTTGTTGTTCAGAACTGAATATAGGACAAGTTGAGGGACACCATAGAGATGCAGACACAGATCCATCGATACAGATATCCATCCATCCAGAAAGACTCCATCAGATATACACCCGCCATCACGCCTCATCATCTGACACCTCGTGACATCAAGATGCAGCTCCAACATAGCAAGACATCATTTTGGAAAGGTAGCCATCTTAGGAGACTCTGGTAATGACCATTTTAAGCCAACAGCCATTTTGAAAAGGGGTAACTATTATATATTCTGTTAATTGATTTGAAAGTTAGTTGTCATATTTCTTTTGATACCTAATCCGCCCAGATGTTATAAACATTTACCGTTGAATTCTGTGATAAGCAGACAATTGTCTTATAATTAGTTATACAGTATCTCACAAAATAGAATAAAATATTCACAAAAATGTGAGGGGTGTACTCACTTTTGTGAGATACTGTATATGGATATTCTGTCTACAGGGAGAATTTGTTTATGGAAATTAACTGTACACCTAGAGATATCTATATCTATATTTTATGTAGAATTGTAGTGTCTATGTTCTTCTACTAATCAAACTATTTGCTGTGAATATTTGACTTATTGAATAAATATTAATTTATTTCAATAGTCAGTCTGTAGTCATATCGACCTGCTTTGTTCTTAAATATTTCTGCACTGGCTTAAAATTCATTAATTGTTCAGGTATTCCCTGACACAAACACATAGAATATCATGCATATATCATGCATATCAAAGTCCTTATAATAAAAAGGAAGGATAACATAAGTAACTCAGTGTCATCTTTGATATTACATGAATTGTGTATATAAAAGTTTATTCTTCATTAGGATGGGTAGATGGGTAAAACAGACAAAGTCCAACAGCAATGTGTATAATTGTCTGCCAATGGCATAAAATAGCAAACATATCAGGGGCCCCATATAATAATATATATATATATATATATATATATATTCTTTCTTCTTTTTTTTCCCCTGCATCACTGTTCTCATCTCCTTTGGTGACTGAGCCTGTTTTATGGTGGACTTGGGTCTTTTTTACCTACTTTCACTCCTCACATTATGGCATGGATTTTTCCTGCTCACTATACCTACTCATGCTTCATTATTTGCATGCTCCTACTGGATACCTACCTTTTACCTCTTGTAATATCCCCCATGCCACATTCCAGGAGATTTTGGATCATCCTTTTTACTTTATCTACATATCCTTCCACCATAGGTCCAATTGGCAAGCTTTCACCTTTGATCACCATTTAAATTTCTATGGAGACAAATGATCTGGGCTTGTGGAGTGATGCCTGTGTGTCCCTCTGTTGCGGGTTAATGGCCATCTCAGCTCGCGGGTCGGACGGCATCCCTCGCCCTGACTTCATGCACACCACACATCAACATGTTCCATCTTTTGTGAGTATTTTAGATTGACTTTTTGCCCTTCTCCCATAGTGCTTTGCCCAACATTAGACTCAATCACCTCATATGTGTTTTTTGTAGATATACCATAACATCCGCCCCTGAAGAAGTGTTGTATACACAAAACGCTTTGGGCATTCAGGATGTGGCTATATGCCCTATGGGATCCTATTTAATGACTTATTTACATCTACATCTATCATTATTGTACTGCTCATGTACCAATCAATTTTTCGTATGTGCCACCCAGCTCTGTTACATATGTGTGTGTGTGTGTATATATACATCATTTATATAATCTGTTAAATCAATTTTCAACCTATCATTCCTTGATGTTGCTAACTTTTTAGATCCATGTATAGATATGAACTATGACATTCATGCCATGTCCTTGAGCATGTATATTCTTGGTCTTTCATTGGAATAATGATTTTTGACATATACTGTGTATTTACTTCTATCAATAAAACATGTTTGTACGTTTTTACCTCATGGGTTAACTGCCTCATTTACAGTCCCAACTCCCTTCGTTTTTTGCTATTGATTTTATATTAAACCTTTAGAATACAATAAAAGGAGCTGGACAGTATAAGGTTGGTTGGAACACCCAAAACTCAGCATTGGATAGAAACTGAATGAGGCTCTATGGAAGAAGATTTCTGTTGTCTGTATACCTAAAACAAGCAGTCAGCCTACTACAGGTTCCCCTTATAACTAGAATATCACTTTTGACCTGATGGACCCTTTAAAAAAATCTGATCTACGTTGTATATTGTATATTTTTTTTAGCATAAAACCTGCCTAATACAATAAAAATCATAACTTCAAATTTGTACAATAATCTACAAAACATTGAAACGCTTCCTCATATGAAGGGATTGGGTAAATTTAAGGAAATTGAGTGTATCCTCTATAATTTCCCACTTCATCTGTGGTTAATTTTAATACACTCGTAGTCACATGGTTTAAATGCCTAACCATTATGTTTCAGGTGTAATTATTTTCTTTTCACGTGTAGTAAATCTAACAGAAAGTAGTGACTCATTAGCTTTGTATGCGATGTACAGAACAGGTCTGTGCGTTATATATTACACATAATTGAGAAGGTATCACCTCTGATGTTAGGTTGGACACATTCCATAGATTTCACAGTTTCTGTAACTTTTCCCTTAAATCCTAATAGGCTCGTGCCACCCATATGTTTTCTCCTTTTAAGTGGTTAAAACATTTAAAAAATTGTATTCTGGGCTTATTGATGCAGAGGCGCATACAGCATACAAGAGCTGTTTGTTTATGTGTTTGGAGCAGTGTGGAGCTGTGTGGAGGCCGTTCATGTTAATCAATGGAGATGCACTGGCTGTGTGCATAGCTCCCAACTGTCCCTAATTTTGAGGGACTATCTCTAATTCAGAAGAAAGTCCCTCTTTCCTCCTCATTTGTGCCACATTTTAGTCTGATTTATATAACGGTATATAAAATCCACTACTTATGTATCAAAAAGTGTTTCCTAGTGCTAAACCTTTCATCCAATGTCTAAATTGGTGCATTTATATATTCCAAAAGCCAATATAAAGGAATAGTAGTGGTAAAAAATCATTTGTGGGTTATAACCAATCATTTGTTTTGTACAATTCTCCTTTAAAGGGGATGTGGCAGGAGTGTGTCTTATGCCTACATACTTTTGCTAATAGGTGTTCCTCATTCCCATCTCAGAAAGTTGGGGGGTATGTGTGCGTACTCCAAGTCTGTGTGTTCAAGGGGCAGACAGTGTGCATACGGGGTCGTGACTCCATCCAAGCACACCTGTTGAAGTCAGATGCCTTTCATACTCGCAGGACACAATCTGCATAGAGCTTACATGTTCTCTCTGTGCTTGAGTAAGTTTCTTCTCACACTCCAAGGATCAGCTGTGAAAAAAGATTACTTAAATTACAGTTATTCACTCTGGAGGAGAGGCACTTAAAGCAGTAGTAAACCGTTGGGTGCCTTTTTTTTTTTCTTTCTGACCTGCAGTGGCGACTGGTGCTAAATGCCAACCACCCCTGTGGACAGACGGGAAGGCATTGATCGCCGCAAGCAGCCCCCCACGCTCGGGGGATGTACGGCAGACGGGAAGGTGGCTATTACCGGAAGCACACCAATGACCCCCTCTGGGCGTGACAGCGAGAATGCAGCAGTGGAGAGTAACCTTAACATAGGAGGCAGCAGGGGAATGAAGAGCCGGGCCATTCTCTTCTCCATTCTCCTCTGAGCTGAACATCACATACTAGCACATTATGTGTAGCTTAATTGAAAACAAAGGCCACTTATATCTTCACCCATCTTCCTTCTGTGTTCGCGGACTATGGCTGTGTGACTGGCCAAAGCCGCTATGAGCTCACTCCCACGCATTCACAGGGGTGCCGCCGTTTACAGCACAGGATTCTGAAGGAATGGCCTGATGGTCCCAGGGGCTCTTCCAGAGCATTGTTATGCACATAAAAAGTTAATGGAGAGACAGTCATGTAACATTATTCATGTAAAAATTACAGCAATTGCCATATATAGTGATAAAAAAATGCAACTATAGAGTTACAAATCGGCCCTCTGTATGTATGGAGAAATGGACGCTACCTACTTCCTGGTATGCGTTCCACTCTCTGGGCCAAACCCAAAGGATTTTATAATATGAGAGGCTGTCTCTCTATTTACTTTTTACCTACATAACAACGCTCTGGAAGAGCCCCTGGGACCGCAACAGGAAGGAGTTCTGGACCTGTAGGAGTCACCAGAGGATACCAGGGAGAGTGGAACAAGTCCCCCTAAATAAGACTTACAAGCCCAGTTGACTTTCCTTGCTATAAAGCAAGGGAGTCATCAACATCTGGTGAGTGTGGAGTGAATATCTAAGGATGAGGATGGTACTGCGCAGCCTATACCAGTGTGTAAGTAAAAGAACCTTGCCCCTAGTGGTTCTAGGATGTATTGCCACACTATTTCACTGTTAGTAGTTAAATAGGTCAAAAACGAAGTGTACAATGCACCTTGCTGATTTTGCCTGGGCGATACTAGACAGGTGTATACATACTCATGATGATAAAACAAGGATATAATATATATAATAATACCGAGATAAAAAGTAGTAAATGCAAAATTCAATAAAATCTGAATGACTGTGATATTGTGATAAGATAAATAAATTGTAGCAAGATAGTGAATAAAAATAAAAATAAATATCAAGTGGAAAATCAAATATAGTCCTTTATAATAGAGTGGTAAAAGTGACAAATGAGTGACTTGTGCTCCAATAGTTCATAAAACGATT
>BLSH010242170.1:62355-75434 GCA_018402905.1 Glandirana rugosa
AATACTATTTACTTTTTTCACACGGTCCACCGTCTCTTTTGGACTGTGTAATATGGAGGATAGTCGTATATAAGAGGTTTATTTATTTATTTACATAAATAAATCTTTTACATAAATAAATTTAATATTTATTTTGTATTTTAGGAGTACGTGACACTTCATAAACGTCGCTACAAGACGTCAAACACTTCCTCTGTTCCTCTGTATCACGTTGAGGAAAATTTTTTCGGGGATTTACATCATAATACATTTATCAATCTAAGGATTGTTTTCTTCTTAAAATAAAAGAGTCGTACTTCACAGTGCATGAGGATTTTATGTTTTATTTATAATTTAAATAAATACATTTTCTAAATAAATACATTTATTTATTTATTTGGAGAATATATGCTGATAGGAGGTATAATGTGTCAGGTTTTCTCTGCCACCTGGCACACTTTTTTCATTTATCATAATGAGCGAGGCTTCATTTGCTTCAGAGTCCTGAAGCAAGCAAGGCACAAACTGCATTTAAAAAAACACACAGTAATGCTTTATACATGTGCAGGAGTCTTTATAAAAAAGTAGCAACAGTAGTTAGGACATACAACTGCTTTATAAATAGACCCCTTAGTTTCATAAATATGAACACATTTAGCATATAAATAATTCAGCATCATTTATTTGCAATACATTCGACCACAGTGGTAAGTAAACTATATAAACTGCTTTATAAATTGGCCCCTACTAATAAGTCTAATAAATATAAACACATTTAAAAATATAAATATTTAATCATAATTAAATTGCAATGCATTCGACTGCATGGTTATGCTATAAGCCACTGATCCACTGATCCCTTTTCCAGAGTTACAGACCTCAAGCTAGTATGCAAATCAGAAGTTCCAACTTCACTTGCTACATGCTTGTTCTGGGTAAGTCCATTACACTGGACTGTATTTAACTACTTCAGCCCCGGAAGGATTTCCCACTTTAGGACCAGAGCACTTTTTGCGATTCGGCACTGCGTCGCTTTAACTGACAATTGCACGGGTGACGTTGTACCCAAACAAAATTTGCATCCTTTTTTTTTCCACAAATAGACCTTTCTTTTGGTGATATTTGATCACCTCTGCGTCACTTCTGATTGCCGCTATAAACAAAAGAAGAGCGACAATTTTGCAAAAAAAAACTAAATTTCTTACCTTTTGCTAAAATACAAATCCAAAAAAATATATAAAAAAACATTTTTTTCCATCGGTTTTGGCCGATTTATATTCTTCCTCATATTTTTGGTAAAAAAAATCGCAATCTGCGTTTATTGATTGGTTTGCGCAAAAGTTGCCGCGTTTATGGATGATGAGAATTAATTTCTGGGGTTTTTATTTTTTTTTATTTTTTACTAGTAATGGCGGCGGTCTGTGATTTTTAGCGGTACTGCGATATTGTGGCAAACATATCGGACCATTTTGACACTTTTTTGGGACCATTGGCATTTATACAGCGTTCAATGCTATAAAAATGCACTGATTAGAGGTGGACCTCAGGTAAGTATTAGGGGGGCTGCTGCACACAGAATGCTTTTTATCTTAATGCATAGAATGCATTAAGATAAAAAAAACCTTCTGACTTTACCACACCTTTAACTTTCTTTGCCTTCATTTAACAGATTAATTGATTTCCCTCAACTGTTAATAATGAAGGTTATGGAATCACAAGAATTACTAATGAATCTATTTTTCTATTCATTTATATATTCTATTTCTATTTACAGTAGGTCTGTCTGATTTACAGATAAATATACATTTTACTAATCAAACCAATTGTAATTTATTAACAATATGATTCTTTTCAGATTGGATAATTCTTCATACATAGAGGGCTTGATTTACTAAAACTGGAGAGTGCAAAATCTGGTGCAGCTTCTATTTTTTTTTTTTGTCAAAGCTTAATTAAAGAAGCTGAAGTTTGAAGTTACCATGCACAGCTGCACCAGATTTTGCACTCTCCAGTTTTAGTAAACCAACCCCACAGTATATTCTGGAGCAGCCTTTTTCTACCTGGATGCCTTCTAGGTTCTTCAGAAGTGCCTTGGCAATATGCCTAAAAATTGCTCCAAAATTGTGTACAAGCCAGCAAGTGGATCAGCCTGCCTTTTATGATACACAAAGCCATAGATTTTCACTGCGCAGCATTACAACCTTGGCATCAACTGACATCATTGGTTGAAAAGGAGTATATTGGGCACCTGCACATCATCCTTGTTTGACCCCATTCCCCTCTATGTCAGCACTGGTATCAAGTTCACTGTGTGGGGCAGAGATAATGAGGAAAAATAAATGTTTGAATACTAGTCAGTTCCAGTGTGCAAAAGTGTATTTGCTTTCAAAGAATAAATCACTTCTAATGTTGGGTTTCCTATGTGTATGGATGCTGTTGCAATGCGTAAAGCTATTTGTTTAGTTTCTTACATTTTAGAATGGGGTGCCTTGAGACAACAGAATTTTAAAGGGTTCCTTGACTGAGTTGAGTAACCCTGTTTTAAAGAATAAAAAATAGGGATTCGGTTCGAGTCAAACGAGTCGGGCGTTCGTCAAAATTAGAACATTATGAGGCGTTTGCAGCGACTTCGCCTTGGTTGGTAGTACCAACAAGAGGTTGTACGACCGTTGTATCATGTGTACAGAGAAGTTGGTCCAACAAGTTGTATTGTGCAAAACATGCATTACATGCACCTGAACTTTCTATTTATACGTTCATAACACGTCACTACGTTCGGCTTGGTTGTACGATCGTATAGTGCATGTCAGTATGCGAGATACAACAGCCAGCATACGATTTGGTCCGTTCGGTTGTACGACTGTCGAACCGTGTGTATGAGGCTTTAGTGGCCCTGTTTTATCTGAGGGCATCAATATTGCAAGAAAGTTCTAAAACTGCAAGAGACATTGAATGTCATCTTTACCAATCCATAGGGTGTCAGTACTCTAGTCAAGGTTGTGTCTGCAATGGAGAGGTTTATGAATTTAAGGATAAATGGCTTGTAAGAAACAGTCATGACTGCATTGTTGGTGAGTGCTTTGTGGTCTAAGCACACTGGTTCGGTCTTTCATACATCTCAAGTTCATCTCTTTGGACATCCGGTCTCGGAAAGCAAATTCTTTCTCGTTGTATTACTCCCTCTTCTGGGTCTCTTGGTTGATTTGAAGGGCTCCACTGTCCATAGTGTGTAGAGTAGCTTGGGTAGCTCCCCACATTGTTTATCAGATAATGAGCACAAGCCGCAAACTGTATAAAAATAAAGTATAGATTTTTAACTTTGGTACCAAAATAAGTAAATATTAAATCAATGATCATCAAATTATGCTTCTTTGTGGTTTAAATAGTCTTTCTCTTGAAATGGATACTTACATAACATGTAAAGTCTAATGAACTGAATCAGTCTTTGTATCTTTATGCAGTGGGGAAAATAGTTATTTGACTTACTGCAGATTTTGTAAGTGTGTCCACTTACAAAGAAATGAAGGGTCTATCATTTTTATCATAGGCATATTTTAAATGATAGAAACAGAATATCAACCAAAAATTCAGAAAATACACAAAAAAACAAATGCTATAAATAAAGTTGCAGTGATAAGTATTTGATCCCCAAGCAAAACATGACTTAGTACTTGGTGGATTAACCCTTGTTGGATGACTTAGTACTTGGTAGATTAACCCTTGTTGGATGACTTAGTACTTGGTGGATTAACCTTTGTTGGCAAGCACAGAGATAAGACATTTCTTGTAGTTGGTGACCAAGTTTGCACACATTTCAGAAGGGATTTTGGTCCTCTCTTCTTTACAGATCTTCTCTAAATTCTTAAGGTTTCTTGTCTATCTCTTAGCAACTTGAAGTTTCAGTTCCCTCCATAAATGTTCTATAGGATTAGGGTCTGGAGACAGACTAGGCCACTCCATGACCTTAATGTGCTTCTTCTTAAGACACTCCATTGTTGCCTTGGTGGTATGTTTTGGGTCATTGTCATGCTGGAAGACCCATCCACGACCCATCTTCAGTGTTCTGGCTGAGGGAAGAATGTTCTCATCCAAGATTTTACAATACATTTGCCGTTCATTGGCTCCTCAATGCAGCAAAGTCAGCTTATACCTTTAGCAGAGAAACCGCCTCAAAGCATCATGTTTCCGCCTCCGTGCTTGACTGCAGGGATGGTGTTCTTAGGGTCATAGTAAGCATTTTTCTTCCTTCAAACACGGGGAGTTGAGTCAATGCCAAAGAGCTCAATTTTGGTCTCATCTGACCACAGAGCTTTCTCCCAATCCTTCTCTGAATCATTACATGTGTCTTCTTGAGGAGGGGGACTCATCATGTTTGGAGGAAGAAAAATGCTGACTATGACCCAAAGAACACCATCCCTACAGTCAAGCACAGAGGTGGGAACATTATGCTTTGGGGCTGTTTCTCTGCTAAAGGTACAGACTGGCTATGCCACATTGTGGGGCCAATGGATGGGGCCATGTATTGTAAAATCTTGGATGGGAACCTTCTTCCCTCAGCCAGAACACTGAAGATGGGTCATGGATGGGGGTTTCAGCATGGCAGTGACCCAAAACATACCACCAGGGCAACAAAGGAGTGGCTCGAGAAGAAGCACATTAAGGTCATGAAGTGGCCTAGCCAGTCTCCAGACATAAATCCTATAGAAAATTTATGGAAGGAGGTGAAACTTGCCAAGCGACAGCCATGAAACCTTAAGGATTTAGAGAAGATCTGTAAAGAAGAGTGGACCAAAATCCCTCCTGAGATGTGTGCAAACCTGGTCATTAACTACAAGAAACACCTTATCTCTGTGCTTGACAACATGGGTTTCTCTTGCTTGGGGACCAAATACTTATTTTACTCACTGAACTGCAACTATAACATTTGTAGCATGCGTTTTTTTCTGGATTTTTGGTTGATATTCTGTCGCTATCATTTAAAATACACCTATGATAAAAATGATAGATACTTTATTTCTTTGTAAGTGGACAAGATTACAAAATCTGCAGGGGATCAAATAATTATTTTCCCCACTGTATGTCTAAATGATTCAACAGTAAGGCCTACTTGTCCTAATTATAGACTTTGCCCCTGTCCACCTGGGATATATGTGTGTTCTATTAATCCTGGTGCATTCATCATAATATAAAGTAAATAAGTAAGCAATAAACAAAATCCATGCCAACATGCATAGTGGGATACCCCTCCTAATGTCCCCGAAAGACATCAGAACTTATCAAGTGATTTAATTCTTCAGCACCTACCAGCTGCTAAAAGTTTTGAGTGGACTGCCCTCTAAATTTTCTACAAGCATACAAAATTTGCTTGTAGTAATTTCAAAAGTATGAGCTTTGAAATTAACATTATGACAATTTTGTTGAAGTTTACATTTAGTTCATTTATAACACCCTACCCTTTTGTGTTTCTTCCACTATAGATGGAGAAGCAGCTTAAGCTGAGAACAAAGAAAGCTGCTAATAAGTAACAAAGTTTATTTATTAAAAGAGAAGTATGGATTTTTTTTCTATTTAATAATCATACTTGCCTAAGTGGATGCAGCATCGATCTGATTTTGCATCTGTCCCTTGGCACCTCTAAGACTGAGAACCAAGCAATTTAACACCGCAGATCGCTCGGTTCTCACAGCTCACTGACTGTCAGTAAGCGGCTCTCTGCTCTGCCCCCCCCCCCTGCGCTCACTGGAGCAATGGGCTATGGAGGGGGCGAGAGCAGCTGGCTCAGGCTAACCGGGTGCCGGTTCAGGCATGTGGACGGATACTCACTCCTTTGTTGCGATCTTCCCCAAGCCTGGACTGGCTCTGTGACATCAGCAGACAGCAAACTTCAGCCTGCTGTCTGCTAAAAACGGGCCACAGGAGTGCAGTGATCCACAGGAGAAGTACAGCCAAATGAGATTTGGCTGTACTTCTTTAAGGACAAATAGACATTGCAAGTGAAGTTGCACTTTGAAAGGCACTTTGGTAAATTAGTCTGCTTAAGGTCATTATTAGTACAGTATGCTCATAGGAAAGATAAGCCCGAAGCAAAAGAAATATGAGCATAGGGCTAGCATGACAGGGTGGCAGGGCAAGAGGACACCAAGGGGTTAACACTAAGTTGGAGGGGATGTAACATAACTAGTGGCAGTGTAGGAAGTGTTCAGGCGGAGGTCATCGGACAGACGGAAGAGCAGCTTCTCCCCCTTGTCTCCTGTGAGTAGCTGCCATGGGAAACCTGGAGAGTGGCTGCCATTTCCAGGGGCACAGCCTGGCTCAAGCAACAGATTTCCTCGCTCACACAGAGCGATGGCATGGACACAGGGGAGCTGTTGGGCAGATGTGCTTGGAGGTCTCGGCTTCCTGAGCGCTTTTCCCCCTCCCTTCCCCTCTAGAGCTCTGCGCCGCAATGGGAGCCCCCAAGATGGGGGCCCTCTGGGCTCACTGGCGCGGTCTTCTCTGCCGTCGACCAGGGTAAACTCAGGGAGGAATCCCCACTGTAGGTGGAGCTCTTTGGGCAGGGACCAAAATGCTCCTTCTCCTCCGGTCCCGCCTGCTCAGCGCGGGAGATGGGAACATGCGGCCAGGGGGGTGAAGGAATGACGCAGCTGTGGGCAGTCGGATGGAGCGGCCCTCCCTACACATGCAGCCGCATGCTCAGCTCAGTGGGAGGAGCCACACCGGGCACCCCCAGGATGGTCAGGAGATCAACAGGAATTAGGAGATCACAGCAGGTGATGGACGTGCAGCACGGCAGGGAGGCTGGTAAAGGTGCATCCAGATCCAGGGCCGGTTCGATCGTGAGGGACATCCCTACAGCAGCTAGTCGGATGGATGCGGCTCTCGCCAGGTCGGAGGGTGAGCTGTCTGGCTTGGATGATGGTGAGGTGCCTGATGTGTCGCCAGCGGTGGAAGCAGGACCTTTGGGTGTGGGATCTGTTCCTGGGCAGTCTGGTGTATGCAATGCTAACCTCTATTCTTTACAGGCTATGGTGGGTGATTTTTTCAGCAGGGGGGTGGGTGTTGATAGGGGTCTCAGTGCCCCCTCCCCCCGCAGTGGTGCCCTCTCCCCTCACTCCTCACGCAGCGAAACAGGCATCCACGGTGTAGGGTGCTGGAGCTGAACTTCTGGACCCTCTGGGGGGCTTACAGGCCCTTGTACAACGCTTTGGGGTGGGTAAGGTGGCTTTATCCCCGGGTTCTGGGTGACAGCCATGTTCAGAGGTTTCGGGGGGGTCGGTTTCCTCTCTCACAGGGTCCAGTACAGGGACAGGTACGCGTGCTGTGGAAGTGGTGATGTCGGGGGCCCAGAAGGACGTGGTAGTTTCTGAAAGGAGTGATTCGGCGATGGAGTTGGGCAAGGCGGATACCGTCCATTTGGCGGATGCAGCCAGGTGTGAGGTTTACATCTGCTTTGAGAGGGACAAGATATAGAGGGGTGAGGATGTGGAGATTTTCTCCCTCCTGCCACTAGAGAAGTTCAATCTGGACAGGGTCTAAAAAGGGTCTGGAGGAGTCTAAAAAGGAGGATCAGTTCTGTCAATGAAAGGCTGTCTGCCCCTCCATTCGGTGGGACCATAGGAACCTCAGCTTATGGATGAAGCTGATGAAGTTGGCGTAGGCCTCGGCAACATTTTTTCCCAGCAAGGCCGGATGTGCAACTACCCACGGACAGCCGGCCGCTAAGCGACGGGGTTTCTATTGGCAGTACAACTAAGGGGCATGCAGTTTTGGGAATGGCTGACGTTTCAAACACGAGTGCTCAGGGTGTGGAAGCGTCACCCGTTCTCTCGTTGCTTCAAACAAGGCAAGGGACGTCCCGGCGAGCATTTGGGAAAAAGGGATGACTCCAGTGATGGTGGAAAGGATGTGTTTTTTCCTAAATTGTTACCCGGACCAAGCGGCTGCTCGGCTCATGGAGGCGGGTGTTACTGAAGGGTTTCGTATTCCATGTTCACTCACCCGTATTCCTCCTGTTTCCAAGAATTTGCATTCTGCCTTGCTTGACTCTGAGGTGGTGTCGGAAAAATTGCATAAGGAAGTGGCCCTTGGGCGCATGTGTTGCCCTTTCCCCCAACTCCCACTGGCGAATTTGGTGGTTTCTCTGTTGGGAGTGATTCCCAAGAAAGAACCCCAAAAATGTTGTTTGATTCATCACCTTTCATTCCCTAGGGGGGGGTTCGGTGATTGACACGATCGACCCAGGTGCTTGCTCAGTCTCCTATACTTCCTTTGATGCCACAGTTTTTTTGTGTTCGGCATTACGGGCGGGGCGCTGTGATGGCCAAAACCAATGTGGAGTTGACTTTTCGGCTACTGCCGGTCCATCCTCAGAGTTTTTATCTGCTCAGATGTCAATGGGCCGATGCTTTTTATGTGGATCAATGTCTGCCTATGGGCTGTTTGGTTTCTTGCTCATTTTTTGAGACCTTCGGCTCCTTTGTGGAATGGGTGGTGTGGGACGTGTCGGGCATCAATTCCGTTATTCCCTACCTTGACAATTTCTTGTGCGTGGGCCCTTCTTCTTCAAGGTTATGTGGTATATTGCTGGCTACCCTTCAGCATATTGCCGAACGATTTAGGAAACCGCTGGCTCCCAACAAGACGGTCGGCCCAGTGACTGAGCTTAGTTTTCTGGGTATAGTCATTGATTCCCAGGCTATGGAATGTCGGCTGCCCGCTGACAAGCTGGTTGCTCTTAAGTGAGAAATTTGCCTGGTAATAGGGAAAAACGCAAGCTTCAACTTCGTGCAGGATCATGCCTATGGGGAGGGAGTTCTGCTGCCGTTTATCAGCAGAGACGGCGGGCGTCTCTTCTCCTACTCATTTCTTTTATTCTGATTCTGGAACACAGGGAGGACCTTCAGGTGTGGCATGTTTTCCTGGATTTCTTTAATGGCCGTTCGCTGTGGATGGCTGGGCCTTTCAGTAAATTTTTTTACGGACGCAGTGGGGTCATCGGGGTATGGGGCATTTTTTGAGGGTGAATGGAGTGGTGCCCCCTGGCTGGATGCATGGCGGGAGGCGGGCTTTCTGAAAAATTTTGTCCTGCTGGAATTATTTCCGGTTATTGTCACAGTGGACATATGGGATGAACAGTTCAGTAACTCGAAGATCTGCCTCCATTGCGATAATATGGGGGTTGAACAAATCATTAACCAGGTGTCGGCATCAGCAGTGCCGGTTGTCCGCCTGTTGCGGCATCTGGTGTTGGGCTGTCTGCAAATTAATGTATTTATTTATGCTGTGCATATCCCGGGAGCAAATAATGAAGTGGCTGACGCTTTATCTCGGTTTCAGTGGGACCCGATTCCAGGAGTTGGCACTGGGTGCAGAGCAACATGGACGTCCTTGTCCCCAGCGGCTGTGGCACATGCTGTTGGAGTAGCTGCAGCTCTGATCCAGAACTCCTTGAGTGCAAGGACGTGGTCTGCATATGCTCAGGTTTGGCAGGAGTGGTTGGGGCATTTGGAGCGGTTAGGTGATATGCCTGGCAATGGGGTGGTATCTGTGCTGCTTTATTTTATTGACCGTAATTATGAAAATGGGGCGTCAGTTTCGGTGATGGATCGCAAGATGGCAGGTTTAGCATTTTGGTTCCGGATGATGGGGGGCCAGGATTTAACTAAAGTTTTTATGGTTAGGCAGGCGTTGATGGGTTATAGAAGGGGAGCTAGGAAACGTGATAGCAGGCTACCGGTCAATTTTTCCATAATGGAGCAGTTGCTGCAGCAGGTAAGTTCGGTTTGCTCCTCTAGTTATGAAGCATGCTTGTTTAAGGCGGCATTTGCTTTGGCCTTCTACGGGGCTTTCCGGGTAAGCGAATTGGTGAGCCAGTCTCATACGACTCAAGGAGGTCTCTTAATGGGGGATGTGGCCTGTAGGAGTTCTTCTGTCTCTCTATTTCTTCGAAGGTCAAAAACTGACCGCCAATGTAAGGGTAAGTATGTGTATGTGTACTCAGTTCCCGGGGCATCCTTTTGCCCTGTGGCTGCGTATGAGGATTATTTGGCCATTCGGCCAGTGGTTGGGGGTTCCTTTCTGGTCCACAGGGATGGTTCGTCACTCTCTGTTTTTCAGTTTGGGTCGGTGTCTCGAAGATGTCTGGGGGCAGCGGGTTACCCCCCCTTGATTATTCCTCGCACTCCTTCCACATCAGGGCTGCCACTGAGGCCGCCCGGTGGAGATTATAAAACACATTGGGCGTTGGGAATCTGATCAGTTTAGAGTTTACGTTCGCCTCCACCTGGTTCAGGAGAAATAGGCCTTCTTTCTTCCTGCTATGTTAATTTGTGCTGTTGGACGTAGTTTATCCTGTTTCTATTTGGGTATTTTTTCTTTTCAGGTGATGTGGCCACCCTCATTTGGATTTTGGGTCACTCCTTTGTATTTTGGGGGGCTAAGAGGGCTGAGGTTAGGCCCAGTGGCCGTCAGTTGGGTATTCCCCGGGAGGTGGCCAGGGCGTTGCCTGAGATCCACAAGTACTCTCGTTTGGATAGGGCACCGGACGTGCTGGTGTTGCATGTCGGGGGCTACGATTTAGGGATACGCTCCATGCAAAACTTGAGTCAGGATATTGAGTTTGATGTCCAGCGTATCCGCATGGATTTCCCAAATACGATCATTGTGTGGTCTGACATTGTCGCCCGTACGGCGTGGCGTTGGGCCAGATCAGAAGAGAAGGTGTACAGAGCCTGCATTAAAGTTAATAAGGAGGTGGGGAGATTTGTAGTGCATAACGGGGGCTTTGTGGTTCGGCACAAGGACTTAGAAGTGGACACTTGTCAGTATTTGAGGGGGGGGGGGGTGGCGTCCACCTCAACGCGGTCTGAATTGATTTCTGGTTTTTAGGTCTGCAGGACGGAATTCATTGAGCTCTGCATTTCTTGGGGCGCCCACAGGTGTAAGGTTTTACATCTGTGTGCCGTGGCAGTTGGGATCTTTGGAGGCCTTCTAAATTAACAGTGAGATGGCATAGTGGGGAACCATCTATGGTATGGGCTCCTCAGTAAGATGCCAGTTAACCGAGGTTTAACTGGGATATGGGTATCTGCTTGGAAGATGGAGAGTTTGTGATCGTCCTCGAGTTGGTGTGTTGTGGCTGGGGACCTGGTGTGGTATGCAGATACATAATCGATTTGTGTTTTTTCAGTGCCTCCAAAGATCAGCAGCCAGATTTAAGATATATCTTAAAGTTAAGTTATTAATTGTACTTGAAATGTGTTAATGTTATGTGTTAATAAATGGCCGGTTCGGCCAATTTTACTCCAAAGTGGCTGTCATGAGTTTTATTATGGTATTATATGTAAATTGGGTTAGAGGTGGTTTTGGTGGAGTTTGCATCTGTATTACCACAGTCATGGATGGTGTGCATGCAGACTAAAAGGAAGACCTAGTTGGGGCATTGGCCAGGAACAGGGTTGCTTTAAATATGAACTCCAGGCAAGCTACTAATTACACAGATGAATTACATATAGAGTATATGAATCTGACAAAAGAATTTGTAATTCTATCCAGCCGCCATTATATCTTTTAATATGACAACACTGAAGAAATGACACTTTGCTACAATGTAAAGCAGTGAGTGCACAGCTTGTATAACAGTGTAAATTTGCTGTCCCCTCAAAATAACTCAACACGGAGCCATTAATGTCTAAACCACTGGCAACAAGGGAGTACACCCCTAACTGAAAATGTTCAAATTGGGCCCAATTAGACGTTTTCCCATCCCGGTGTCATGTGACTTGGTCTCAGGTGTGAATGGGGAGCAGGTGTGTTAAATTTGGTGTTATCGCTCTCATTCTCTCATACTGGTCACTGGAAGTTCAACATGGCACCTCATGGCAAAAGGACTCTCTGAGGATCTGAAAAAAAAGAATTGTTGCTCTACATAAAGATGGCCTAGGCTATAAGAAGATTGCCAAGACCCTGAAATTGAGCTGCAGTACGGTGGCCAAGACCATACAGCGGTTTAACAGGACAGTTTGCACTCATAACAGACCTCACCATGGTAGACCAAAGAGGTTGAGTGCACATGCTCAGCATCATATCCAGAGGTTGTCTTTGGGAAATAGATGTATGAGCGCTGCCAAAATTTCTGCAGAGGTTGCAAGGGTGGGGGGGTCAGCCTGTCAGTGCTCAGCCCATATGCCGCAAACTGCATCATATTGGTCTGCATGGCTGTCATCCCAGAAGGAAGCCACTTCTATAAATGATGCAGAAGAAAGCCTGCAAACAGTTTGCTGAAGACAAGCAGACTAAGGACATGGATTACTGGAACTATGTCCTGTGGTCTGATGAGACCAGGATACACTTATTTGGTTCAGATGGTGTCTAGCGTGTGTAGAGGCAACCAGGTGAGGAGTACAAAGACAAGTGTGTCTTGCCTACAGTCAAGCACTGTGGTGGGAGTGTCATGGTCTGGAGCTGCATGAGTGCTGCCGGCACGGGGGACCTACAGTTCATTGAGGGAACCATAAATGCCAACATTTACTGTGACATACTGAAGCAGAGCATGATCCTCTTCCTTCAGAGACTGGGTGGCAGGGCAATATTCCAACATGATAACGACCCCAAACACACCTCCAAGACAACCACTGCCTTGCTAAAGAAGCTGAGGGTAAAGGTGGCCAAGCATGTCTCTAGACCTAAACCATATTGAGCATCTGTGGGGAATCCTCAAATGGAAGGTGGAGGAACACCACCAGCTCTGTGATGTCGTTATGTGGAGTGGAAGAGGACTCCAGTGGCAATCTGTGAAGTTCTGGTGAACTCCATGCCCTAGAGGGTTAAGACAGTGCTGGAAAATAATGGTGGCCACGCAAAATATTGACACTTTGGGCCCAATTTGGATATTTTCACTTAGGGGTGTACTCACTTTTGTTGCCAGCGGTTTACATTAAGGGTTGTGTGTTGAGTTATTTTCAGTGGAAAGCAAATTTACACTGTTATACAAGCTGTACACTCACTACTTTACATTGTAGCAAAGTGTCATTTCTTCAGTGTTGTCACATGAAAAGATATAATAAAATATTTACAAAAATGTATGGGTGTATATATATATG
>BLSH010242170.1:75466-88705 GCA_018402905.1 Glandirana rugosa
AGTTTTGACAGACGCGGTTGGATTGTCTCCGGACGTGATGTATGTGACATATATTTGGTGCGGTTTGAAAGTGAAAGTTTGGCGTGGTTTATATACAGTGTATGTAGTGCAGGCCTCTGTTAGGTTGGCGCAGACAGTTTTGAGTGGGCTGAATAAAAAAAACAAACTGATTCTTCCATCCTCAATTTCCCCCAGGTTAGTCTGCCCCTCAGTGCAATCCTCTCCCCCCAGTTCAGTCTCTCCCCCAGGTCACTCTGTTCCCTAGTGCAATGCCCCTAGGTCAGTCTGCCCCCAGTTCCAGGATTGGACCCAGAGCTCAGCAATAAAAGATATACCCAGGGCTTTTTTTTCTCAGAGAATAGGTGCAGGTACTCACCCCTATATTGCAGAGTACAGGGTTCAGGAGTGTACAACACACAGGCCTAAGGAGTAAGGATAGGCTCGGGAATGTTCGAAACGTACGCGTCCGAGCCTGCCAGGAAGTGAACCCTGCACTGCACTAATCACAGGCAGTGAGACATTCCCCGATCACTGCAGCCGCGATTCCAAACAAGCCCGAGCCCATCCTTACTAAGGAGTAAACATTGCACAGGCTACAGAGCTAAAGAGTGCGTATCGCACAGAGAGCACAGGAGTGCGCATTGTTTGGGTGTTGGGCTCAGGATTGATTGTTTTGTTGGGCAGAGGAGTGCATGGAGTAGACACATGGGTGCTCAGCCTGTGGCCCTCCATGAGGCACTGCAAGGCTGACTGTTACAATCATGACTCCCAAAGGCATGATGGGACTTGTAGTTCCACAACAGCTGAAGGGCCACAGGTTCAGCACCCATGGAGAGCGTTCAAGAGTGCATTTCAGACAGTGCACAAGAGTGTGCAATGCACAGGGCTCAGAGGTAGGTAACATACTGGCAAGTGTACAGCGTATATGCCCCCCCCCCCTCCCCAGTACAGAACCTCCCCTTAGAGACTTTTCTCCACTCCTGGCTTTCCCTCAGGTCTGCAGAGATGTTATAGCATGCTGGGTGTGACTTGATTCTTACACCCCACTGTCTGTAAGGGGGTAGTGTCAGGTGCACAAACTGAGTGACTTCCTTATGTATCAGCCTACTGCTCACCCCTTACAGCCTTTTATGTTGCTTGCAATGGGTGGTCAAGTCAGCGAGGAGCTATGAATCAGATATATTCACTCTCCCCTTCCATTCCTGGGCTGCTGTCTGTGCAAACGTTCTGGCCAGCCTGCAGTGACAGTGCACAGACATTCTCTCCTGCTACTCACTGCTGACTGATAAAAGTAACAAGCTCCTCTCCTCCCTCCTGAACAAACCTATGATCACTGGACACAGCAGAGAAAGCCTTCCTTTACAGATAACAGATCACACAGAATTCAACTTCCACTGAAACGTGTGTGAAGGACATCTTCCTCTTCTGTGTCCGGTCATCACACACAGTGCAGGGGGCACTGGGGGGCAGGGAGCAGTCACACTACAGACTTCTGTGAGAACAATCGAGCTCCATGGTGCTGGGCAGTGAGCACAGGGCCCACTAGAGGACATCGGGCCCTCAGGCCACACTCATGAAGTCTGTTTCTAAATGTTTAGTCAGAGACATTCACACCAGTGGCCTGCTGGAGATCATTTTGTAGGGCTCTGGCAGTGCTCATCCTGTTCCTCCTTGCACAAAGGAGCAGATACCGATCCTGCTGATGGGTTAAGGACCTTCAATGGCCCCGGCCAGCTCTCCTAGAATCTCCTCCATGCTCTTGAGACTGTGCTGGGAGACACAGCAAACCTTCTGACAATAGCACATATTGATGTGCTGTCTTGGAGGAGTTGGACTGCCTGTGCAACCTCTATAGGGTCCAGGTATTGCCTCATGCTACCATAAGTGACACTGACCCTAGCCAAATGCAAAACTAGTGAAAAACAGTCAGAAACGATAAGTAGGGTTAAAAAATGTCAGAGGGCTTCACCTATAAAACCATTCCTGTTTTGGAGGTCATCTCACTGTTGCCAATCTAGTGCACCTGTTGTTAATTTCATTAACACCAAAGCAGATGAAACTGATTAACAACCCCCTCTGCTACTTAACTGACCAGATCAATATCCCAGGAGTTTAACTGAACTGATTCTATACTCAGATAAAAAAAGTGTTCCTTTAATTTTTTGAGCAGTGTATTTCAATGAGCTTGACCTTTTCTCTAAATTCTTAATCAAACCTGATTTTTTCCAAAGGAAATACTTACCCCTAGAAGTAATGACACCAGAGTTGCGATACCCAGTAAAACATACAAGATAATAGCCCAATATGGTACTGTAAGAAAGGATAAAAATACTTTTTTTAGAGCTTGGGCTTCCTACAGGTCATCAGTCTACATATGATTAAAGTTTTTATACAGATCTGACAGTAACTGAGGGCATAAATAGTTGAAGTGTGGAAATCCTACCCTAACACCATACTCATATTTGCTAATGTGTGAATGGGTATACGAGGAATGAAAGTCCCAGAATCTCCTGGGGAAAGTGGAGAGTAATGGAAGGGACTTCCCTTAATACCCCATGTCCACACATGTTTCCAGTATGACAGATCCTCAACTCTATTTTGAGGCATCTGGAATCACCAGAAAAGTGTAGCGCCACAAATAGGAGTGGAATGAGGTCAGGGTCTTAACAGGCACTAACTCAGGCCTTGAAAGCTCAAAGGGGTCACAATTGTAAATGAACTTTAAATGGCCCCTATATGGGTCTGGTCATTTTTTTTAAAGCCTGAACATTTTTAAATGACCAAAGCACTATGGGTTAGCTAAAGAGATAGTAAAACAATAATCATATCCTTTCAGGCAGCTCAACTCACTGAAATCTTCCATTGAGCCATTTGAAGAGGGATGAGTAGCTGCAGCGATTTTATTGGCTGTGTGTGTGTAACTTTGAATTTCACAAACATTAGTATTTTTATCAAAAAATAGGGCAAATAGCTAATCATGTGACAGTGAGCTTAAACTCCACCCACCTTAAGAAAGACCATCATAAATATAGAGACAAAATAAAAGTACAAAACCTATATGCATTCCCTTTTACAGTGACTATATGGTAAGGATTATATTTCAATGAACATGGCAACAAGATTCCTTTTCTAGTAACAGGTGCTCATTTTTCATTCTCCATTTGCTTTGGAATCTGCCCCAGCAGTGAAAGTAACTCTCCCCACTGGTGACACAGACAGCATTAAAAACCACTGATAAGTTCCATCTAGTACCTGCTCCTTCCGAGACTAGAAAAAGAGTCTTCACTGGAGTTCCACTTTAAAAGAAGTAACATAAAATATATGGTACCTGTGCAGTGGGAAATATTAACTGGCTTTTGTTTGACTATCTGCTGAATAGAAATCTCCAACTGTCTATTCTATATATTCTATAAATTGTTCATTTGATGTGTATTTGGGCTAAGCCATTCACAAATTAATATTATGGTAGAGGAATTGCTTACATGCTGAATTGTCAGATAATACAGCAGCACCATTTGCTTGTCCGCTGGTAGGAGACGTAGTTGTAGTACTGGTGGTTCCAGAAGTTGTTGTTGTAGTTGTAGTAGATGCAGTGGTTGTGGTTGCTGTAGTAGAGGAAGAGCCTCCATTAGCGCCAGAGCTTGTGGATGTTGTAGATGATGTAGATACACCAACTGTGGAAAAAGAAAAAAGTGTTAGCCAAAGTTGATGTTACATAGCAAGTGGCAGTGAGAAGTCAACAGTAGTGACAATATTAGTTGGTGTTGCTGTAAAATTGGAATTTTGGGTAATTGCTAATTCATCCTTGCAGATGTAAGTATTAAAGCACTGTTGATGGCTATTAAGAATCTAAACAGAAAACAAAAAATGTAATAAATTGTAGCTTAAAACTATTTCTCAGGTATAGTAAATATTAATACCCCCCTCCCACCTGACTAACCTATCCTGCAGGTATTTTTTCTTACCTTGTGAAGCAAGATATACTCACCTAAGCCCACTATCTGGATCCTTCACCGGTGCCGCTCCCAGAAGTGAGGAACCGGCAAGCCAACACTACAGTTGTACCCATTCCAGCTAATCCCTGATAGACCTCAGGCACTGATGTCACTGCTGCAGACTCCTCTTCTGGATCCTGAGAAGTCCCTGCCTCTAGATAGCTAATAGAAAGCGTCTACATAACGCAAACAGTGATGAAGACACCCAGAGAATGACCCCTCCTCCTGTAAACAGAAGAGGAGAGAAGACTCGGGACTAGAATGTCCATGGCTTTAGGTGACTAAAAAAGGTACGTTTATTTTTTTAGAATATTTTTTGTGATGCCATCAATCCATTTAAGGGGTTGGAGGGGATATGGGGAACCAGCTCTAACAATCTCTAAATGTGATGGTAGCATTGGTATTTATTTTTGTTGGCCCTTTGTTTCTGTTATTTTTACCTGGTGATCCTTCCAGTTTCACACTTCCTGTTTTAGGCGGACAACTGTCACTCACTCTACTGTATTTTTGAAGCAGCATTGTCACTCTAGGCCGTTCTCCTGATTTGGACTACAAGCACCACCTAGGAGAAGGTGTATTGCAGTTCATAAAAGGCTGATAACATTGTTCGAGACACAAGTTCAGTGCACAAAAAGACACATGAACACATGATCAACAGGTATTTCTCCGTACTTGTTGAAAATGTTATTATCCTGAAAACGAATGCAGCCACTACATTTAAGGACCAGTAAGCTGCAATATATTACATTTTTTGTTCTTGGGTTTTGTTATACTTTAATGTAATACTTGATGTTTTTTGTCATAGCAGTAGCTAGGCTAGTTATAGTAATGGTAGGTTATAGCAGTGGTAAAGACCAGAAGCAAGAAGGCCAACAATGATAACCTCTATGTTTCTCTTATGAAAGGCAATGACATTCGTAGTTTGGAATTTTCAATGGTAGTGGACACAACAGTTGAAGTTTGTTAAGCAGCAGTCTGCTAAATAAAAATTACCAGTAACTTTTGTTGTTATGACTGTAGAGTAATGAGCACCACTTTAATACTGACCCCCTCACTATGGGATGTAGAAGTAAATGGTGCTGCAGTGGTAGTGAAGCTAGAGTAGTGGTAGTAAAAGCAGCAGTAGACATCGGACCCGCAGTAGTAATTAGTATAGTGCAGTGGTTCTCAACTCCGGTCCTCGGGACCCCCCAACAGGCCAGGTTTGCAGGATAACTGAAATGCATCACAGGTGATATAATTTGCTGCTCAGTGATTGCAGTATTCTAGTCTGCATCTCCCCAAGGTAATACTTAAAATCTGGCCTGTTGGTGGGTCCCGAGGACCGGAGTTGAGAAACACTGGTATAGGGGGAAAGTGTGAGCAGAAGTAGTAGTTGAGGCTGCAGTGGTAGTATCAGCTATGTTGGTGGTGTTGTTGTAGTAGTTAGGGTCTCAGTAATGTTGGCACTAAAATAGTAAGGACAGCAGCCATGTTAGATGTTATAGTAAGAGCTTCAGTAATAACTAGTTTGGCAGTAGTAGTTAGCATTTCAGTGCTAATGAGAGCTGCTGAAGTAGTGATAGCAACAGCTAGAGTAGTAGTTGGTGATGTTATAGTAGTAAGAATGTCAGTAGGGTTTGGTACTGCAGTAGTAATAGGGACAAAATTAGTAGTTAGTATTGAGACAATAGCAGTAGTTGTAGTGTGAGCTGCAGACATGATTGGTAGGACAGTAGTTGGTATTGCAGTGGTATTGGGAGCAGAAGGGGTAGTGGACAGTGCAGAGTATTAGTAGCAGAAGTAGTAATAGATGCGATGTAGCAGTGACAACTTCATTAGTGACTGGCAATGCTGTAGCAGTAGGGAAAATGGTTGTTGTTGATCCTGCAGTGGAAAGTTCATTTGTATGTGGGGCTGTGCTTGTAATTTCTCTTTTATCTGTAGTGGAGGTTTCAGTACTTGGTGGTAATGTAGAGTAAATGGTTACAGCAGTAATGGGAGATGTCACAGTGGAACCCACAATGGCACTCAAACCTTCAGTAGTAGCAACAGCTATAGAGGTAGATGGCACTGCAGTAGTAGTTGTTGATGTAGTAGTACTTGACATTATTGTAGTTGTAGCTAGGAACCAGTGGTGGCTGGTGAAATTTTATGATGGGGTGTTGCCAGACCCCACCCTTCCTTGTTGACTCCTCCCACTTCTCATAAGCCCCCCCTTATAGTTTCCACCCCTTGTGTCAGGAATATATAGCCCAGCATCACCAGATAGGGTATACAGCATCACCAGATAGCAGTATACAGGGTCACCATATAGTAGTATACAAAGCCCCAGATAGGGCATACAGAGCACCAGATAGGGCATACAGAGCACCAGATAGGGCATACAGGGTCCCAGATAGGGCATACAGAGCACCAGATAGGGCATACAGGGCATAAGATGGGGGATACAGAGCATCAGAGCATACAGAGCATGAGATAGGTCATACAAGGCACCAGATAGGGCATACAAGGCACCAGATAGGGCATACAGAGCATCAGATAGGGTATACAGGGCATCAGATAGGGCATACAGGGCATCAGATAGGGCATACAGAGCATCAGATAGGGCATACAGGGCATCAGATAGGGTATACAGAGCACCCCCCCCCAAAGCACCTACCCCATCTAATAGCAGGCAGGCCAGGTCTATGCAGAGTTCGGCTTGCGGTCAGCATGCTGAGCAGCTTGGGACTGCAACCCCGTGGAGTGCTGCGCCTGTGTGAATAATCACACAGGCACCACATCTGCCACAGTCCCGCCCCCCACCCACAGCAGCCAATGACAGAGAGTCATTGGCTCTGATGGCTCAGGGGGAAGCCAATCAGACTATGTGTGTGCGCTTGTTCAGCGCACACACATGGACTTTAATGGCTGACCAATTGGCTCACTACTTGCTGTCAGCTGACAGCAAGGAGCCGAGGAAAAAAAAAAGAAAAGTCAATGTACCGGTGCCACCTGCAGGGGGGCCAGGCTGACTTTTTTTTTTTTAGTTGTCAGCGGTGGGGAGGCGGCGCCCAAGCGCTCCTTATGCACCAGCCGCCGCTGCTAGGAACTACAGCAGCAGTTAATGTTGTAGTGTTAGTGGCAGATGCAATGCTAACTGGTAGTAGAGACTACAATAATAGTAGTTAGTGGTGAGCGAACCCGGACTGTAACGTGCGGGTCCGTACCGAACTTTGGGGTGTCCCGGACCCGAACACGGACGTTTCAAAAAATGTTCTGGTAGTTGATCACGCATGTTTGAATAGCTGCAGGGCAGCCAATTAACAAGCGTTTCACTGGTTTGCCCTTAGAAACCTTCACAGCCATGCCTACTAATGGCATGGCTGTGATTGGCCAGTGCATCATGTGACCCAGCCTCTATATGAGGCTGGTATCACAGTGCTGCATGTCACATGCTCTTGGGTTAGTGTAGGGAGAGGAAGCTGCCGGCGTTTTTGTGAGGGAGAGATTGCAGACATTTTAACATCTGATCCTGCATCCTGAGATTACTACTACTGTTGCTCTGAGGGACAGATTGCAGAAATTTGAGATTTCACATACTGCTGCTTTGAGTGACAGATTGCAGATTAAACCCTTCATAACACAATGATCGTTATGATCGTACACAACGATCAGATTGTGGGATCGTACATAACGATCAGATTGTGGGAGTAATTTGAGATTTCACATACTGCTGCTTTGAGCGATCTGACTGCACTAGGTAGAGGCTTCTGCTTAGAGGGACAGATTATTGTTCAAAAATCATCTCCTAGTTCTAAAGGGAGAGGTTCTAGCTGCAGCTGTAAGTGACACATTATTTTTCAAAAATCATCTCCTAGTTTATTTGATTTTAATTTATTTTCTCTAATCCCCATTTTTTTGTAGGGCACTTGCCCTACTCTTACACCCATTTTACTTCCTTTTGCAGCCCTCTAGCACTTGCCAGGACTTTGTTACAGCCATTTTTGTGCCTAAAATTTCAGGTCCCCATTGACTTCAATGGGGTTTGGGGTCCGGGATAACGTTCGGGCAACGTTCGGTGCCGAACCCGGACTTTTTTCCAATGTTCCTTCGGACCCACAGAACCCGAACGTCCAGGTGTTCGATCAACTCTAATGGTAGTAGCACCAACCATAGGGGTATTTAGGTGTTGTTGTAATTACGGTTTCATTAATGGTTGGCATTACAGTAATAGTAGGGACAGTGGTAAAATAGTAGTTATAGTAGTAGTTAGTATTGTAGTGGTAATGGCATTTCCAGTAGTAGTTTAGGGTGCAATATTAGCTAGTCAGTAGTAGTCAATGCTGTAATGTTGTTGCTGTAATTTTTTTTAAGTGTAGTACCAATTGGAGATGCTGTAGTTGTAGCTGATGCAGTAGTTAAAGCTGCACAAGCTGTACTTGCAGAAGAAGTTGGTGTTGCAGTGTTAGTGGAAGTAAAGGTACTAACTGAAGCCAAAGTAGTAATGAGAATAATGGTAGTTGGTGATTTTGTGGTAGTTAGGGCTTCAGTGGTTGTTGGCACTGCAATAGTAGTAGAGACAACAGAAGTAGTTAGTAATATAGTGATAGTGGGATTTGCAGTAGTAGTTGGGGATTCAGTACTAATTGGTGTGGCCATAGTTACCGCTATACTTGTTGTAGAAAGTGTAGCACTAATTGAAGTTGCTGTTGTAGCTGTTACAGAAGAAATTGAAGCAGCAGAGGATACTGTAGTGGTGGTCTGAGCAAACACAATAGTTGAAGTCAAAAGGGTAGTAGTGAAAACTTTACAAACACTTCGTTTTCAGCAGCGCTAACTGTGCAAAACATATCAATATAAAGTGCATCAATGTCCAAATGCATGAATATGAATAAATGCTATAAACTTATAAAGTGCAAGTGCTCAAAAAAAGTCCAAATCTATGAAATGCCAGTATCCGCATGAATCCATAAATTCCTCCACCAAAGTCACCATGTGCAGACATAAACACACTGAGGCTCACCAGACGTCAGATGTTCAATCAGCATGTCATCTATAATAGAGATCACTGTATCCTCCAAATTCCCTTCAGGATCCGTAGCTCATGCCATAGGAGAGTAAAAAGACAGCCTCTCATAGTGTACCATTTAAAACACAAGGACTTTTATTCTTACTTAAATACGCTTACATTTAAAACATTATAAAACAGCCATTCATATTCAAGTTGTTGTGTGACCATACGGTGACTCTTACGAACGGTTGATGCCGGGGTGGATGCCGCGATTGGATGTGCAGCTATTTTGGTCTGTAGGTTTAAAATACACCTTAGTGGCTAGGGCATCATCCCTCCTGAATATCGTCAGGTCGAGGAAATCAATCTCAGACTGACTAACCTGGTGTTCCAGTTTTATATTATTCTTATTATTATTCAACTCCTTGATGAACTGCTCCAAGGACTCAAGGGGGCCCTGCCAAATTAGGAGCAGATCATCAATGAACCTCCGATAAAAGAGTAGTTCAGGTCTTTTATTGCAAAACACATACCGATCCTCTACTCCGTTGAGTAGAAGGCAGGAAATCCCAATGGAGCAGAAGGTGTTTGTGGCCAGAGCCTTAAAATTTTGCTTACAGCACCATTACTTCCAGAATACCTTTTACGCCCAGTTGAGGGGTGTTGCTATGGGGGCCAAGTTTGCCCTCCAGTTTAGCAAATATATTTATGGCTGAATGGGAGGATCGCCTCGATCGGATGTGCACGAACGGTGAACTACAACCGGTAACATACCACACAACAACTTGGATATGAATGGCTGTTATATAATGTTTTAAATGTAAGCGCATTTTAGTAAGAATGAAAGTCCTTGTGATTTAAATGAGAGGCTGTCTTTTTACTCTCCCATGGCATGAGCTACTGATCCTGAAGGGAATTTGGAGGATACAGTGATCTCTATTATAGATGACATGCTGATTGAACATCTGACGTCTGGTGAGCCTCAGTGTGTTTATGTCTGCACACGGTGACTTTGGTGGAGGAATTTATGGATTCATGCGGATACTGGCATTTCATAGATTTGGACTTTTTTTGAGCACTTGCACTTTATATGTTTATAGCATTTATTCATATTCATGCATTTGGACATTGATGCACTTTATATTGATATGTTTTGCACAGTTAGCGCTGCTGAAAACTAAGGGTTTGTAAAGTTTTCATGGTTTATAGCGTTTCATTTTAATTTACAGCAACAGCAACCAATTTTAGAGTGAGATTTTGCACTATCCATTGAGATTTTATGTTTGTATAGTGCGGTGCTTTACACATACATTAAAAGGGTAGTAGTAGAAGTAATATTGTAGTCCCTAGGGCTTTAGTGGTGGTTGGAACTGCAGTAGTAGTAGTAGGGACAACAGTAGTAAATAAAGTTGTGAAAGTGGGGTTTTCAGTAATAGTTTGGGGTGCAAAACCACTTTGTGCTGTAGTAGACACTGCTGTAGTGGTTGTTGATGCTGTGGTGGTAATTGTGATTGCTGTAGTTGTAGCAGCTACAGAAGAAGTTAAAGCAACATACGTTATACCTGCAGATGTAGATGGTGCTGAAGTGGGAGCAGAAGTACTAGATGAAACTAAAGGAGGGGTAATAGCAGTGTTAGTTGTACTTGGTGATGTTTTAGTAGTAAGGGCTTTAGTGATGGTTGGCATTGCAGTATTGGATACAGTAGTAGTAAGTACTGCTGTGGTAGTGGTTGTCAGTGCAGTATTCGTTAGAGCTGCAGTAGTAGTTGATGTAGTGGTTGTTGAAGTTGTAGTAATAATTGGAGTTGCTGTTGTTGTAGCTGCTACAGAAGTTGTTGAAGCAGCAGAAGTTGTACCTGCAGTATTAGTTGGTGCAGAAGCTGCGGTCAGAGCAACAGTAGTAGTTAGTCAGTAGAAGTCAAAGGGGTGGAAGAAAAGATTATAGTGGTAGTTGGCAATGTTGTACTGGTTAGGGTTTTAGCGCTGGCTGACACTACAGTAGTAGTAGGGACAACAGCAGTAGTTACTAATGTGGTGGAAGTGATATTTTCAGTAGTAGTTTAGGCTGCAGCTCTACTTTGTGCTGCAGTAGATGCTGCTCTAGTGGGTGTTGAAGTTGTAGTACTTATTGGGATTACTTAAGTTGTAACAGCGGCAGAAGTTAAAGTAACAGAAGTTGCACCTGCAGTAGTAGTTGGTGCTGAAGTAGTAGTGGGAGCAGAAGCAGTAGATAAAGTCAAAGGAGTGGTAGTAGCAGTTACAGTGATAGTTGGTGAAGTTGTAGAGGTTAGGGTTTCAATGGTGGTTGATCATGTAATAGTAGTAGGGACAGCATTGGCAGTTACTAATGCGGTGAAAGTTGGATTTTCAGCAGTAGTTGGGCTGCAGTACTTATTTGTGCTGCAGTAGATGCTGATGTAGTGGTTGTTGATGTACTAATTGGGTTTGCAGTAGTTGCAGCAGCTGCAGAAGAATTTCAAACAGCAGAAGTTGTACCTGAAGTAGTAGTTTGTGTTGAAGTGGAAGTGGGAACAGAAGTACTAGATGAAGCCAAAGGCGGGATAATAGCAGTGTTAGTTGTAGTTGGTGATGTTTTAGTAGTAAGGGCTTCAGTGATGGTTGGCATTGCAGTTTTGGATACAGTAGTAGTAAGTACTACTGTGGTCATGACTGGCACTGCAATATTAGTTAAAGCTGAAGTAGTAGTTGGTGCTGAAGTAGTAGTGGGAGCAGAAGCAGTAGATAAAGTCAAACGAGTGGTAGTAGCAGTTACAGTGATAGTTTGTGAAGTTGTAGTGGTTAGGGTTTCAGTAATGGTTGACCCTGTAGTAGGGACAGCATTAGTAGTTATTAATGCAGTGAAAGTGGGATTTTCAGCAGTAGATGGGCTGCAGTACTTCTTTGTTCTGCAGGAGATGCTCATGTAGTGGTTGTTGATGTTTTAATAATTGGGTTTGCAGTAGTTGTAGCAGCTGCAGAAGTTGAAACAGCAGAAGTTGCACCTGAAGTAGTAGTTGGTGCTGAAGTGCAAGTGGGAGCAGAAGTACTAGATTAAGCCAAAAGAGTGGTAGTAATGGTTGTAGCTGATGATGCTGTAGTAGTGAGTAGAGTTGAGCAGACACCTGGATGTTCGGGTTTGGCGGGTTCAGCCGAAATTCGCGAATAAGTCCGGGTCCGGTACCGTACTTGACCCGAACTTTACCCCGGACCCTGAACCCCATTGAAGTCAATGGGGACCCAAACTTTTCGGCACAAAAATGGCTGTAAAAAAGTCCTGGCAAGTGCTAGAGGGCTGAAAAAGGAAGAAAAATGTGGGTAAGAGTAGGACAAGTGCCCTACAAAAAAATGGAGATAGGGAAAATAACTTGAAATCAAATAAAAAAATAAAAATGGGAAGGGGGGGTGGATGTGGAGTAGCTGACCCTATAGGGGTAGGCGATGATTTTAGAACAATAATCTGTCTCTTACAGCAACAGCAGGAACCTGACCCTAAAGGAGTAGGCAATGATTTTAGAACAATAATCTGTCCCTTACAGGAACAGCAGGAACCTGACCCTATAGGAGTAGGCGATGATTTTAGAACAATAATCTGTCCCTTACAGCAACAGCAGGAACCTGACCCTATAGGAGTAGGCGATGATTTTAGAACAATAATCTGTCCCTTACAGCAACAGCAAGAACCTCTACCTTTAGAACTAGTAGATGATTATAGAACAATAATCTGTCCCATACAGCACCAGCAGGAACCTGACCCTAGAGGAGTAGGCGATGATTTTAGAACAATAATCTGTCCCTTACAGCAACAGCAGGAACCTGACCCTAGAGGAGTAGGCAATGATTTTAGAACAGTAATCTGTCCCTTACAGCAACAGCAGGAACCTGACCCTATAGAACTAGGAGATGATTTTAGAACAATAATCTGTCCCTCAAAGCAGTAGACTCTATCTAGTCCAGAATCAGATTGTTCTGTAATGCAGGATGAGATCTGCAATCTGTCCCTCAAAGCAGTAGTAGTAATCTCTACCTAGTTCAGAATCAGATCGTTCTGTAATGCAGGATGAGATGTTATTAATATCTGCAATCTGTCCCTCACAGCGCCGGCAGCATCCTCTCCCTAGACTAGCCTGAGAGCATGTGACATGCAGCACTACGTGACTCCAGCTTATACAGAGTCTGGGTCACATGATGCACTGGCCAATCACAGCCATGCCATTAGTAGGCATGGCTGTGATGGCTTCTAAGGACAAACCAGTGAAACGCTTGTTGATT
>BLSH010242170.1:88715-151947 GCA_018402905.1 Glandirana rugosa
GATCCAAGGATGAGGTGTAGGTGGGGGGAAGGGTAAAAATAAAAAAAATAAACTACAATTCAATAAAAGGGATAGGGGTAAAAAAACATCCCGTGAACAGGATGAGAATGGGGGTAAAATGAAGGAAAACGTCGGGAGATCGTGAACGGTCCTGAAAAAATGTCGGTAAAAACACGGCTTTTCAAACCCAGGGGTAACTGAAGTTACCCCAAGTCTCAAATAAAAAAAATAAAAATGGGAAGGGGGGTGGATGTGGAGTAGGAACCTAGAGGTTGACTAGGCCGTGACCGTGGCAGTGTAGGTGATGATTTTAGAACAATAATCTGTCCCTTACAGCAACAGCAGGAAGCTGACCCTATAGAACTAGGAGATGATTTTAGAACAATAATCTGTCCCTCAAATGCAATAGACTCTACCTAGTCCAGAATCAGATTGTTCTGTAATGCAGGATGAGATCTGCAATCTGTCCCTCAAAGCAGTAGTAGTAATCTCTACCTAGTCCAGAATCAGATCATTCTGTAATGCAGAATGAGATGTTATTATATCTGCAATCTGTCCCTCACAGCGCCGGCAGCATCCTCTCCCTACACTAGCCTGAGAGCATGTGACATGCAGCACTACGTGACTCCAGCTTATACAGAGGCTGGGTCACATGATGCACTGGCCAATCACAGCCATGCCATTAGTAGGCATGGCTGGGATGGCTTCTAAGGGCAAACCAGTGAAACGCTTGTTGATTGGCTGCCCTGAAGCTATTCAACAGGCGGGATCAAATACCCAAACCCCGAATCCGAACTTTTTTTCAAATGTCTGGGTTCGGGTCCGGGTCACGGACAACCCAAAGTTCGGTATGGACCCGAACTTTACAGTTCGGTATGGACCCGAACTTTACAGTTCGGGTTCGCTCAACTCTAGTAGTGAGGGCTTCAGTGTTGGTAGTCATTGTAGTAGTGGGTACAACAGCAGTAAGTACTGTTGTGTAAGCTGTTGGGGCTAAAGTAGTAGTTAAAGATGCAGTAGTAATTGATCTAGTGGTTGTATAAATTGCTGTACTAATTGAAGTTGCTGTAGCTGTTGTAGAAGTAGTTAAAGCTGTAGAAGTTGCACCTGCCATAATAGTTGGTGCTGTAGTGGTGGTCGGAGCATCAGAAGTAGTTGAAATATAAAAATAGTAGTAGCAGTTATACTGCATTTGGTGATGTTGTAGTGGTTAGGGCTTCAGTGGTGGTTAGTGCTGCGGAAGTAGTAGAGACAACAAAAGTTACTAATGTAGTGGTTATGAGATTTGTAGTAGTAGTTGGGGCTGCAGTACTGTGTTGCGTTAGATGCTGTTGTAGTATTTGTTAATATTGTGGTGCTAATTGGGGTTGCTGTAGTTGAAGCAGTCACAAAAGAAGTTAAAGCAACAGAAATTGTACCTGTAGTAGTTGATGGTGTGGAAGTGGTAGTGGGAGCAGAAGTAGTAGATGAGGTCAAAGGAGTGGTAGTGGCAGTTATAGAGGTAGTTGGTGATGTTGAAGTAAGGGTTTCAATGGTGGTCGGCATTGCAGTGGTGGATACAGTAGTAGTAGGTACTGTTGTGGTAGTAGGTAATGCAGTAGTAAGAAATGCTGAAGTAGTGGGTGTAGTGGTTGTTGAAAATGTGTTGCTAAATGACGTTGCTGTTGTTGTAGCTGCTGCAGAAGCAGTTGAAGCAGAAAAGGTTGTATCTGCAGTAGTGGTGGTCAAAGCAGAAGTAGTAGTTGAAATCAAAGGAGTGGTAGTAGCAATTATAGCAGTGGTTGGCAATGTTGCAGTAGTTAGGGCTGCAGTTGACAATGCAGTGGTAGTAGGGACAAGAGTAGTAGTTACTAATGTGGTGGTAGTGGGATTTGCTGTAATAGTTGGAGCTGCAGGACTAGTTTGTATTGCAGTAGACACTGCTGTAGTGGTTGTTGAAGTTATAGTACTAGTTGGTATTGCTTCAGTTGTAAAAGCTGCAGAAGTAGTTAAAACAGAAGTTGTTTCTGAAGTAGTAGTTGGTGCTAAAGTGGTAGTGAGAGCAGAAGTAGCAAATGAACCTGAAGGAGTAGTAGTGAGAATTATAGTGGTAGTTGGTGGTGTTGTAGTAGTGAGGGCTTCAGAGATGGTTGGGACTTCGGTAGCAGTTGGAACAGTAGTAGTTAGTACTGTTGTGGTAATAGGAACTGCAGTAGTTAATGTAGTGGTTGATGAAGTTGTAGCAATAATTGGAGTTGCTGTTGTTGTAGATACTGCAGAAGTAGTTGAAGCAGATGTTGTACCTGTAGTAGTAGTTGGTGCTGAAGTGGTGGTCAAAGTAGCGGAAGTTGTTGAAGTAAAAGGAGTAGTAGTATCAGTTATAGTAGTAGTTGGTGATGTTGTAGTAGTGGTGGTTGAAACTCCAGTAGGAGTAGGGACAGTGGTAGTAGTTACTAATGCACTGGAGGTGGGATTTGGAGTAGCAGTGGTTGCTGTGGTAGATGCTGCTGTTGTGGTTGTTGAAGTTGTAGTACTAATTGGAGTTGATGTAGATGCAGCATTTGCAGAAGTTGTTTCTGGAGTAGTAGTTAGTGCTGAAGTTGTAGTGGGGTTAAAAGTAGTGGATGAAGCCAAAGGAGTAGTGGTGATAGTTAAAGTGGTAGTTGGTGATGTTGTAGTAGTTAGGTCTTCAGTGGTGGTTGGTAGTGCAGTAGTGGTAGGGACAACAGTTGTAGTTAATACTGTTGTGGAAGAGGGAACTGAAGTAATAGTTGGAAAATCTGTAGTAGTTGATGTAGTGGTTGTTGAAGTTGTGGTACTAATTGGAGTTGCTGTTGTTGTAGCTGCTGCAGACGTAGTTGCAGCAGCAGATGTTATACCTGCAGTAGCAGTGGGTGATGAAGTGGTGGTCAGAGCAGTGGAAGTCGTTGAAGTAATAGGAGAAGTAGTAGCAGTTATAATAGTAGTTGGCAATGTTGTAGTAGTTAGGGCTTCAGTGGTGGTTGAAACTGCAGTAGTAGTAGGGACAGTGGTAGTAGTTACTAATGTACTGGAGGTGGGATTTGCAGTAGTAGTGGTTGCTGTAGTAGATGCTGTTGTAGTGGTTGTTGAAGTTGTAGTACTAATTGAAGTTGATGTAGTCGCAGCATTTGCAGAAGTAGTTAAAGCAACAGAAGTTGTTTCTGCAGTAGTAGTTGGTGCTGAAGTTGTAGTGGGGTTAGAAGTAGTAGATAAAGCCAAAGGAGTAGTGGTAATAGTTAAAGTGGTAGTTGGTGATGTTGTAGTAGTTAGGCTTTCAGTGGTGGTAGGTAGTGCAGTAGTGGTAGGGACAACAGTTGTAGTTAATACTGTTGTGGAAGAGGGAACTGAAGTAGTAGTTGGAAACTCAGTAGTAGCTGATGTAGTGGTTGTTGAAGTTGTGGTACTAATTGGAGTTGCTGTTGTTGTAGCTGCTGCAGACGTAGTTGAAGCAGCAGATGTTATACCTGCAGTAGTAGTTGGTGATGAAGTGGTGGTCAGAGCAGTGGAAGTAGTTGAAGTAAAAGGAGTGGTAGTAGCAGTTATAGTAGTAGTTGGTGATGTTGTAGTAGTTAGCGCTTCCATGGTGGTTGATACTGCAGTAGTAGTAGGGACAGTGGTAGTAGTTACTAATGTACTGGAGGTGGGATTTGCAGCAGTAGTGGTTGCTGTAGTAGATGCTGTTGTAGTGGTTGTTGAAGTTGTAGTACTAATTGGAGTTGCTGTAGTTGCAGTATTTGCAGAAGTAGTTAAAGCAACAGAAGTTGTTTCTGCAGTAGTAGTTGGCACTGAAGTTGTAGTGGGGTTAGAAGTAGTAGATAAAGCCAAAGGAGTAGTGGTAATAGTTAAAGTGGTAGTTGGCGATGTTGTAGTAGTTAGGCTTTCAGTGGTGGTTGGTAGTGCAGTAGTGGTAGGGACAACAGTTGTAGTTAATACTGTTGTGGAAGAGGGAACTGAAGTAGTAGTTGGAAACTCAGTAGTAGCTGATGTAGTGGTCGTTGAAGTTGTGGTACTAATTGGAGTTGCTGTTGTTGTAGCTGCTACAGACGTAGTTGAAGCAGCAGATGTTATACCTGCAGTAGTAGTTGGTGCTAAAGTTGTAGTGGCAGTAGAAGTAGTAGATGAAACTGAGGGAGTAGTAATACCAGTTATTGTGGTAGTTGGCGATGTTGTAGTAGTTAAGACTTCAGCGGTTGTTGAAAATGCATTAGTAGTGGGATTTGCTGTAGTATTTGGGGCTACAGTACTAGTTTGTGATGTTGTAGATGCTGCTGTAGTGGTTGTTGAAGTTGTAGTTGGAATAGTAGTAGATGTTGGTATTGTAGTAGTAACAGGAGCTGTTGTAGTAGTCAAGGCTTCAGTAGTAGTTGGAGCTGCTGTAGTAGTCAAGGCTTCAGTAGTAGTTGGCACTGCAGTAGTGGTTGAAGCCACAGTAGTAGTTATCTGTGTGGTAGTTGTTGGAATTGTAGTAGTGAGTGTTTCAGTACTGGTTGGCACTGCAGTAGTAGTTGGAACAATAGTGGTAGTAGGAGTTGCTATACTAGTCGAGGCTTCAGTAGTACTTGTTGGGGCCAAAGTAGTAGTTTGCTGTGTGGTAGTTGGCAGTATTGTAGTAGTAAGGGTTTCAGCACTGGTTTGCTGTGCAGTAGTTGTAGTAACAGCAGTAGTAGTTGGTGGTGTAGTTGTTGCAAGAGCTACAGTAGTAGTCAAGGCTTCAGTAGTAGTTAGCACTGCACTAGTTGTTGGGGCCACAGTAGTAGTTTGTTGTGTGGTAGTTGATGGTATTGTAGTAGTGACAGTTTCAGCACTGGTTGACACTGCTGTAGTAGTTGGAACAATAGTGGTAGTTGGTGTTGCAGTAGTAGCAAGAGGTGTCGTAGGTGTTAAGGCTTCAGCAGTAGTTGGCAGTGCTGTAGTTGTTGAAGCCACAGTAGTAGTTTCCTGTGTGGTAGTTGTTGGAATTGTAGTAGTGAGTGTTTCAGTACTGGTTGGCACTGCACTAGTAGTTGGAACAATAGTGGTAGTTGGTGTTGTAGTAGTAGTAGGAGTTGCTATAACAGTTGAGGCTTCAGTAGTACTTGTTGGGGCCAAAGTAGTAGTTTGCTGTGTGGTAGTTGGCAGTATTGTAGTAGTAAGGGTTTCAGCACTGGTTTGCTGTGCAGTAGTAGTTGGTGTTGTAGTTGTTGCAAGAGCTACAGTAGTAGTCAAGGCTTCAGTAGTAGTTGGCACTGCACTACTTGTTGGGGCCACAGTAGTAGTTTGTTGTGCGGTAGTTGATGGTATTGTAGTAGTGACAGTTTCAGTACTGGTTGGCACTGCAGCACTAGTAGAAACAACAGTAGTAGTTGGCAATGTAGTTGTAGTAGGAGCTGTTGTAGTAGTCGAGGCTTCAGTAGTAGTTGTTGGAGCTACTGTAGTAGTCAAGGCTTCAGTAGTAGTTGGCACTGATGTAGTTGTTGGAGCTACAGTAGTAGTTTGCTCTGTGGTAGTTGTTGGAATTGTAGTAGTGAGTATTTCAGTACTGGTTGACACTGCAGTAGTAGTTGGAACAATAGTGGTAGTTGATATTGCAGTAGTAGTAGGAGCTGCCGTAGTAGTCAAGGCTTCAGTAGTACTTGTTGGGGCCAAAGTAGTAGTTTGCTGTGTGGTAGTTGGCAGTATTGTAGTGGTGAGGGTTTCAGTACTGGTTTGCTGTGCAGTCGTTGTAGTAACAACGGTACTAGTTGGTGTTGTAGTTGTTGTAAGAGCTACAGTAGTAGTCAAAGCTTCAGTTGTAGTTGGCACTGCAGTAGTTGTTGGTTCCATAGTAGTAGTCAAAGCTTCAGTAGTAGTTGGCACTGTGGTAGTTGTTGGTTCCACAGTAGTAGTCAAAGCTTCAGTAGTAGTTGGCACTGCAGTAGTTGTTGGTTCCACAGTAGTAGTCAAAGCTTCAGTAGTAGTTGGCACTGCGGTAGTTGTTGGTTCCACAGTAGTAGTCACAGCTTCAGTAGTAGTTGGCACTGCAGTAGTTGTTGGTTCCACAGTAGTAGTCAAAGCTTCAGTAGTAGTTGGCACTGCGGTAGTTGTTGGTTCCACAGTAGTAGTCAAAGCTTCAGTAGTAGTTGGCACTGCGGTAGTTGTTGGTTCCACAGTAGTAGTCAAAGCTTCAGTAGTAGTTGGCACTGCAGTAGTTGTTGGTTCCACAGTAGTAGTCAAAGCTTCAGTAGTAGTTGGCACTGCAGTAGTTGTTGGTTCCACAGTAGTAGTCAAAGCTTCAGTAGTAGATGCTGTAGTGATAGCTTCAGTAGTTGTCCCATCTGTAATAATTATAGTAGGATTAGTTTGGGCTGAAAAACATGTTTAAATAGTAAAAATAGTTTTTAAATGAAAATAAAATGAATTCCATAACATGCAATATTTATTCTATACATGTTGATTAGGTTTAAAATGCACATGTCTATCACGTCCCACCAAAATAGTATTCATTTTACCAGTTCTCACTAAGACATCTTTCACACCGAAGTCAGTTTTCAGGCACTTTAGCACTAAAATTAGCGCCTGTAAAGTGCCTGAAAAACACCCCCAATCCACCAAAATGTGAGTGCTTTCACACTGGGGCGGTGCGCTTGCAGGACAGGAAAAAAAGTCCTGCAAGCAGCATCTTTGGGGCGGTGCGGGAGTGATGTATACACCGCTCCTCCACCGCTCCTGCCATTGAAAGGAATGGCCAGCGCTTCCAAAGCGGCTGAACACTGATTTGGCAGTGCCGCGCACTGGCGATTTTATCCCCTTTTTAACCCCTTCTTGGGGGTTAAAAGCGCCCCGCTGCCACCCAAATAGCGGTAAAGTGCCGCTAGAACTAGCGCCACTTTACCGCAACCGCCCCCACCACCCCAGTGTGAAAGGGCTTTAACAGTGGTGAGAGAATCCCCGAATAAGGCCAAACTTGACCAGAAGATTTGTATGCTCATATAAATAAAAACACGTTTGCTATAAAATGCATCCAGGTAACCCCACAAAATGTTGCCCCCATTTGGCCTTTATTATGTAAACTGCCAGCGTCATCTGTACACCTCTATACATTTCTTCACCCATAGCCAGTGGCAGCTGGTGGGTTTTTCTTTTGGGGGGTGGCAAACAAGCACCCCCCCTCCAGGTGGCCCGTGGCACGGTACTGACAGCACCCCCCCGGGCGTCCGTCAGCGTGGCACTGACACCACCCCCTCAGGAGGCTGGAGGTGCAGCACTGAAAACGCCCCCACTCCCCCCTAGGGGGCCGGGGGTCAGGCACTTACCCAATCTAGGGCTGGTGGGCTGTGGTGTCCTCACCCGGGGTGCGGGCAGCGGATATGGTGTCCACTCCTTCCGTGGCTTCCTCCGTGTGTCTCCTTTTTGTTCCTCCTAAGCGCTAGGCATCCAATAGGATCGCCTGATGTTTTGGCAAATTGGGAAGCAGGTCTCACGACCTGCCTCCTGATTGGTGGGGAGGAAATTTAGTGTGAAAATTAATTTGCTATCGTCACACAACTGGGTGGGATCGTGGCGCAGTGCCTTTTTGAAGCCTATTAGAGCCGCTCTAATCATGCTTCAAAAAACCACCCCTCCATTGGAATCCATAGTCCGGCACCCTGATATGTAGATCAGGAGCCGGACGCATGGATAGGGGTGCAGCACCTGTGAGCCCTCTATGGACGGGCCACCGCTGCCCATAGCTCACTTGTATTTTCTCTCACTTCTACAGAGCAGACGGCAGAGCTTGGGCCATCTGACCCCTTTGATATCACTAGATGCTTGAAATTTGACTGTATACTTCACTTCTCTAACTGTTAAAAGCAAATTGGAGCACATGCACAACAAAAAGGGGGTCTATAAACTCACATGCATTAAAGGGGCACTGCCTCCTTGCCCATGCATCATCTCCTTATATTCATCTGTGCTCCCTTGAAGCTTCCAGGGAATCAGGAAGGAATTTTTTCCCCCGTTATAGCAAATTGGATCCATGCTTTGCTGGGGTTTTTTTGCCTTCCTCTGGATCAACTGTGGGTGAAGTATTGTATATGGGATTATTTGGTTGTATGTGTGTATGTGTATATGTATGTGTGTATATGTATATATATACATATATATATATATATATATATTTTTTTTTTTTTGGTTGAACTGGATGGACTTGTGTCTTTTTTCAACCTGACTAACTATGTATGTAACTATGTAACTATGTAACTATGTAACTATGAAGCTGCTTGGTCCTCTGTACTGGACTGAATTTTTTTGTATTAGTGACCCAGAGGAGCAGTGACATCACTACACTGGACTTGGGCACTGTCACAGGGGAGCAGGTCACATGCACCCTCATACCTGGAAGCACCAGATATTATCACTAGCTGCAAGAAGCAAGGGGCTGTGAAGGACTACAAGCCAGGTGACTGCAGGGGGTTGTGAGCTGCCCTGTGCAGAAACTCTGGAAATTAAAGTGCCAACCCACTGCTAAAGAGCTCCAGATATGACTTAAAATAAACTTCCAATAAAAGATAGAGGGGCAAAATTATCTGACACATTTTGGAGGGTTCAAAAAAAAAAAACACCCCCTTCATCAAAATCCTTTGTTGCCAATCCAGCAGCTGACAAAGCCTGTTCTTGTATTCACACTGAAAGAAATAGGAAGAAATACTATTAACGGCAGGGCGGCTCTTAAGTGCAAAATCTCGTACCTGTATGTGATTCCTTTCTTTGGCTCCGGGGCACGCGCACGCTGCTGGAGGCCCTCTCCCGCTGTGATTGGACACAGTGGAGACAGTCAGCCGGTCTGGTGGTCATTGGCAATTGAAACCTGGCGATCATTCATAGAGAGGCAGAATGGCAGTCTGCCTATGTAAACAAGGCAGATCGCCATTCTGCTAGTAAGAAAGACAGATCTTGTGTTTCTGCTAAGCAGGAACACGGATCTCGGTCTTTCTTCAGTTAAGCCATCCTCCACACAGTTAGGAAAAACTCCCAGGGAATACAGTTAATCCTTTGATTGTCCCTGATGTTAACCCCTTCCCTGTCAGTGTCATTTATACAGTGACAGTGCATTTTTTTTAGCACTGATCACTGTATTGGTGTCACTGGTCCCCAAAAAGTATCACTAAGTGTCAGATTTGTCCGCCACAATGTTGCCATCCCGCTAAAAATCACTGATCGCCACCATTACCAGTAAAAACAATAAAAAATAAATAAAAAGTCCATAAATCTAGACGCTATCACTTTTTGCAAACCAATCAGTATACACTTATTGGAATTTTTTTTACCAAAAATATGTAGCAGAATACATATTGGTCTAAACTGATGAAGAAATTGGATTTTTTTACATTTTTTTATTGGGTATGTTTTGTAGCAGAAAGTAAAGAATATAGTTTTTTCTTTCAAAATCGTCGCTCTTTTTTTGTTTATAGTGCAAAAAATAAAAACTGCAGAGGTGATCAAATACCACCAAAAGAAAGCTCTATTTGTGGGAAAAAAAGGACATCAATATTTGGGTACATCGTCGCTCCACCGCACAATTGTCAGTTAACCACTTGCCGACCGTATCGCGTGGCTATATAGTCTATAAACGGCGGTCCGCACAGCTCTCGTGCCCACCGTGTGCTCCCTGAGTGGGGCCGCAGGTAGGGCGAACTCGATGTCCGCAGGCGACCCACGATCGCCTACTACAGAGGAAGAACGGGGAACCGCCAATGTAAACATGGCAGTTCCCCGTTCTGATAGGCGGCATGACAGGGATCTACTGATCCCTGTGATCGGGATCAGTTAGATCTGCCATGCCCCTGCCAGCCCAGCCCCCATACAGTTAGAACACACACAGGGAACACAGTTAACCCCTTGATCGCACCCTACAGGTTAACCCCTTTCCTGCCAGTGACATTTACACAGCAATCAGTGGCTTTTTTAGATCTGATCGCTGTATAAATGTCAATGGTCCTAAAAAGTGTCAAAAATGTCCGATCTGTCTGCTGCAATGTCACAGTTCCGATAAAAATCGCAGATCACCACCATACTAGTAACAAAGAAAAATAGTAAAAACACCATAAATTAATTCTCTCAGTTTGTAAACGCGGTAACTTTTGCGTAAACCAATCAATATACTCCTATTGCTATTTTTTTACCAAAAATATGTAGAAGAACTGATGAATAAATTAGTTTTTTTTATATATTTTTTTGGAAATGTATTATAGCAAAAAGTAAAAAATATTGTTTTTTTTTTCAAAATTGTTGCTCTATTTTTGTTTATAGCACAAAAAATAAAAACCACAGAGGTGATCAAATATCACCAAAAGAAAGCTCTATTTGTGGGAAAAAAAGGACACCAATTTTGTTTGGTTATAACCGCGCAATTGTCAGTTAAAATGACGCAGTGCCGAATCGCAAAAAGTGCTCTGGTCAGGAAGGGGGCAAATCCTTCCGGGGCTGAAGTGGTTAAAGGTTCATTTCACTTTTAGTCCATTGACTTTATTTATAATTAAGCCCTGATGAAGAGGACTTTTTTGGACCAGTGGTATGGCGCTTCAATTTCCATTTTTTGTTACATTATACTACAAGCCAAGGAGATTGTGGAAATCCTCTGCCTGCCCGGGAACCAGATTATTTATATCAATATCAATACTTTTAAGTGGTTGTAAAGGCAGAAGGTTTTTCACCTTGCGTTCTCTGCATTAAGGTGAAAAACCTTCTATGATCAGCTCCCCCCAACCCCCCAAATACTTACCTGAGCCAGATCTCCATCCAGTGCTATGTCTGAGAGCAGCAGCCCTGCTTATATTCTCATATCTTCTCACTGGATATGAAGGTAGCAGTGGGAGTCATTGGCTCCTGCTGCTGTCAATCAAATCCTATGAGGAGGCGCAGGTAGCAAAGCTGAGCTGCATTGCGTGTCACAATAGACGCGTACAGTCCAGCTTGGGATCAAGACCGCACACAGGTAAGTATGACTTTTTGTTATTTAAAAAAAAAAAATACAATTTACTTTAAGATAACAATACCAATAAGATTGCCTTCCTGGTCCAACGGTATTTTTCCACTATCCTCAATTTTGCAGAAATTTTGACCATCAGTGGGCCAATAATTGTGAAAAGAAGGGTATTTGCATCATGATGATGCACCCATAAAACAGTGAACCATGTTTTTAAAAAAATACATGCTTGCCTATTGGCCTATTTACTAAGCACTGGATGGAGGTCTTTCTGTGCACAACAAAGAAGATATGAACAGATAAGGGTAACACACAATGGCTCCTTTAGCTTCCCACCAAGCAGGTTGGTTTACCTGGCAGAACAAGATCAGAGATCTGTGCAGCGGCATAAGTTCAGGGGTTGCAATTGCAACTCAGCCCCACCCTTCAGGGGGAATGTGTGGTTCCCCTGCATTCCTGGATAGGAGGGGTGGCGGGGGTGGCATATAAAGGAACCGATCTGCTCCATGTTACTCCTGCAGCAGCTGAATGCCTGATTCTTCTACTCTCTCTCCCACAGGCATTCTGTGGCTGCAGGAGGAACCAGGAGGGGATCAGTTCCTCTATATGCAGCCCCACTGCCCCCGCCCCATTCTGCTTCCTTCTGCTGCCCTGTGGCCTCTGTGCTCTCTTCAAGCCCCCCCCCCTCACCCCCTGCAGCTCTGCTGAGTTCCCCAATCTGGGGAATGTGTCAGGATGGAGAGCAGGGAGGGGGCCAGTAAACATGAAATGTACTGGCACCTTCCTTGTCTAAATAGACAGAGTCAATGATTGGTACCAATCACGGACTCTGTTCATTCGTAACTGAGTCATAGTAAACTGTGTTTACTATGCTTCAGTTTGTGAATGAACAGGAAGCCTTGAACAGAGATATTCCTGTTCGTTCATTCTGTGCAGCTGAGGCTGCAGAGAAGGATATTGGGGCTGTGTCCTCAATCTCATTTCTCTGTCAAAAAAGGTGAAATATCAGAGGTCTGTTTAGACGCCTGATATTTCACCAAAGCCCCCAACAGGGCTCCTAAAAAAAAATGGAAAAAATAATTTAACAAAATACTGTAAAAAAATGAAATAATAACAAAATAAAATGGTGAACTATAATAAAAAATAAAATACCAAAAAAAAAATGTATTATGACACGAGTGGCGGAACTACCAGGTTAGCAAAGGCTGCACTTGTGACCTGGCTCTGGCTTGGAGGGAAGGGCCCCGGCTGGGGGTCAGGGGGGCCCTTCATGGCTTCTTGCACCGTGGGCCATCAGTGGCACCTATCATTGTCCATAAGTGCTGCCTATCAGTGCCACCAATAAGTGCCACCCATCAGTTCCCATTAGTGCCGCCCATCAGTGCCACCTACTGTATATATATATACAATATACAGTATGTATATACTCTATATACACAGTGGGGCAAAGGTTTTATTTTTAACCTGCCATCACTCAGTGTCTGGCAGAAAGTATGTTAGGACTACAGAACACCTCTCCGTCTCCTCCTCTCCATAACATAGGAGAGATCTTTTTCCATGTAAAGTACATTAACAAGATCTCTGCACTGTAAAAGGGTGCATTTGTGGTCAATAGGCATTGGCTAGATAGAGTGCATGGATGAGTGCAAATTGTAATCATACACAATTTTCCTGTGAAATTGCTCCGCTAATTTGACCTTGTAGCAATGGAAAGATAAATAAATTGAACAAAACCAATAATAAGTTGAAGCTACCTGTGATAAGTGGGTAGCTTTAAAAAAAACTGCTCTGTTCACTGTGCTTATCATATAGATAAAATACTCCTAATGATTTGGAGATAATGGTAATCAAGTTCATGGTCTTCTCCCTGTCAATGAAAGAGTTTTGTAATTGAACAGACCCCATTCTAATACTCACCCGCTCAAGTGTGTAACTGGTATGTAGTAGGGATGGGCAAAAGGTTCAGCCCGAACATAACACTTTCGTTGTTCGGTCATTTGGCGAACACCCAAACAAACGGGTCGTTCAACCAGATGTTCACCCCCCCCTCCCCGAACCGACCAAAATGCACTGCGGTACTGAACAGTGCATTGCAAGCCCTGATTGGCTGAAGCAGTGATAGCAAGGCACAGAACACTGTCAGAGTCATGATTGGACACTGTCATCATGACTTTATCCAATCATGGCTCATTCCCATCCCACAGCATAAAAGTATTCTTTCAATGGCAGCCATTTTCAGTGTGATTTCGGCTGGAGAGAGATAGAACAGGGCTCTGTTCAGTGCTGTTAGTGTGCTATACTGTGCTATTGTGCTTCAATTTTTAGCGTAGAATATTAGTTTAGTGTCAGTCTAGGGATAGTGTGAGTGTCGTAAGGAGGACCATCATTCAGCTTTGCATAGTGTGCAGCTAGAGTAGGGATGGCTCAGATATAGAGATGAGCGAACTTCTGGAAGTCCGGGTTCTGCTGGTTCAGCCGAACTTTGGGACAAAGTCCGTGTTTGGGTCCGGACAGAACCCGAACTTTGTCCCGGACCCCGAACCCCATTGAAATCAATGGGGACCCGAACTTTTAGGCACAAAAATGGCTGTAAAAAAGTCCTGGAAAGTCCTAGAGGTCTGCAAAAGGAAGGAAATGGGGGTAAGGGTGGGACAAGTGCCCTACAAAGAAATGGGGACAGGGAAATAACTAAAAGCATTTTTAAAAAAATAAAAACATAAAAAAATCAAAAATGAAGGTGGATGTGGACCATCTTCAAACTGGGTGTGAAAAGTATTAATTAACGGTAGAAGCCATATTACTGTTCTAAAATGATCTTCAAACTGTGTCAAAAAAGTATAAATAAGCCGGGAGAACCCATATCACTGTTCTGCAAACATCTGGAAACTGTGTGTAACACTTTAACTAAAACCGGGAGAAACCATACTACTGTTCTGCAAACATCTGGAAACTGTGTGTAACACTTTAAATAAAACCGGGCGAACCCATATCACTGTTCTGCAAACATCTGGAAACTGTGTGTAACACTTTAAATAAAACTGGGACAAACAGAACTACTGTTCTGCAAACATCTGGAAACTGTGTGTAACACTTTAAATAAAACCGGGACAAACAGAACTACTGTTCTGCAAACATCTGGAAACTGGGTGTAACACTTTCAATAAAACCGGGCAAACCCATATCACTGTTCTGCAAACATCTGGAAACTGTGTGTAACACTTTCAATAAAACCGGGACAAACAGAACTACTGTTCTGCAAACATCTGGAAACTGTGTGTGACACTTTCAATAAAACCAGGACAAACAAAACTACTGTTCTGCAAACATCTGGAAACTGTGTGGGAAACTGTAGCATAGAGAAGAACAGGGATATGGTTTCGCTCTGCTATAGTTTCACATAGAGTTTTTAGATGATTTTAGAACAGTGATATGATATCATATGATAACAAAAAAAAATCACTGCTCATTTAAAAATGATGGTTTCCACAACCTTTTTTTCTTTGATACATGTCCCCCAAGGCAGAACCCGGACCCCTATAACCATTGTATGCCCAAATACTTGCATATAAGCCTTCAAAATGGGCACTTTCGATTTTTGAAGTTCGGGTCTCATTGACTCTAATGGGGTTTGTTATTCGGGTCCGAACTTTCGCAGTGTTCGAAAGTTCTGGTGCAAACCAAACAGGGATCCGTTCAGCCCATCCCTAGTATGTAGCCGAAGTTCCTACTTAATCCCCATACACATGGGCCAAACATTGGGTGGTATCGGACTGTTCAATAGAAACCGGCCGACATATGCGGCCCGTGTGTATGGCAGCTGGTTTGACAGAAGCTGGCAGAATATCTGATCGGCATCCAATCAGCACTCTCAGCTTAGGCATGCACTTATGGTGTGCCGGGTGTGCCTGGGTACACCCTAATCACCCTATGCAGTGCCGATTCCCTCTGCTTCCTGGTGCCCCCTGTCTCCCCCTCTGCAGTGCTGCCAGCTTCCTTCCTCTCCCACTGGCTGCTGCGGGGGATGTGTTCAGGGTGGATGAATAAACACAATAAGTGATTGCTCGCAAATCTCACAACGTTTTGAGATGGTAATGAGTGACACCTTATAGCAAAAGTATGTAGACATAGGACAGACACTCTGCCATGCCCCTTAACCCTTTCACTGTGAGAGCCATTTTTGTACTTTTTGCACACATATTTAAAAAATCATTTTAGGCCTGAAGATTACACAAAAACCCCAAACATTTTCTGAAAGCAGACACCAGCGGCGGATGATCCATAAGAGGCGCTTGGGCGCCACCTCCCTGCTGTGAAGGAAGGGACAAAAAAAATCAGCTCAACCCCCTATAGGATGCACCGGTATATTGACTTTTTTTTTCCTTTGGCTCCTTGCTGTCTGCGACAGCAAGTAGTGAGCCTATTGCCCAGTCTTAAAAGTGAAAGTAAGTGCACCAAAGAGACGCACTTACTTTCACTAATTGGCTGCCCTGAGCACTGGACTGCCAGTGATTGGTGCAGTGGGGGGGGGCGGGACTGTGTGGCGATGGAGCTGACATGGAGCGACTATTCCATATTCAGGTAAGGCAGCACTGCAGCATTGTTATCTGAAGAGAGCAAAACTGCTCTCCCTCTACATGGCAGTGTCAGCTGGAGCCCGTGGGGAGGGGGGATGGGGTTATTGTAATGTTAGTTCTTGTCTAAAACTCCCCACTGGCTCCAGCTGACACTGCCATGTGGAGAGCACTGCCCTATCTGGTGCTATGTATACATCTATCTGGGACTCTGTATAGCCCTATCTGGTGACTGTATACCCTATCTGGGACTCTGCATACCCCTATCTGGGACTCTGCATACCCCTATCTGGTGACTGTATACCCTATCTGGTGCTGGTGCGATGTATACACCTATCTCGGGCTCTGTATACTATTATCTGGTGACTGTATACCCTATCTGGGACTCTGTATACCCCTATCTGGTGATTGTATACCCTATCTGGTGCTATGTATACTGCAATATGGTGACTCTGTATACTGCTATCTGGGGCTCTGTATACTGCGATATGGTGACTCTGTATACCCCTATCTGGTGACTGTATACCCTATCCGGTGCTATGTATACTGCAATATGGTGACTCTGTATACTGCTATCTGGAGCTCTGTATACTGCTATATGGGGCTCTGTATACTGCCATCTGGGGCTCTGTATACTGCTATATGGTGACTCTGTATACTGCTATCTGGGGCTCTGTATACTGCTATCTGGGGCTCTGTATACTGCTATATGGTGACTCTGTATACCCCTGTCTGGTGATTCTGTATACTGCTATATGGTGACTCTGTGTACTGCTATCTGGGGCTCTGTATACTGCTATATGGTGACTCTATACTGTTATATGGTGACTCTGTAAACTGGTATCTGGTGCTCTGCAAGTGTATACTGCTATCTGGGGACTCTGTATACTCATATCTGCGGCTCTGTATATTCCTATGTGGTGACTCTGTTAGAGACCTTCCGCTCCTCCACCTTCCGTTTGAGGATGTCCCACAGATGCTCAATAGCATTTAGGTCTGGAGACATGCTTGGCCAGTCCATCACCTTTACCCTCAGCTTCTTTAACAATGCATGTTGAACTTCCAGTGACCAGTATGAGAGAGTGAGAGCGATAACACCAAATTTAACACACCTGCTCCCCATTCACGCCTGAGAGCTTGTAACAATAATGAGTCACATGACACCGGGGAGGGAAAATGGCTAATTGGGCCCAATTTGGACATTTTTCACTTAGGGGTGTACTCACTTTTGTTGCCATTGGTTTAGACATTAATGGCTGTGTGTTGAGTTATTTTGGGGGGACAGCAAATTTACACTGTTATACAAGTTGTACACTCACTACTTTACATTGTAGCAAAGTGTCATTTTTTCAGCGTTGCCACATGAAAAGATATAATAAAATATTTACAAAAATGTGAGGGGTGTACTCACCTTTGCGAGATACTGAGTGTCAGCCTTAATATCAGATGTAGCTCACCACGATTGCATGTATGAAGCGCAAACAGGAAGAAGCCTCATAGTGCAGTAAATTCAGACACGCTTTTATTAAAAAAATATTGCGCCTATATTTAGACTAGCAAAACCAAGCAGTATGGCATAAAACCACCCGGCTGTGGTATGAGCGGACATGCCGGTACACAATGAAATCACACTCAGACTGTCCGACGCATTTCCCCCGAAAAGTGCTTTATACATGCAACCGTGGTGAGCTACATCTGATATTAAGGCGGACTCCCAGTTTGACAACACACTCAATCGATGAGGTCATTTAACCATCCAAGGGTCTGACAGTGGGAGTACCAACCTTAAGTGTGGATATTAAATGCTTTTGATCTCTGTAACCCAAGACCACTTTTATTTGGTAAGAGGCCCCCTTTTTTCCTTAAGGAGCACTTTTTGAGCACTGAAGCACTTTTGTGTGGATGTTTACAAGCACGGAGCACTATGTCAAATTGATTTAATATGGACTTTCAACTTATATGAACTTTTTCATCAGTATGTTTTATTGCACATATTAATTGAGTTGGATAATTTCAAATGTGTTTATTTGCACTCATTCATGGATTTGTTAATTATCTGTACACTCATGATTTAAAGGGATATGTGATTCTTTTATATTTGTGTATTGGCACCTATTCATTGGTTTGTTAATTACTTGTATATTCATGATTTAAAGGGACAGCACACTTTTTTTTTTAATATGTCAAGAAAGCTGAGGTGGCTAGCAGGCCCAGGGGGGCTGGGGAAAGTCTCTGAGAGGGCGAGTGATCCCTGGGGGGCTGGAAAACCTTGTTTGGATGCCAGGAGTGGGCCCGTGCAACCGGGTACTGTAGCCAAGGCTGAGTGAGCCTTAAGAGCCAGGCAGTTTGGTATTTCCTTTTCTTTATTTGTATTTGCTGGAGAAGAACCCCAGCGTGGGCAAGTTAATGAACTTTGTTTTTTCTTTTTAATAAAAGTGGGCTGCCAAGTCTTTAACTATAGTCCCTGTCTGACGTGGACTCACTGTACAAATCAGATCACAACTCGTCTTTGTGCCTTTTCGTGCGTACACATTCATGTGTGTGCTTACATGCATATACAGTGTACATTTATACACATATGTGGGTAAAATACTGTCCAGCAACACACACTTTTGTGGGATTTGTTTATTATTCTATAAACTGGACGGTATTTTGTTTATAAATAAAAATGCTAGATTCCCTTAAAACTGTGTTTTAGGTGTCCTTGCGCAAGAGGCCTTATGGCAACTTTTGAACAATTTTGTCATAATGAAGGTAAATAAAAATCTTGCTTTAACAATTTAATTTTTATGTTTATTGGTATGCAGTGCCCCCATAGTGAATAGGTGCTTGTGTGATAGATTTTTGTCAGGAGAGGCAAAGTAAAGGCCCGTACACTAGAGTTGAGCGAACCCGCACTATAAAGTTCAGGTTCGTACCGGACTTTAGGGTGTCCGTGTCAAGAACCTGAACCCGGACATTTGAGAATATGGGTATGTTTCGCACCTTTTGGGCAGCCAATCAACAAGCATTTCACCCGCTTGCCCTTAGAAGCCATCACAGCCATGCCTTCTAATGGCATGGCTGTGATTGTCCAGTGCATCATTTCTTGCACAAAATTAAAAAGTGCTGGTTTAAAAAAAAAAAAAAAAAATAGTGCTACATAGAAGATTTGCACCTTGATGTGCATTTCTTGCACAAAATTCAAAAGTGCGTCTACATTGCTGGTTTAAAAAAAAGAATAATAAATAGTGCTACATAGCACATTTGCACCTTGCTGTGCATTTCTTGCACAAAATTAAAAAGTGAGTCGACGTTGCTGGTTTAAAAACAAAATAAAAAATAGTGCTACATAGTATATTTGCACCTTGCTGTTCATTTCTTGTACAAAATTAAAAAGTGCGTTGACATTGCTGGTTTAAAAAAAATAGTGCTACATAGTACATTTGCATCTTGCTGTGCATTTCTACTGTACATTGCCAGTTTAAAAAATAATATAAATTTGTGCTAAATAGTACATTTGCGTCCAGAATGAGGAGAGCGTCAAATAAGGGTCATGGTGCTGCTGGTGTTGGTGGTGTTGGTGAAGCTCCTGTTGCAAGGAGAGGACATGGTCGATCTGTGCCAGCTACACGCACAAGTGAAACACCTTCCTCAGGTGCTAGTAGCCGACAGAACCTTCAACGTTATATGGTAGGCCCGAATGCTGCTCAACGAATAGTGAGGCCAGAACAAGTACAGGCGATAGTAGATTGGGTGGCTGACAATGCCTCCAGTTCCTTCACATTGTCTCCCACTCAGTCCCTTGCTGAAACTTAGAGTTGGCACCTGAACCCCATGGCCATCTGTCTTTCACCTCAGCCCCTTGTAAATCAGCCAAGCAGTCTGAGTCCCAATTCATGCAGCAGTCTCTTACGCTTTTTGATGACTCTGCTGGTGTGCTTTCCGTGGGCCATCCACATAGCCCTGCCCCAGAAGTGGAAGACGTTGAGTGCACCGATGCCCAACCACTTCTGTTTCAGGATGAGGACATGGAAACACCAGCGCAGCACGTCTCTGATGATGACAAAATACAGGTGCCAACTGCTGCGGCTTTCTACAGTGTGCAGACTGACAAGGAGGGGAGTGGTGAAGAGTGGGTGGAAGATGATGTGGAGGATGATGAGGTCTTAGACCCCACATGGAATGAAGGTAATGCGAGTGACGTGTGCAGTTTGGAGGAAGAGGTGGTGGTCGCACAGAGGCACCAGCACAGCAAAAGAGGAAGCAGGTTGCAAAAGCGGAGCGACCATCCCCTAGACAGTACGCCTGCTACTACCCACCGCACCCAGGGACCTAGCACACCAAAGGCAGCTCAAAGGAGTTCCCTGGCGTGGCAGTTCTTCAGACAATGGGCTGACGACAAGACACGAGTGGTTTGCACACTGTGCAATCAGAGCCTGAAGCGAGGCATAAATGTTCTAAACCTGAGCACAACCTGCATGACCAGGCATCTACATGCGGTCCCATGGAAACTTACAGCTGTCCATCTCCCAAACACTGGAGAGAAAGAGGAAGTACCCCCCTACCCACTCGCGATCCCTGGTCCTGAATGCCAGCATTTCAAAATTCCTGGCCTTTGAAATGCTGTCATTCCATCTGGTGGACACGGACAGTTTTAAAAACCTGATGGCGGTGGCTGTTCCACAGTACATGGTTCCCAGCTGCCACTACTTTTCCAGGTGAGCCATCCCTTCCCAAACAAGTCGGGAACAAGATCATGTGTGCACTGCGCAACTCCACCTGTGGCAAGGTCCACATAACCACTGATACGTGGACCAGTAAGCACGGGCAGGGACGCTATATCTCGCTAACTGCACACTGGGCAAATGTAGTGGCGGGTGGGCCTGAGGCGGATAGCATTTTTGCGCATGTCCTTCCGCCACCAAGGATTATAGGACATTTCTCCTTGCCTCCTGTTGCCTCCTCCTCCTACTGTGCTTCCTCCTCCTCTACCACCTCCTCATCCGGTCAGCGTAACACCTTCACCACCAACTTCAGCACATCCAGGGGGAAACGACAGCAGGCTGTGTTAAAACGTATGTGTTTGGGGGATAAACCCACACTGCGCATGAGCTGTGGACGGGCATTGAAAAACAGACCGATGAGTGGTTGTTGCCACTGAGCCTCAAGCCTGGCCTGGTGGTGTGCAATAATGGGAGAAATCTCATAGCAACTCTGGGTCTAGCCGGTTTGCTGCACATCCCTTGCCTGGCGCATGTGCTGGATTTGGTGGTGCAGAAAGTTCTAAAAAACTACCCGGATATGTCAGAGCTGCTACAGAAAGTGCGGGCCGTCTGTGCGCGCTTTCGGCGTTCTCACCCTGCTGCTGCTCGCCTGTCTGCACTGCAGCGGAACTTCGGCCTTCCCACTCACCGCCTCCTATGCGGCATGCCCACAAGGTGGAACTCCACCTTGCACATGCTGAAGAGACTGTGCGAGCAGCAGCAGGCAATAGTGGAGTTTCAGCTGCAGCACGCACGGGTCAGTCGCTCTGCGAAACAGCACCACTTCAACACCAACGAGTCGGCCTCCATGCGAGACCTGTGTACTATATTGCGGCGTTTCGAGTACTCCACCAACATGGCCAGTGCCAATGACGCTGTTACTATCCCACTTCTATGTCTCCTTAAAAAAACACTTCGGGCTATGATGGAAGAGGATGTGGCACAGGAGGAAGAGGTGGAGGAAGAGGGGTCATTTCCACGGTTATCAGGCCAGTCATTCACAAGTGGCTCGGAGGGTAGGTTCCTGCACCAGCATAGGCCAGGTAAAAAATTTTCAAGCCAGGGCACAGTTCTGGAGGATGAGGAGGACGAGGATGATGAGGAGGAGGAGGAGGAACTGTCTTCACAGAAGGGTGGCACCCAACTCAGCTCGTAGGCATCACTGGAGCATGGCTGGGAGGATACGGAGGACACAGATGATACACCTCCCACAGAGGACAGCTTGTCTTTGCCTCTGGGCAGCCTGGCACACATGAGCAACTACATGCTGCAGTGCCTGCGTAATGACAGCCGAGTTGCCCATTTTGTAACTTGTGCTGATTACTGGGTGGCCACCCTGCTGGATCTCTGTTACAAGGACAACATGTCTTCCTTAATTCCCTCCCTGGAGCGTGATCGGAAGATGCGCGACTACAAGCGCACGCTGGTAGACGCAAATGACACCGGGGGCTCAGTGGAAGCAAAAGGTGAAGGCAGAGGAGTAGGAAGAGATCGCCAATGCAGCTGTGGCACCGCTAGCACCTCAGAAGGCAGGGTTAGCATGGCCGAAATGTGGAAAAGCTTTGTCAGCAGCACGCCACAACAAACAGCACCACCAGCTGATAGGCAACGTCTTAGCAGGAGGCAGCATTTCAGCAACTTGGGGGAACAGTATGTGTGCACACGCCTACATGTACTGACTGATGGGTCTGCCCCATTCAACTTCTCGGTCTCCAAATTGGGCACATGGCCTGAGCTTGCCCTTTATGCCTTGGAAGTGCTGGCCTGCCCTGCAGCCAGTGTATTGTCTGAACGTGTGTTTAGCACGGCAGGGGGCATTATCACAGACAAGTGCAGCTGCCTGTCCACAGCCAACATGGACAAGCTAAAGTTTATTAAAATGAACCAGGCATGGATCCCACAAGACTTGTCTGTACCTTGTGCAGAATAGACATTTATACCGGCCTCACGCAGCCATTGGTATACTTAAGTGAACTTATTCTTTTTTTTTATAGAACATAAGTCTTTATTAGAATTTGTAACAGGAGAAACATGAAAAATACACCATGGTTCATTTTATATGGAAAAAGTGAACCCGTACTACAACATTTCTGGGTTTGTCTGCAGATAGTGATCTTTTTTTTTAATATGTCTCAATATTTTGGGGGCTACCCCAATTAGAAAAAAAAAGCAAACAAAAAACAGTGTTGGCTACCTCCTCCTCCTCCACCGCCACTTCCACCTACACTGCCACGGTCACCGCCTCCTCAACCTCCTACTCCACATCCACCTCTTCCTCCATTTTTTATTATTTTTTTTTATGTGATTTTAAGTTATTTCCCTATCCACATTTATTTTCAGGGCACTTGTCCTACTCTTACTCCCATTTTGCTTCCTTTGCAGCCCTCTAGCCCTTTCCAGGACTTTTTTAGAGCCATTTTAGTGCCCAAAAGTTCAGGTCACCATTGACTTCAATGGGGTTCGGGGTCAAGTTCGGGGCTGAACTCAAACTTTTTTGCGAAGTTAGGCCGAACCCGCCGAACCCGAACATCCAGGTGTCCGCTCAACTCTACCGTACACGTCCAATGGTTGGTCAACAACAGTCATCCAACAGCCTGTTGGCCGATAATCTGATTGTGTGTACGCACGATTCTACATCAGAGGTTGGACGACGAGACTAGAAAACTTGTGTTGGCCAACAAGGAGTTGACCAATTGTTGGCTCGTGTGTAGAGAAGTTGACCAACCAAAAATTGGAAGTGCAAACATGCATGCTCGGAATCCAGAATCCAGAAAGTGTTCGGTCGTGTAACCTGTGTTCGTAATTCACAAATCACTTTCACCTGAACTCCCTAGTTATACGCTTGGAACACATCACTACGTTTGGCTTTGTTGGCCAATTACTTATTTTAGGTTAGTACGCTAGACCAAACCGCCGTCGCCCAATTTGGACAAAAGTTGGACATTTGGTTGACCAACCATTGTGTCGTGTGTAGGAGGCTTTAGTCGGGCCTGACTGTTGTGCAGGCCTGAATGTTTTGATCTGGGCAGGGGAGTGGCCCAGAAAGAGCTGGAGACTGCAAGAAGGTAAACCCCTTGCTTACCCCTCCCCTTTGTTTCCAGAAGGCTCTGGAAAGGGGGGTGGAAAAGATGGGACTTTCTGAGGTATGCTAAGGAGCCCTGACCAATCTCCAACTTGGATTGGCAGGGGGTAGGCCTCCTTAAATACTGTGGGGGAGGAGAGTGTTGGGTGGAAGAGAGAAGATGTAACAGAGGTTGCGGAGGCGTGGGAGCCCCCAGTCTGGGGGCAGGTGACCTGGAGGCCTGGGAGCTAAGGTGCAGCCAGGAAGAGAGAGAGATCCTGGAGCAGCACAAAGGAGCAGGAGAGCAACACTGGGCAGTGGAGTAGGCCGGAGAAGCCAGGAGCTGGCCTGAGGTGGCCTGGAAGTGGAGGGGCTGGGAGCAGTAGTCCATCAAACCCCGCTAGTACATTTGTACTCAGCTCCATGAGGAGTATAACAATCAGCAAGTGTTAGTGCTGGAGAGAAGTGAAGGAGTATGGCGCTCAGCAAGTGTCGGTGCTGAAGAGAAATAAAGGAATTTAATGTTCAGCAAGTGCCAGTGCTGGAGGAAGAAGGAGTGTATATACGGAGGTGTATATAGATGGTCCTGTTTCTTGATCTACTGGGCATCCCACAGTCATCCCTATCCCATCCATCGTGGAGAATTCAAGAGAGGAATGGGAGGATGACCTTGTTTGGGACTTTCTGCATATTCCAAGGCCGCACAGAGGGTCAGATAGTGTGTTGTGGACCCGGTTCCCTGACATCAAGAAGGAGTGGCAGCTTGGAAGTTCTATTTACAGAGATAGAGTACTGTTGGTTAAAGTGGGTCACCAACCCGATGTTTCTCCATCTCCAGGGAGACAGAAGGAGGGGCCAAAGACGGTTGCCGTATACCCGGTACTATGCTTGAAGAAGGACTGTGTTGAGCCAGTCCGAGCATAGACCACCACAATGACTGTTGGAGAGGGGCCCCTCCCATCAAGAATGTTGAAGAAGACTAACTTTGTGCATTTATTTCTTCCCTTTTATTGTTCTATCAGTGGGATCTAACCCCTCACTGACAGATCAGACAGGAAAAGCAAATGTATTGGCTAATACTATTGTTGCTCAGCTGGGAGGTTTTATAACCCCCTTCCAGTTGACCTGTGTGCTGTCTGTTTAGTTAGTTTGTAGTTTAGTTGTGGTTGTTCCTTCTCTTAGGATCCTGGAATGGGGTGGCTGTCCATTCCCTTCTGTCTAGTGCCAACACATCTTCACTACTACTATGTGAGCAGAGTACTCTTCTCACGGGGGAAGTGCTCTGGCTCAGAAACTGTGTACTGTGTATGCTGCTAGCTGCAGGGACCTGTAGTTAGGCTTGTGGATATGTACAGATGTAAATAATGTGCAGAGAGTATATTTATTTTTGCACTTATTTATTTATGTTGTCCCCTTCCAAGTTTGTTCCCTTTTTCCCCTTTCCATTTTTTGACTTTGGGATGTCCTTGCTCTTGGGTCCACGAGCTATTTTTTCTAAATTTCTCAGCTAGGGACCACCTGAGGTTTAGGAAGGTGAGTGTAGCGCCCCCATGAATAGGTGCTTAGGTGATAGTTTTTTGTCAGGAGAGGCAAATTTAGTCAGGCCTGACTGTTGTGCAGGCCTGAATGTGTTTTGATCTGGGCAGTGGCCTGTCCCAGAAAGAGCTGGAGACTGCAGGAAGGAACACCCCTTGGTTACCCCTCCCCTTTGTTTCCAGAAGGCTCTGGAAATGGGGGTGGAAAAGGAGGTGGGAGACATTCTAAGGTATGTTAAGGAGCCCTGACCAATCCCCAACTTGGATTGGCAGGAGGCAGGCCTCCTTAATTACTGTGGTCTGCCCAGCTGGGGGAGGAGAGTGTCAGGTGGAAGAGTGGAGATGTAGCAGAGTTTGTGGAGGATTGGGAGCTCCCAGTCTGAGGGGGTGATCTTGATGCCTGGGAGCTTGAGTGCAGCCAGGAAGAGAGAGAGATCCTGGAGCAGCACAAGGGAGCAGGAGAGCAACCTCTTTAAAGGATCCATCGGTGTCGGTGAGCGACATACCTGGTAGCTGGAGAAGAGGACTGGAGCAGGCTGGGAGGATACAGTGGACAGTCTGTGGAGGTCAGAGGAGCCAATCAGGGGAGCTGTGTCACTGGGCAGTGGAGTAGGATGGAGCAGCCAGGAGGCCTGAGTTGGCCTGGAAGAGGAGGGGCTGGGAGCAGTAGTCCATCAAACCAAGCTAGCACATTTGTACATTTTGAGGGCCCACGGCCCTTGCCTGTAATGGGTGGTTCAGAGGCCCTGCCATCAGGAATGCAGGCCTCACCATGTGCTAGCTAGGGTGGAGGAAGAGGTAATGGAGGTCTGATAAACATCCCTTCAGGCCTCACTGTGAGGAATGTAACAATCAGCAAGTGTTAGTGCTGGAGAGAAGTGAAGGAGTATGGCGTTCAGCAAGTGTCGGTGCTGAAGAGAAGTGAAGAAATTTAATGTTCAGCAAGTGCCAGTGCTGGAGGAAGAATGAGTGTATATACGGAGGTGTGTATAGACGGTCCTGTTTCTTGATCTACTGGGCATTCAACAGTCGTCCCTACCCCATCCAAGTTTATTCCCCTAATAAGCAACAAAGAAAAGTACCGGCCTGTTCCGTGAATCCGGATGAAAGGAAAAATGTGTGATTGAGGGCAGTGTGACACATAGACTACATTAACCAACCACCCCTAAGGGGGCCATTGGCTACAGGTATAACATCTTTAACATCCCAAGTGGAGCAATTGTTACAATATCATTTATTACTAGGATGTGACACTATCTTTTGAGCTTTGAGATTTTTTTGTAGACAATCAGGGAAAACAAAATTCCACATTGCCACTTTAAAACATTAAAGAGACAATACCACAAGCATGTGCAAATAGTTTAACCACTTCAATACTATGCACTTAGAACCCTTTACTACCAGACCAATTTTCAGTTTTCAGTGCTGTTGCGCTTTGAATGACAATTGCGCGGTCATGCGACGCTGTACCCAAACAAAGTTTTTATCATTTTGTTCCCACAAATAGAGCTTTCTTTTGGTGGTATTTGATCATCCCTGCGGTTTTTATTTTTTGCGCTACAAATAAAAAAAGACCGAAAATTTTGAAAAAAAAAAAATTCTCTATTTTTGTCACAAAACTTTGTAAATAAGTAAATTTTCTCCATCACTGGTGGGCACTGATGAGGCTACACTGACGGGCACTGATGTGGCAGTACTGATTGGCACTGATGAGGCGGCACTGATGAGGTGGCACTGATGATGAGGCACTTATATGCAGCGATGATGAGCACTGTTAGGCGGCACTGATGATGAGGCACTGACGGGTACTGAGAGGTGGCACTGATATACAGCACTGATGGGCACTGATATGCAGCAATGACAGACACTGCTAAGCGGCACTGATGGGCACTAATGGACAGCACTGATTGGCACTCATAGGCGGCACTGGGCACTGATAGGTGGGCACTGGTAGGTGGCAATGGTGGGCACTGATGTGTGGCACTGGTACACACTGATAGGGGCACTGATAGGGGTACTGGTGGTCACTGGTGGGCATATACATTAATAGGGGCTCATTCCCTGGTGGTCTAGGGTGGCATCTGAAGGTGGCACTGAGTGAAGGTGGACCTGAGCACTTAGTCACTTACCTGGTGGTCTAGGGGGGTCTCCCTGGTGGTCCAGATCGCTCCCTGGTGGTCCCTGGTTGGCTCCCTGGTGGCCCTGGGTGGGCACATCACTGGGCAGGCTCCCTGGTGGTCTAGAGTGGCGATCCGAGGGAGGGCTGTGCTGATAAATCATCAGCACAAACCCTCCCTGTCAGGGATGCAGCCGATCAGCTCTCCCCTCATCAGGTCTGCAGACCTGAGTACAGGAAAGCCGATAAACGGCTTTCCTGTATTACACTGTGACCAGCCGTGATTGGTCATGGCTGGTCACATGGTAAAGTGCTTCGGATCGAAGCACTTTACCGAGATCGGCATTGCGGGGGGTCAGACTGACCCCCCACACCACCGATCGCCGCGGTCATATGACGTCCAGTCAGGATAACTCAGCCACTTCCCGGCCATCATTCTGCATACGGTGGTCGGGAAGTGGTTAAAGAGGTTGTAAACTCAAAAAAAAAAAAAAAAACTGAAAAAAAAAAAAACCTGTAAGACTGAGACATAATGAGCTAGTATGCATTGCATACTTAGAACGAAGCGTTCTAGTGGCACCCGCACACCACTGAGACGGCTGACATCTTTCCCAGAATTACTTCCGAGTTTGTGTGCCCTGGCGCTGTAAGTGGCCGGAGCCACGATGACGTCACTTCCGTACAGGCGTGTGGGAGCCACCGTTCACGGCACTGGGCTCTGAAGGAACGGCTTAGTTGGTCGTTCCTTCAGAGCGCATGTACCAGTGATGTCACTGGCTGTATGTAATGTAAATATTTCCTAAACAGTACATGTTTAGGAGATATTTACACTGGCTATAGGTAAGCCTTATTATAGGCTCACCTATAGGTAAATGTCAGCAGAGGAAGTTTACTTCCTCTTTGAACCGCAAATTTTGCTATTTTGGCCTTTTGTCAAGCAAAGTACACCCAAAAAAGTGAAAAAAAAACCACAAGTAAACATAGTTCACAATTTTTGTTTTACTGTTATCCTATATTTTTGATGTATTTGCTTGATGTATGTTAAGAAACATTAAATAACGGTACATACAACAAAAATGTAATTTCTCATGGTGCTATTTTTGCATCTTTTTCGCACCTGTTGTCTAAAATACCTCAAATAACAAACTACAGCCAAAAACAAAAGCCATAAACAAAAAACATGCAAAACAAAAATTACCTTAAAGTGATTGTAAAGGCTCAGTTTTTATTTTTTTATTTAAAATAAACATAATACCAATAAAACCATATTAATGGTTTCCACAGAGCAGCCCTGAACCTCCTTTTCTGAGGTCCCCCACTGGTGCTCTCAGCTTCTCCTCTCTTCCAAGTGCCCCCATAGCAAGCCGCTTGAGGGCACTTGTGTGGACTCTATCCAAGCTGGACTGTGTGTGTCTATAGATGAACACAGCTTGGTTTGGCCCTGCCCCCTGCTTCCTAGTCACAGGATTTGATTGACAGCAGGAGCCAATGGTCTACTGCCTCCATGTTCTATGAGGAGAGAAAGCAGCAATGCTGCTCTCGGGCACAGTGCTGGATCGAGATTAGGCTCAGGTAAACATTTGGGGGTGGATGAAGGGGAGCTGACCATGGAAGGTTTTTTACCTTAATGCAGAGAAAGCATTAAGGTAAAAAAAAAGAAGGCTTATAAATATGTGAAGTAATTAGTATAACAAATATAACGCTAATGAGTTATGCACTACATATCTTTTGTTCGACCTGTGGAGTACACAGCAACCAATCTGATTTAAGGGACTTTTTGAAGCTGCTGGATGTAATAAATGTATATACTTATTTTGGAATGACTATCTTATGCATATAATATTTTGCTTTACACAATGTTCAGAGCTCTACTTTTAAATGTTTAAATAGGTGGTTTCTGAATGCAACAGTCAGTAAAGTACAGGAAAATATTTCTGCCAAAATAATATACAGAGCGGTTCTTCCTGCTAGTGAACATGCTTGAAATTCTTCATTGATTAATTCCTTAAAAAAAAAAAACCTACATACTCACCTGGGTGGATTCAGCATCAGTTTGATGTTGCATTTGTCCCCCGCTAACACTGAGAACTGAGCAATCAAAGATCACTGATCACTCAGTTCATAGTCTTCAGTGAGCAGAGAGCTGATGACTGTCAGTCTCTGGCTTTCTGATTCGCCCCTCCAGAGCTCACTGGTGTGCCAGGCTGTAGAGAGGGCGGGAGCAGCTGACTAGGGCCCTCAGAAGCGTGCTGAGGGGCTGAGCCAGCTGCCCCTTAGGCATCTGGGTGGATCACAACATTAAAGTTGGGACTGATCCAGAGTCAGGATCAGCTGAGTGACATCAACCGAGAGTGGACTTTAGCCCACTGTCAGCTGAATCTGGGTCACAGGAGTGCAGAACCAACTGCACTCCTGTGACCCACAGGAAAAGTAGGGCCAAAAGAGTCTTGGCCCTACTTCTCCTTTAACAGTAGTTTTAGCCATGGCCTGCTTCATCTAAAAAAAAAAAAAAAACGTTTTGGATGAAATTGGGCTTTAAGACCAATTTTCTGAAGAAACGGTAAACTGCTAAGAATTTTCATAATAATAAGTGTGGGTATCTTACAGTAGCAAAACCCAAAACTACACTTGGATCTACCGGTCAATAGAGAACTAGGACACAATTGTTAATTCATTTTGCACAAGCATTGCTGAACATAGGAAAAACATGCTGCTTGAAAGATTACTATTACCTGCTGTGCCTTAGCAACTTTGTCATTTAGGATTAATCTTTAAATAGTGTAAGATCTTCCGGAATTATAAAGCTAAGCTTCCTCCAGGGCTCAGCATATTTGGAATAAATTACATTTTTTTTTTCCATAGCAACTACATATTACTCCACCTTCTACACTAGAAACAATGAAACATGAATGGGTTGCTATAGGGAAGAAGACACTTATTATATTTAAATTTGCAGTTGTCTGCCAGTTTATGAAGGTCATGAGATCTAATGGTTTTATTTAAAAAAAATGATTTCTCTGTAAAAGGAAAACATGTAACAGAATGCCAAAATTGCAAAATATGTAAATATATATTGTATATACTTTTTATATATAAATCATTTTGTTTAAAAATTACATACCTGGGTTTTGAGCACCTGGAAAGTGTAAAAAAAAAAGTATTTAGTATCTTATGTAAATAAATGACAAAAACAAAAGTAAATTATTCTTTGGTCAGTTAAAGTACATTTTGCAATATTTTTTTTAACCATAAAAACAACAAGAATATTAATAAGCAACACTCAAACAATAATAACTGATACATGAATCAGTTCTCACCAGGGATGAGGTTCAGGTCTGCTGCTACCATAGGTTGGTGGTACATGGACCCAGTGAACTAATGCAGAAATCCATCATAGTAACCATAATGCACTGTTTGGCCTTTGAATGCAGGTCAGATGGTTTACAAGGGCCAATAATGAGACTTTGGATAAGCCAGTCCCTTCACTATAAAAGGATGAGGTAACAGCAACCATATTGACAATGTGCTTGATCTGTGATAGAGAAAGCAGACATTATGGTTCGGCTTGTAGGCATTGGTGGTGTAGATGTAAAACCTTAGTGAATGTACATCTTGTATAACAGTGTAAATTTGCTATCCCATCAAAATAACTCAAAACACAACCATTAATGTCTAAACTGCTGACAAAAAAAGTGAGTACACCCCTAAGTAAAAAGGTCCAAATTGGGCCCAATTAGTCATTTTTCCTCCCCAGTGTCATGTGACTTGTTAGTGTTACAAGGTCTCAGGTGTGAATGGAGAGCAGGTGTGTTAAATTTGGTGTTATCACTCTCACTCTCTCATACTGATCACTGGAAGCTCAACGTGGCACCTCATGGCAAAGAACTCTCTGAGATCTTAAAAAAAGAATTGTTGCTCTACATCAGGAATATGCAATTAGCGGACCTCCAGCTGTTGCAAAAATTCAAGTCCCATCATGCCTCTGCCTCTGGGTGTCTTGCTTGTGGCTGTCAGGATCTTGCTATGCCTCATGGGACTTGTAGTTCTGCAACATCTGGAGGTCCTCTAATTGCATATCCCTGCTCTACATAAAGATGGCCTAGGCTATAAGAAGATTGCCAAGATCCTGAAACTGAGCTGAAGCACAATGGCCAAGACCATACAGCAGTTTAACAGGACAGGTTCCACTCAGAACAGGCCTCGCCATGCTCGACCAAAGAAGTTGAGTGCACATGCTCAGCCCCATATTCAGAGGTTGTCTTTTGGAAATAGACGTATGAGTGCTGCCAGCATTGCTGCAGAGGTTGAAGGGGTGGGGGGTCAGCCTGTCAGTGATCAGACCATACGCCGCACACTGCATCAAATTGGTCTGCATGGCTGTCATCCGAGAAGGAAGCCTCTTCTAAAGATGATGCACAAGAAAGCCCATAGTGTCATGGTCTGGGGCTGCATGAGTGCTGCCGGCACTGGGAAGCTACAGTTCATTGAGGGTACCATGAATGCCAACATGTACTATGACATACTGAAGCAGAGAATGATCCCCTCCCTTCGGAGGAAGTATTCCAACATGATAACGACCCCAAACACACTTCCAAGATGACCACTGCCTTGCTAAAGAAGATGAGGGTAAAGGTGATGGACTGGCCAAGCATGCGTTCGGACCTAAACCCTACTGAGCATCTGTGGGGCATCCTCAAACGGAAGGTGGAGGAGTGCAAGGTCTCTAACATCCACCAGCTCTGTGATGTCATCATGGAGGAGTGGAAGAGGAGTTCAGTGGCAACCTGTGAAGCTCTGGTTAACTCCATGCCCAAGAGGGTTAAGGCAGTGCTGGAAAATAATGGTGGCCACACAAAATATTGACACTTTGGGCCCAATTTTGAAAATTTTAACTTAGGGGTGTACTCACTTTTGTTGCCAGCGGTATAGACATTAATGGCTGTGTGTTGAGTTATTTTGAGGGGACAGCAAATTTACAGTGTTATACAAGCTGTACACTCACTACTTTACATTGTAGCAAAGTGTAATTGCTTCAGTGTTGTCATATGTAAAGACATAATAAAACGGCACAGAGGCAGTTTCTTCACTGCGCATGTGCCTGATGACGTGGGCACATCACAGTACTCTTTATATCTCCTAAACCATGCAGGTTTAGGAGATATGCAGGGAACCTACAGGTAAGCCTTATTATCAAGGGTTGACAACCACTTTAACCACTTCAGGACCGCCCGCCTTCATAATACGGCGGCAGTTTGAAGTGGAATACCGTTGTTATGGTAGCAGATAGCTACCGTAACCCCGGTATCTATTTTTTCAGCAGGTGATTCCGCGCCTGATTAAAGTGGTCTTAGCGGCAAATTCGCCGCAAGATCACTTCTATCAGCGGCGGGAGAGTTGCCCCCCGCGCTGCTTTCCGGTGATCTCCGCCGCTTACCGGACCCACCGGTGGAGATGATTGGGTCCGCCCCCGTCCCCCACCCCCCAGTGTCTTTGAGCCGAGTGAAAAAACTGAAAACAACACTCTGGTGCCTGGGGGAACTGAGTAACACCTTCAGATTGATGCAGACACAACTGGTTAAGGTATAAAAAGCCACATTTTATTACAAAATCTTAAAAAAGTATGAAAACATGATATGCAAAAATAAGTAATAATGTAACAAACAAGGCCAAAAAGGCCATAAACATGTGTGATACCCAACATGCACGTTACTAATTTCATGGCCATCCACAGCCAAAAGACATGAGGACTGGTCCTTGGATGTATGAGCCGTGGTTTTTTTGATTGGGTATTAATCTCTACAATGTAAAAGCATATAGTTACTTACAATAGTATACATGCTTAGAGTTCAACATCAAAATAAATAGCCATCATATGTTATAGGGATGCATCTATAGGAAAGCCAAATAATGATACAAATCAGTAAAAACAAAAAGACATCACAAGGATGTTGGAACAGGAGACCATTCACATAAATCAACACCACCTGGGTAGTGGGCAAAAAGAGGGCACTAAAGGGCTGCCAGAGGGGTCTTGGTGAGTCAAAGGTGTGGCACCGGTGATAGGGGGAGAGGGGGTTGCTTCCAAACCCACAGACGAGGATTTCCCAGCATAGGAGATTAAACTCCTGCTGTTGTAGCTCCCAGCAAAGTATATATTGTATGCACTGGCTTGTGATGCAATGGAGTAAGGCTGTATATAAAGAAAGAGCATGAGGTATAAGTCAATACATTTTGGAACCTGTAAGTTATAATAACAGTCGTCGGTTTTAAAACCGAGTGGCGTGGCCAGCATAAGGGAGGGGGGCCCCTTACAGCTGGTGTTTCCCCTCCATCTCCTCCCAAACAGTGTACTGCGCCAGCCCAAAAAAAACATAGGTATGGGATCAACGAGTAAACCTACCTAGTCCTCAGTATGGCAGTGATGAGATGTGCTCCTGCATATAGGAAAGCCCCAGTTTAAATGGGATTCAGCGAAAATGTCAAGCTAACAGGTGCCTTTATCTACTGGCTGCTCACCTATAATTGATTGCAGCTTTGTGTGGGAGTCACCAGTCAGCATCCATTGTACTGGACGCTGAGGACGGTTGTTAGGAATCCCCTGGTGATGTGCTGCGTGGCGCGGGCTTGCCCACAGGACGGAGCTTCATCCCGCAACAGATAAAGGCACCTGCTAGCATGACATTTTCGCTAAATCCCATTTAAACTGGGACTTTCCTATATGCAGGAGCACATCTCATCACTGTCATACTGAGGACTAGGTAGATTTACTCGTTGATCCCATACCTATGTTTTTTTCTGGACCAGCGCAGTACGCTGTTTGGGAGGAGGTGGAGGGGACACACCAGCTGTAAAGGGCCCCCTTCCCCCTCCCTTATGCTGGCCGCACCGCTCGGTTTTAAAACCGACGACTGCTTACTTGTAACTTACAGGTTTCAAAATGTATTGACTTATACCTCATGCTCTTTTTTTATATACAGCCTTACTCCATCGCACCACAAGCCAGTGCATCCAATATACAGTTGTGCTCATAAATTTACATACACTGACAGAATTTATGATTTCTTGGTCATTTTTCAGAGAATATGAATGATAATACAAAAACATTTCTTTCAATCATGGTTAGTGTTTAGCTGAAGCCGTTTATTATCAACTGTGTTTACTCTTTTTAATTCATAATGACAACAGAAACTACCCAATTGACCCTGATCAAAAGTTTACATACCCCAGTTCTTAATACCGTGTATTGCCCCCTTTAATATCAATGACAGCTTGAAGTCTTTTGTGGTATTTGTGGATGAGACTCTGTATCTTCTCAGATGGTAAAGCTGCCCATTCCTCTAGGCAATAAGCCTCCAGTTCCTGTAAATTCTTGGGCTGTCTTGCATGAACTGCATGTCTGAGTGGCTCAATGATATTGAGGTCAGGAGACTGAGATGGCCACTCCAGAATCTTCACTTTATTCTGCATTAGCCAATGACAGGTCGACTTGGCCTTGTGTTTTGGAGCATTTTCATGTTGGAATGTCCACATGCGCAGCTTCCTGGCTGATGAATGCAAATGTTCCTCCAGTATTTTTTGATAACATACTGCATTCATCTTGCCATCAATTTTGACCAAATTTCCTGTGCCTTTGTAGCTCCCACATCCCCAAAACATCAGCAATCCAACTCTGTGTTTCACAGGCCTTGTTGACTTGTCTCCGAATGTAGCATTTATGGTTATGGCCAAAAAGCTCAATTTTGGTCTCATCACTCCAAATGACTGTGCTAGAAGGTTTGAGGCTTGTCTCTGTGCAGTTTGGCGTATTGTAAGCGGGATACTTTGTGGCATTTGCGTAGTAATGGCTTTCTTCTGGCGACTCGACCATGCAGCCCATTCTTCTTCAAGTGCCTTCTTATTGCGCATCTTGAAACATGTTTTCAGAGAGTCCTGTAGTTCACCTGAAGTTATTTATGGGTTTTTCTTTGCATCCCGAACAATTTTCCTGGCAGTTGTGGCTGAAATTTTAGTTGGTCTACCTGACTGTGGTTTGGTTTCAACAGAACCCCTCATCTTCTACTTCTTGATTATAGTTTGAACACTGCTGATTGGCATTCTCAATTCCTTGGATATCTTTTTATGTCTCTTTCCTGTTTTATACAGTTCAACTACCTTTTTCCGCAGATCCTTTGACAAATCTTTTGCTTTCCCCATGACTCAGAATCCAGAAACGTCAGTGCAGCACTGGATATAAGATGCAAGGATCTGTCAGGAGTCCAGAAACTCATTGACCTTTTATACACACGCACACTAATTACAAGCAACCAGATCACAGGTGAGGTCAACTTGTGTGCATGTTATCAGGCCAAAATCACCAGGGTATGTAAACTTTTTATCAGTGTCATTTGGGTAGTTTCTGTTGTCATTATGATTTAAAAAGAGTAAACACAGTTGATTGATAATAAATGGCTTCAGCCAAACACTAACCATGAGTGAAAGGAATGTTTTTGTGTTATCATTCATATTCTCTGAAAAATGGCCAAGAAATCATAAATTCTGCCTTGGTATGTAAACTTATGAGCACAACTGTATACTATGCTGGGAACTACAACAGCAAGAGTTTAATCTCCTATGCTGGGGAATCCTTGTCTGTGGGTTTGGAAGTACCCCCCTATCACCGGTGCTACACATTTGACTCACCAGGACCCCTCTGGCAGCCCTTCAGTGCCCTCTTTTTGCCCACTACCCGGGTGGTGTTGACTGGTGTGAATGGTTTCCTGTACCAAAATCCTTGTGATGTCTTTTTGGTTTTATTGATTTGTAAGTATCATTATATGGCTCTCCTATCCTATGGCATCCCAATAACATATGATGGCTATTTATTTTAATGTTAAACTATAAGCATGTATACTATTGGAAGTAACTATACACTTTTACATTGTAGAGATTAATACCCAATCAAAAATACCTCTGAGGAAGGACTCTAAGTGCTCTGAAACATGTCAGGTCTGCACTGCACTTTTGACTGTGGACAGCCACGGAATTTTTAATGTGCATGTTGGGTATCACACATGTTTATGGCCTTTTTGGCCTTGTTTGTTACATTATTACCTATTTTTGCATATCATGTTTTCATACGGTTTTTAAGATTTTATAATAAAATGTGACTTTTACCTTAACCAGCTGTGTCCGCATCAATCCGAAGAGGTTACTTGGTGCCCCCAGGCACCAGAGTGTTGTTTTCAGTTTCTCTCAAATTGCCTACAAGAGTATGGGATTGGGTGATTAACAGACAGGAAATTGTGAGAGACAGGGGCAGAATGTTATCACTGCATAACACAAAGCGCCCAAACAAGGACCTTTATATTAGTATCTCTAGCTACTATTTTCGTGAAAGCTGGTGATTAAAGTAAGAATAGGCTAAGTGATATTTTCATGTTAAAGGTTGTATGAGTTTTTGGTGGTTGGTTTTACACCTACATTAATATGTATTGATGGGCCAAACACCCCTCGGTTCGGTTCGTACCAGAACATGCAAACAGGCAAAAAATTTCTGCGAACATTCGAACACCGTTAAAGTCAATGGGACACGGACATGAAAAAGTGCTAATTTTAAAGGCTTATATGCAAGTTATTGCCATAAAACGTGTATGGGGACCCGGGTCCTGCCCTAGGGGACATGTGTCAATGCATAAAAAGTTTTTAAATTGATCGTTTTTTTCAGGAGCAGCGATTTTACTAATGCTTAAAGTGAAACAATAATGTGCCTGGGGGGGTCCTTTAGCCTGCCTGTAAAAGGGCACACCTCTGTGATGTTTAGAACAGTGCCAGAGCAAAATGACATGTGTGAATGAAAAAATTGTAATTTATTATCACGGATGTAATGTATTGCTGGCACCCGGCAATATACAAAAAAATAACTGAAAAAATGTGCGTGGGGTTTCCCCCCCCAGTCCATAACAGACCCTTCGGTTATGGTGTGGATTTTAAGGGGAACCCCGCACCTCAATTAAAAAATATAGACTTGGCGCCCCCCTAAAATCCAAACCAGACTCTTATCCGAGCATGCAACCTGGCCGACCAGTATATGGGGGGATGAGCGAGCGCCCCCTCCCTACTGAACAGTACAAGGCTACATGCCCTCAACATGGGGAGTATGGGTGCTTTGGGGCAGGAGGGCTCTGTGCCCACCCACCCCAAAGCCCCTTGTCCCCATGTTGATGGGGACAAGAGCCTCTTCCCCACAACCCTCGGCTGTGGTTGTGGGGGTGTGTGGGCAGGGAGCTTATCGGAATCTGGAAGCCCCCTTTCATAAGGGGGCCCCCAGATCCCGACCCCTCCCCCTATGTGAATTAGTATCGGGTACATCGTACCCCTACTACTTCACCAAAAGTGTCAAAAAAGAAAAAAACACTAGACAATTAGGGACAAGTCCTTTATTAAAAACAAAAAATAAAAATAAGTGTCCCCATTGTAATCCATAGTCAATCATGGCGAGCAACGGACCCGGAAAAAAAAAAAAAAGAACAGCTCCTCCTCCATGGGAGGGCTCCCGCCGACTGTTCGCTCTTTGTTGTGAGACTTTATTTTTATAGCAGGGCGGGGCCACCTGGTGACGTACACGCATGACCCGGCCTATCTCACATCACATGACGTCAGAGGGGGCGGAGTCACTCGCTTACGTCGCCGGGTGTCCCCACCCTGCAATATGAATAAAGTGTCACAACAAACAGCGGGCAGACGGCGGGAGCCCTCCAATGGAGGAAGAGCTGTGTGCGCCGTCTGCGCAATGCATTATGGGGCGCTCCTCGGCGGCAAAGTCACTGCGAATGCCCCATAATGTTCTCAATTCGATGAACGGGCGAACTTACATTCGACTCGAACCGCTGGCCCATCCCTATTAGTAAGCTATGCTTGAGTTTTGGGCTCCTGGGGGATATTCGTCTTATGTGCCCTGTCAGTGTACACATATCTGTACCCCCCAAAATCTTTTTAAGGACACATATCCACCAAAACAACTGATTGATAACACACACTTCATTTTCAGGACTTTAGCTATAATACTTTTTTTCTATTAATTGGGTTCTTTTCCTTCAATTTTTTACATCATAGAGAGTTTGGAAAACTTGGGCTCAGACCGCCAGACTTAGGGATAATTATAGTGTTTTTATATTTCTGCAGCCATTTGGAGCTGCACTGTCCAGCCATTTTGCAGTATTTGTCTCTGTCTCTAAAATAATATACTCTAATTAATATTTAAAGCTAAAACCTATTTCATCTCTGCCTCTTATATTGTGGGTAAACCAAACTGCTTACAAATACATACTGTACAGCCTCTGAACAATCGTTGTGCCTTTTGTCTCTTAGATAATACATATTCATTTTTATTGCAAGGTAAAACCTACCTTGTTTCTATTAGTTGCCTATTCAAGTGCTCACATACTGTCATGATGCTAGCCAATTGCTACGAAACACATACCTGAAGTCTATATTTTGAATATTTTGAGAATAATTGGGTATATAAGGATGGGAGGGGGTGCAGGGTATGTGGGACTGTAGTAATGAAGTGTGTTTGTACAATGTTTCGACATTTTAATTTTTTTATCAAAAATTGTCATGCAGTGGTACTGTGCAAAAAGAAGTTCATGAACTATACTACTTAATGATTTTGTCACTGGCCAATTTGTATGATTTGTATGGATGTTTTTTAAGAGTAAAACTTCCAGTAGCTCCCCATGCCTTGCTTAGGAAAGATATACAGTATATATGTTTTATATATAGCGAATAAGTTCAAAACCTCACATTAAATATTCTAGAGCAAACTTTTTTAAAATCTACCTCTACTGTCTCTCTGTGAAAAAAATCACCCATTAGTCCATAGAAATAACATAAACCAGCCACAAATGAAATGTTTTCAGCCAAACTAAGACAATCTGCCTTTACTGCATTACAAAAAACTCTACCGTTTGCATTGTTTAATTTATCTCCTACATTTTAATTAACTGAAAAATGAATCTGAACTGGTAGAACAGGGTGTAATTTTGTTTTTCAGACTTCAACTGAGTGATACATTTTAGAAATTTGATGATTATATTAAGTGGAGTGCACAAATCACACAGATTAGAAATGACTGAAAGTTGGATTGTCTGCAAAAAGACGTGGATGATTGGCAAAGAAACCATTAAAGAGTACTCTTCTTGCTTCTTTTCATTTAATGAGCAAATTGAAATGTTAGACCCTCGTGAACTCTTCCATTTGAAGCCAGACTGCAATTAAAAAGCAGCACTGACATTTAAAGTAAAGAACATATTATATATGTGTATATGGATAGGCTTATCATAAAAAAATGAAAATTTTAATAACACTTTGAATAAAAAAGGGCAGACTTGAAGGACCATTTGGTTCTTTTCTGTCATCACTCTTCTGTTTCTAAAAATCTGGTTTCTTTAATAAAGCTTACTACCAGGGCAAGGTTATGGTGATGTCCAGTGGTGTGATAAAAACTGTAAAGCCACCACAAGCCAGACTTCAAATACTTTCAGACACCTCTGGAAATGGTACCTAAAGAAAAGCCATGCATGATTTTTGTACCACGAGCCAATGCATGTTCACAATAATTTTTAAAAATCTCACTCTACGTTGTGCATATGCTTACGATTTTAGTGTTTTTTTTTTTGTTTTTTTTTAAACAATTGTTACTTTTTTCATTGGCCTTTGTAATATAGCAGAATGTACATAGGACATTGGATGTGTACATGTGGAGGAGCCTTAGAGCTACCTAAAATGTAGACAAACTATACATCTAATATGGTCATACAATTTGTTTTTAAATGTTAAATATTATCCATGACCTTTTTAAATATATGTATAAACAGATTTGAGACATATATAAAAAACCAAGCAGATTGCCCTGTTGTTTTACAATAAAATATGATACCAATTCTGATAATATGCATGATGCATTACTTAAAGTGTATACCATTTTTGTTATTATTTTTGCCAAGATGGATGGATTTCATTTAAACCATCAAACCTATAAATGTAGGTTATCCATCAAATAATGCAAATTGTATTGTAATCTTGATGGTTTCACGGAAATTTATCTATTAATGGGCAAATATAAGATGTGTGGCATACACATCAAAACCTTTGCTTGTAAAATTGTAATGTTTATCGATTTGTACAAATCCTTTGTGAGCAGCTTAGATGTTTTGATGTTTTTGTAAGACAGTTTGTGCATGGGCAAAAACAGTTACAGAAGGCAATCTCTTAGCAACCAAAGTTAGAAAATGTTGATGAGGTAGGTTTGAAATGCATTATTTCCACCCCGTGGCATGCACTTTGATATACGCCACTACTGCAGTTCACAGTCTATGGGGTGCTTCTCAAAAGAAGAAGCAAATTTGTGGGTTGGTGGAGAAAAATATTTTGTTGAATGGATTCCGTTCAAATTAAGTGATCCATGTGTGTGTATTTTAAAAATGAAAATGAAAAGCAAAAGGTCTTTTTGTTTTTCAAATGCATTCAATTTTAGTGGATACATTGTCCCAAACTAGCATTTATTATTGTTTTATGAAAAATAGAATTTATAGTGCAATGATTGTTTTTGCATGGACCACAAGCTAATCTAATGTGATCTAGCCAGGCACACAATTTGTCTTTATTCTCATATTGTGCTTTTATACAAGTTTTGTTTAACCCAATATGAACTATAAAATAATTTTGCAAGTAATAAATGTGCATATATATTTTAAGTTTCTTTTGGCAATGGAATCAACAATATATATTTTTTTAAGTCACTATGAATTCATTAATAGGTAAAAGCAGAACCATCGGTATAACATAAAGTACAGTATGTTAATAACTTACCTGTACTGGGAACCATGGCCAAGAGTAGCAGACACCAAGTCAATAACAGAGACTTTGAAGTCCCCATATCGTGTAGAATTCAAGTTCGTCAGTGCCAGTAAAATATCCAAAAGAGCATCCACAAAACAACTGTATACTAATATATGGTGCAGGGGTTTTAAGTCAACTGAACTTAGGACAACCCATACATGACATTGTTCAGTAGTGACAAACAGATACATCCAGTGTCATTTTTTAATTTTATCCTTAAACAATTAGCTAAAATAGCTACAGTGAAGCAGTTATGACACATAATGTAAATATGAAATTCGGGCTAATTGGCAGAACGAGGAGTGACTGCAGGCACACAGGATTGAGTGTCCTGGGTGGTGTGTTGAAGACAACAGAATCAGAGATTAGTGTGTATGTTAGTAGCATCATAATATGTTGAAAAAGGCTTTTTCTGTAAAACGTTGTTTTAACAAATAGATACATGCTTTTACTTTACGTTGTCATTAAGTAAAAAAGTTCTATGCAGGGTGAGAAAAATCTAGCAGTACCAATGCTTGTTCAAGATCATTGACTGATGAGGTAAAGAAGAAGCCATGGCCAGTATGACAGCCCTGGCTAAGGTTAAATAAACAAATAAGCAGCAGTAGCTGTCACATTTCCATCCTCAAATGGTTCACTTTAAAGTTAAAAAAAAATGTTCCTAAGAACATACAGTATATCAATTTTCAAATATTGCAATTCTTTAATCTCAAGAGACGCATAAAGAGAAGTGAGCTAACTGAGTTCTGTTCACTTATTTTATCTGCATACAATTTGGTAGCTGAAGTGAAGATCCTTTCAATTTATTGTGTGAAGAATCTTAACTCTTTTAATAAACCAGCTACAATTGTATTATCACTTATTTGGCAGATTTTTAAAGGTCTTGGGAGAAACATTTCATTGTCCATAGAAAACCCCATGGTAGAATCAGAAAGAGGACATAATGCATATTCGTTTTTGTCTCCAAAAACATTTTATTGAAGAAGTGCAAAAGAAATTATACAGTTATGGTATAACATACATGGGCTCAACGACCCTAAGATACACCGAGCAATAACAACTATAACTTTAATAACATGTCCATGTTAGTTATATAAGAAATATGATTTGAGTGTAACTTTTTGTTCATCAGTATGGATCTTCTGATAGATGTCACGTGAGGAGTGTAGGTTGTGTCTCATATGTGAAGTGATGTGTCAAAAGTGAGATTGTTAGGCTTGACGGAGTGGCAATTGCTCGGTGGGTGAGGCATTATGTTAGCCACTTGCCTTCTTGAATGTTGGTGTTCTGGAGGAATATGTCGGTAACTACAGGTCCAAATTGTCTGTAGCTAGTGTTCTTAGTTATGATTTAGTGAAATTGTGGGTGGATTCTTGGTCGCCAGTCCTGCTGGCGACCTTGGTTATGGCCATTGGTTAAGAGTTGTCATTGGTAAGTGGGGGTATAGAGCTGAGTAGTTATGTATTTGGGGTGGGAGGGGAAAGGAGGGTAAGGAGGTAAGTAGGAGCTATTTTCAGTAGACCTACTATAATTCTCAAGGATGAGGAGAGTATGTGGGCGGGTAGAGTAAGGCAAGTCCGTTCGGGGAGGGGGGGCTGATCCTCCTATCTAGCCCGGGGTTCAAATCCACCAGATCTCCGTCTGTCCGGGGAATCAATGGTCCTCTAAAAGCGATGTAGTTTGTTGTTTTTGTATGTGGAGGGAAATCTCTATTTATTGTTCACTCTGAGGGCTTGTGTATATTCGGAGGTGGTCTTCAAATGAATCCAACAAGCCCATAGAGTGTTGTATTTGGATATGTTGTAGATACCAGTCTTTGATCGTGGGTGCTATGGATTTGCCCCAGAGAACTGGGATGCGTAGTTTGGCTGCATTTAGCATATGCATTGATAATGATCTGAAATATGCGCATCTGGACAATGTGGTATGATGTAGTAGGAGTTGTGCGGGTGAGAAGTCCAGGGGTAGAGTAGATACTTTTGAATTTATCTTGTGGACCTTTTTCCAGTGGGTTTGGAGAATAGGGTAAGACCACCAAATGTGAATGTGCAAGCCAGGTTCAGAATTGCACCTCCAGCAGAGATTTGATGTGTCTGGTTTGAATTTGTGGATGGTAGTTGGGACCCTATACCAGCGATTGAGTACTTTATATCAGTTTTCTTGAACCAATGTGTTTGAGCCTTTGAGAGTGTTCTCAAATACCTGTTCCCAAATGTGTTCCTCCAATAAGACTACGGAGAATTCTTTCTCCCAATGTTGACATATTCTATATTTTTTGGTTTGGTTTCCCATGAGGGGGGTGAAAATGTTGGATACTATGTGCCTTTGTGCCTAATGCATATTCTAAACCCAAAATAAAACGAATGCAGCCACATCAAAGGACTGGTAAGCTGAAATATATTAATTTTTTTTAGATACATGCCCACTTTAAATTGTATGCCCAGTCAAAAGCATTAATAGAAAAAATAAAAAAGGATATACAGTACATCTTTCCAATATATGCATATTACTCCATGTTTTAGCCCTTTAAACACCCTACAAGTAGAAAAAATACCAGCTGATCTGCCAAAAATAAACTCAACTAGTAATTTCCTGTTCCTAAATTGCACAGGTTTTTGTGGATTGAAATTGCAAGACAATGTGTCGGCCCTGCCCAGCTGTCTTTTTCTGATCTGCGGCATCCCTCCCCCTCTCCTGATCTCAACAACATAGAAAGTAGTAGCCCAAGATAACAACTGGGAGTTCTGATTAGGATCTTTGAAATAACACAGGAAGTGTGCACAGGGCATAGGAGAGCTCTAACAAGATCAACAGATATTTTCTTGCTTTTATTGAACAGACATTAAAGAAAAAAAACCTTCAATGCTATGGTTAACAGAGTAAAAGGGAGCAAATAGGAGAACTTAATTGTTAGGAGATTAAGGGTGACATATACTTTAAATCTGTAATATTCACACAAGTGCAAATCTATTTTATTATATAAGTATATTTGGCATTATTTTAATTATATTTGAGTTCTGACGCTGTGATTTTTTTCAAATAATTGCACATTTTTTTTACTCTCATTTTGTGAATGTATTTGCCATAAGGTAATCCACCTAACAACTTTCTTTCAGAACATTCCATGGTCTTTGTACAGGGGACATCAATTTATTTATAGTACTCAAACCCATTGTTATAATAGCAGAGGAAATAAATTCTTGTAAATTCTTCCTTTCTTTCATTAATTTTTTTCAAAGAGATACAGTAGGTACAAAACTTTTTCATGAGCTAATAAGCAGGTTTAAACATCAATGCCACTGTGGGATTCACAATGTAATATACTTTCTGCTTCAAACTCTAATTTATTTTTACAATCCTTTACTGTTCCTTTGATGCTGCCGAACAATTGGCAGCAATTGAAAGAATGTGTGCCGGTGTAGGGAGTGGTAATGCACGTTTCTCTGCTGTGTTCAATTAGGTTATTAAGATTTTTTTATTGCACATCTTTCGGCTGTTTGTATAATCTGTTTAGATTCATTCAAGTGCTTATTCCTGCCACATTCAACGTATTGTTATGGCAAATCCCATCTAATCCACCTACTGATTTTTTATTCAAAATAGAAAAAAACTGCATCTTCAAGGCAAACTGGTATGTTAAATGTCTTCAAAGATATATAATTTGTCATTTTTATGGTAAATGCAGCTGGGAAGCTAGATTTCTCTTGCACTCTGCTAGACAAAGTTGGAAGGGATGTGTCACAATCCTGATAGGAGACTGAAATGAGGAGGTTGACCTCTCTTGTATCTCTGGCCCAGGCACTCTTGATCGACAGTTCCAGTGGACAAGGGGCGGACGGTGCCTAGGGGCAGGTAGATGCTGATGGCAGAATTGTTGGCTAGAAATGCAGATTTGAAAGATCCAACAGAATAACTGCTTAGGAACATCAGCACCACAAGAGGAATCATCTGAGGTTAAAGGGGAACTCCAATTGCATTGCCTATTCAGAAGGGGGAGTCCATTAGTGCTCTCAGTGGGTCTGCAACAGGAACACATAGAGATGACTGGAGCTGATGCATGATGCTGTCGGAAGTGAGTAATAGCATGATGCCAATCAGTGTTGTGAATGGAGCTGAGGTCAGGAACCTGTATGCAATGGTAAAAGCAGAATCCAAGATCAGATCAGGATTGAGCTGGGTTGGTTTGAGAAATCAAATACAGGACACAAATCAGAGAACAGGATACAGATGAAGACCAGTTAGCCCTAACCCTAAGTTAGAGCATCCCTTAAATAGACTGCCTGGGGTCAATGCTGGTTTTGAACTAATGTCCATGCATATACTGTGATACATGTGTGCATCCACGTGCATGCTCATGCATTCACACCTGCCAAATGCGCCGAAGTATGCGCATATTATTATTATACAGGATTTATATAGCGCCAACAGTTTACGCAGAACTTTACAATATAAAAAGGGGGACAATACAGGTACAATACAATAAAATACAAGAGGATTAAGAGGGCCCTGCTCAAAAGAGCTTACAATCTAATGGGGGGGCAGGTGGTACAAAAGGTTGTAACTGTGGGGAATGAGCTGATGAAAGTGGTAAAAGATTAGTCTGAGGCATGATAAGCTTCCCAGAAGAGATGAGTTTTCAGGGATTGCCTGAAGGCAGCTAGAGTAGGAGAGCCAGACAGGTTGAGGTAGAGAGTTCCAGAGGATGGGAGAGGCTCTGGAGAAATCCTGGAGACGAGCATGGGAGGAGGAGACAAGGGAGCTTGAAACGTGACGATCGCACGTTCCGTGAATAGGCCGTCGTATTAGTGGTTGGAAACAAACCTGATTGTTTCACTGCGGGGGAACTTTGGTTTAAACGTGAGTGTAACATCTTTTTAATTCAATAAAATTGGGTTGATCGTGCTACGCTATATTTGTCATTTATCCCCTTTATGATGCAGGAATGCCAATTGGGAGATCGTGGAATTACTTTATTGTTATCGAGGAGAAGCCATTTGGTTTGCATTTGGCAGGATATCTATTACCTAATCCCACACTAAGGCGTATTTGACCTCCGTAACAGGGGTCGTTCCTGGATGGTAAGAGGCAGTGTGTGTGGGTGACGGTGAAGGTTTCTCCTATGGTTCACCTCTGCTATGCGTCATCTACTGTATGGTCCCCATTGGGATTGGTTTCTGACTGTTTGACTCTTCTCAGCGATGCACCGTATTTTTACATTTATATTCCTTCTGTACTAAAAATTCTGTCTGTTCCACTTGAACCATCCAAGTTTCCAATAACCACAAATGACAGGGATTGGCTAAACTGGCCTTTCATGGATATGCATGTATCATGTGATTGCATGAGAAAACTACAATGAATTGGAATCATTTATTTATAATTCTGGAAATCATTTGGGTGCAGTTTTCAGCTATCTGAAATCAATCGTAAGCAATGCTTGGTAATGCTTGTTCGACTGCATATGTCCACAAACACCCCATTTTGGGCATTACTAAACAAGCCCATATGACTAAACTCTGAGATCAGTGGACATCAGCTGTAATTCTGACAACATAACATTAAAAAAAAGGCTTGTGCTATCTAGGATTTTGTTTCTCAATTGTTTTATGACAACGTACTCATGATTTTAATGTGGTGTTGGGTGGAGGTGTATTTTCCAGTGTTTTGTATATTTATTTTGCAAAGCTAACCTGCCTGTTCCCCTATTGGTAACTGCTTAGGTGTGAGATTTTTCTTCTTTCAATCATTGTGTATTTTGTTTGTCAGCCCATGGGTTCGTTCATAATCTTATCTGTCAGATGATCTGATCCTTCAACCATCTAATATCATGTCTCTTTTGTTAAACACTCAAAAAATAATCCCTGTAAAACACAAAGCAGGTTTTTTATGTTTATTTAACATGTTTATTTCTGATACATGTTAGCTGCTAGCATGTTCTAAAATGACAACTCATTTATTCAAAAAATAATCATTTTAAAAGCCAAAGCGTTGTCAGAATTGATTTTATTTTCAAGTTGCAGATATTCGAAGAGCAGCTAGAAATGTAAAGGTAAGGTTTCTAGAAAAAGGCATTTTCTGTCATTTGGACTGTCATTTTGACGATTAGACTTAATAAAAATGTTTAAAGCTTAACTCCAGGTAAACAGCTAAATACACAGATGAAATACATATGGGATGTGATGGTTTCCCTGCCAAAGCATGTCTATTTCTTTTCATCCAGTCCTGAGATTTACACAGTTCTGCCACACCACGCAGACCTTTCTGGCAGGGCAGGATACCTGATTTTCTTCTCCTTCAGTTACACTTTTGCTTGCAGGTCTCCTTTCCACCCCAACCGTGTGACTGGACAGTGAAAGAAGAAGCAGCAAGCTGATAAGCTCATCTCTTAACCATCCTTCTATCAGCATGTTCCTTGAACTGCAGCATAAATGATTGAGCCTTGGTGCTGCTCCTTCCAGTCTGAGCTCTGCTGTACTAATATAAGCTTATACCACGTCACTTATAGGTCTATTTCTTCCTTTATATGTGCAAGAAATTGCATGAAATCTCATTTCTTGAGACTCTAAAATGCAGGGACAGTACAAATGCCCCCCAAATTACCCCTTTTTGGAAAGTAGATATCACAAGGTATTTAGTAAGAGGCATGGTGAGCTTTTTGAACTTGTAATATTTTGTCACAGTTTGTGGAAAAAAAATGTGTTTTTGTTCACAAAGTTGTCATTATAATCACACAGCATAGGCAAACTTGCAAATACACACCAAAACACATCCTGCTACGCCTCCTGACTATGGGGATACTACATGTGTAAGTCTTTTTCACAGCCTAAATGCATAGAAGGGTCTGAAATCCAAGGAACACCTTCAGGTGTTCCAGGGGCCTCTAATTTTCTGATACCTATCACAATTTTGGAAGTCCTGGAACACCAGGACAGTGGAAACACTCACAATATGACCCCATTTTGGAAAGCAAACACCCCAAGGTATTTTCTTAAAGGCATAATGAGTCTTCTGAAAATGTATTTTTTGCCACACGTTTTTGGAAACTATAGGAAAGAAAATACAATTTTTTTTTTTTTTTTACACAAAGTTGTGAATTTATAAGATATGTCTAACAAGCAGCATTGACATAAATAGAATTAGACCCCAAAACACATTCTGGGTCTCCTCCTGAGTATGTCAATACTACATGTGTGAGTCTTGTTCACAGCCCAGGCACACAGAGGGACCCAAAATCCAAGGAGCGCCTTTAGGCTTTTTAGGGGCATAAATTACACATCTAATTTCATGACTACCTCTTACAATTTTGGAGGCCTTGGAGCAGCAGGGCAGAAGAAACACACACCAAATGACCCCATTTTGGAGAGTAAACACCCCAAGGTACTTTTTAACAGGCATGAGCAGTATTTTGAAGACTACATTTTTTTGCCACAAGATTTTGGAAAATGTGGAAATAAAATTAAAATATTTTTTTTACACAAAGTTGTCAATGTAATAAGATATTGTTCACACACAGCACAGGTATACTTAGAATTACACCCTGACTTACATTCCACTACTCCTCCCGCATAAGGGGTTACAAGGTGTGTGAGACTTTTCACATTCTAGCCACACAGAGGTGCCCCAACATCCAAGAAGCACCTCAACCACTTCCAGTCTGGGCCATGACTAGGGTATTAATTATGGCTTGTATTGCCATGCCGCTATAACAAAACCCACATACACCATCAGTATAATAACTATGCAACACATGATTTGGATTTTAATGGCCACAGCGGTCCATTATTAACCAAACAAGTCCAATAAATAACATAATTACCATATAGGGCATCAAAAAACAACCACGACAGTACCTGCGTGTTACTTACTCAGGCCTCCAGCCACAAAACCACCGACTCAGAGACAACACGCAGATACACATCTTAACCATTGGGAGCCATACCTCAAACGAGTCCCTACACCTTACCTTTTTTCTGCCCATATCACTTAAAAGGGACCTTGCACCCTGCCACCACCACACAAACTTGACACCTTAGGTTTGTGTGGACCTCCACACCTGCAGGGCCCGTTGCATACCATCCTGCAAGCCAAGACACCACATGTCAATCCTGACAGTGTTAAAATGAACCCCGTCACTCCGTAAGTACCTCCAGGTGTCCTGCTCCAACTCATGATGCAGTACTACTAAACCCCCATTCCTCAACACCAATTTAGACACTTCCCAATTCACCTTAACTTTAGCCTTGTTTAGACTATCCACCAACCTAGCTATACGCCATTGGGTATGAGCCACCATATCCAAACATACCAGTAATGAGTTTGGGTAAGCTAAACGAAGCCGGAGAAAAACATACTTAATATCCTGGCAGAGCTCCCGCATCTCACGGAAGCCCAAGTCATTACCGCCCGCATGAAGAACAAGAACATCTGGGGCCCTATCAAGCCTGACATAACGCTCTACTTCTGAAACCACCCTACTCCACAATAGCCCAGGAACCCCAATCCAGCGTACCACAGCCTCCTCCTGAGGAATGCCCAATTGACGGCTGTTAAGACAAACATCAGCTCCCCTGGCCCCCCAGTAGACATATGAATGGCCCAGTATCCGGATTAAACCCGGGACCCCAGAGAAGAACAACAAAAAACACCACACTTTAACTCCACTCCAATACACTAGGAACTTACAAACCACCACTTGCAGACAAGAAATCTCACACCAGATGATGACACACTGTTAATAGACAACACAACACCCATGTTATAGCAATTAAAACAAATCTTCTTGTTACAAAAGTGTGAACCCAACAGCTCAAACGAACAATAGGAAACAATTCCAGAAGGACCAAATTCCTGGTCAAACCGATCCTTCCTCCATCCCTCTTGCCAAGGGCCCACACTCCACTGGACCCCAAAATATGCACCATAGCCAGCGGCTCCTGCGGCATCTGTGAAGAGCTCCAGGTCAAAACCTAACATAGCATCAGATATCCAAACCGACCGTCCATTATAGGAGTCCAAAAAGGACTCCCAAACATGCAAATCCTCTTTCAGCTCTTGTGTCAGTTGAATGTGGTGGCCGGGAGACTCCCGCCGTGGAAGCCGCCAATTGGCAGTTAACCTCCCTGGCGGTATGATTATTTCAGATTTTTGGTGCTGAAAGCGGTATGATTATTTTGCATGAAAATTTGGCGTTTTATATTGTAGGCCTGTAATTCTTAGCAATAACTCACTTAAATCTGTCCAAACAACAGTCTAGTAGACATCCCGGGTATGATAAAGTTTGAAAAATGAAATCATAAATTATAATATAATAAATAACTAAAAATAATTATCAAAAATAATAATATAATAGTAATAAAATTTATTCAATAATGTAATCAAACCAAAAACACTGAAATTTGCTCAGATGCAGAATTGTCGCTGTCGTCACTTTCAGTTTCTGATGATAAATTTCCCCAAAAATCAGTATCACTCAATTCTGCAAATGATTCTTATTTACTATCAGTGTTTTCTAGCTGGTCAGAAACCACTTTTGACGGAAAGGGACACTTTTTGGTTGCTATGGACATTCTCAAGTTTCCAGGCAGAAAGAATGACATTTATTACATAAAAGTGCATGCAGGGCACTGGGTAAACCATTAGGGACAAGGGGATGTGAAATGTTTTCATACAGTAATGTAATCTGTAAGATTACAGTGCACTGTATGTGCTGTGTGTGTTTCACTTTTTGAATTTCCCGCCGGTCTCCGTCCCCGTGCGACGCGACGCTCGCAGGGAACGGAGCTCGGCACACAGGAGTCATCTGGACACAGCTCGCAGACACGGCGGGGGACATCGCTGGATCCAGGGGACAAGGTGAGTAGCACTGCCTGGATCCAGCAATGCAATCCCGAGTGTGGCTCGGGGTTACCGTTCTTGGTACTGAAAATCCACCCCGAGCCACACTCGGGAACACCGCCAGGGAGGTTAAACACACGTCCTATAGGCATGATCCGGCACGCAAAATGCAGCTTGCCCAGAAGTGACTGTAGTTGGCGTAAAGTCATTTTGCCAGACTCCCGGACTAACACCACAGACCTCCTCAAATCTCTGAGTTTGTCTTCTGGGAGGCGACACTCCATGGCCACTGTGTCAATCAGAATGCCGAGAAAGCTAAGAACCGTGGCTGGACCTTCCGTTTTGTTGGCCGCTAACGGGATGCCAAAACTGTCCACCATGTCCTGAACTGTCACCAATAGAATCCCACAGCGATTAGAATCTGCTGGACCAATACACAAAAAATCATCCAGATAGTGAATGACCGACGGGATCCCAGACACATCCTGCACAACCCATTAAAAAAATGAACAGAATGTTTCAAATAACGAACAAGAGATGGAGCACCCCATGGGCAAATATCAGTCAAAAAAGTAACAATCCTTCCACCAGCAGCCTAACAAATGAAAACTCTCCGGGTGCACCGGTGACAACCAGAAAGAGGACTCAATATCCATTCTTGCCAGTAAAGCGCCCCTTCCATATCGCCGTACCCAATGCACTGCCGCATCGAAAGAGGTATATGAGACCGAACATAATTCTGGGTCTATATGTTCGTTAACTGATCCCCCTTTTGCAAATGACAAATGGTGGATCAATCGGTACTTGTTGGGTTCCTTTTTGGGGACAACCCCCAAAGGGGAAATCACCAAACCTCCCAGCGGCAAATGTCGAAATTGACCAGCCATGCAGCCCAAAGCCACCTCCTTTGACAATTCTTCAGAAACCACTGCTGGGTAAGCCAGGGGTGATCGCAAATTGTCGGCAGGGGGGGGGCTTTAGGAATGCTACAAGGAATCCGGAATCCATTGGAAAAAACACTAACCAGAAGATCCACCACTCCACAATACCTACTTAGAAAGGGACGCATCCTTGCTGTACTCACCAGAGTCCTTCCTTTTTCCCGTAGAATCTCCAGACTGACCCCTTCCTTTCTGTGCGCTCTTGGCAAGAGAGTGGGAGCCCCCGCAGCCAGAGCACTCATGTTTGTATCGGCACTATGTGCTAAATTTACATGTTCCCTCATTGAACGCCCAACAAAACCCCCTCTTCTTGTTGGCTGACTGTCCAGAGGAAGAAGTCTCTGTCCATGCCGAAGTCATGAGCCTCATCCAAAGGCTAATGTCTTTGTGATCCCAACGCAGGATGGCCGGATGGCCTTGTGCTGTCGAAACTGCTCATCATATCTAAGCCATGCCAATCCCCAGTAGACTTGCTTCCCCAATTGCGTCCAGCTAACAGAACAATGGCGAACAATTCTCTGGCACCTTCTCACCAATCACGCTCACTAAGTTCGGGAACGCCTGTAACCAGTTGTTTAATGTCTGGGAAATTAGCCTAAACCTCCGCTTTTCTTCCTCTTCTTTTTTGGAGTCTTCTAACTTACCTCTGCCCAGGTTAAACTTTTCTAGCGGAAACAGGGAAAAAATGTAAACTCACTCCCCCTTCCATATTTTTTCTTTAACTTCCGGTGTGTCCCAAGCAGCCCCTCGAAGCACACATATACCTCACACTTCACTGAATCCAACAATCGGACACAGTCCTCCTTCTCAGCCACCTTACCTGTTCCGTCGGTTGCGTCGCTGCCAACCCCCAATGAGGGTGCCCGACCAGAAGCTGCCTCCATGGTGGGTATCTCTACCTGAACTGGTGAGGTCACGGCCTGCCTGGGAACATCCGGCATTAGCGTAGCCCCTACCCCAGGCCCTTGTGCAACTCCCACCCCTGCCGCAGCTGGCAAAGCCGGCAGGACCCATGCTGCCGTGGGAAGCCCTGCCCGACGACTGATTCCAGGTGCCCAACAATATCCCACAAACCCAACAGCAACCGCTCCAGATCCGTCTGCCCCACTGGCACCCTTACACCAAAACCAGTCCCATCCCCCGCAGTGGCCCCCTCTGCAGCCAAAACACTCAGAGCGTTCACATCCACTCTGTCAAGTGCACCAGACACATTCACAGCTGAAATGCCAAACTTCAGGCCACTTACCAGGCTGCTGCAGATGCACAGGTCCACCAGCCCTTGGTCTGTCCTCTACCACATCTTGCGCCCATGCAGGCTCTTCCTCCTCTTTCAACTTCCCCTCAAACAAACTGAGGGGAGTGTCCTCAGCTGCCACTGCCATGCCTCGGCCTGTAGGTCCCAGAGCTCTCTGGTCACGTGACCGGCAGCCCGCCGCCTCCGCTGCTGACATCCTCCAGCTGGGCCCAGGCTGACACTCCACACTGACTGGCTGGACACACACACTGCTGGGACCGGCAGTGGAAGCTGCTCTCTCCTCCTGACCATAGTGCTTGTTCCTCCTCCCGGGAGCCACCGATTCCCGCACTGCCGTCCCAGGCATCCTCCACGCCACATCCAAGGGGGTCTTAGGGATGGCCCAGGTAATAGGCCAGCTCCCGCCGGGATTCCTCTCCCACGCTGAACCACCCGAGCAGTGCGGGAGCTTCTAGGGGCGCCGAGCTCCGGTCCAGATCCACCACAGGTGGATGAATGGGAAGGGCCGCAATAGATAAGGCTGCATTCCCGGGGTCCCGCCATGGCTGAGGATTCCTCTCAGACTGCTCCACTTGTCGAGCAGACCAGCGCTTGTGAGAAGGGCCCGGAGGGTCCCTCGAGGCGCTACCAGAGGGGCTCCTAGTGTGGCGCTGGACCCTGGGAGGTCGTGACCTCCGAGCATGTGCTGAGGCAGGAGGTGCGGGAATGGAAACCCCCTGCCTGACTCCCAGGAGTAACCCACTGACCTGTGATTGCAGCCAGTGCATTCCCTTCACAGCAGCTGCATCCCACAGCTGGGAAAAAAGACCCTCCAGGTCCCCCATAGCTGGATTCGGAGGCCGCAAACTGATTCAATTGTGGTCACTGAAGTTCTCTCCTTCGTGCTGCCCTCCAGACTGAAGCCCACCCCACTTGGCAACTAACATTCCCCTCTACAGCTTCACCCCTCCCTGGCCTAGGCCAATGATCACTGTTCCCTCTTCCTGTATCCCTTACAATGCCCAACTTACACTAATCATACCAAGCCCCCTTTAACCCCTGCCGGACCTACGTGTATGGCTTTTCCTTTTACTCCTGGCCTCCCTATCCTGGCATTTCTCTCCTACAGGTATAAACATTATTTTTTTCTAAAAAACAGCTTGGAACTGCCAAACATTAAATATTTTTAAGCAAAGACCCTATAGAATAAAATGGTGGGTATTGCATATTTTTATGTCAGCCGGTATTTGTGCAGTAGTTCTTCAAATGCATTTTTTCTTGGAAAAAATACACTTTAATAAATTTAATGCGCAAAAACACAATATAATAGCTTATGATTTTTAGTAAAATATAAAATATGATGTTACGCCAAGTAAATAGATACACTTTAACCACTTCCCATCCGCGCAATAGCCAAAAGACGGCTACAGCGCGGACCTGCATTGCTGGGAGGGCGTACATGGACGCCCTCCCATGCACAAGCTGCCTGTGCACCCCCTGCGAGGTGTGTGTGACACTCTCTGTTATTCCTGTGTCAATGAGACCCCCGGCCCCTTACCATGTGATCAGCTGTCAGCCAGTGACAGCTGATCATGTGATATAAACAAAAGGTCGGTATTCGGCTAACAGCGTGAGGGAAAAAAAGCTGAACACTGGCTACAGAGAGAGAGACATTGGTCCCGCACACAGAGAGGCACTGCTGCTATGCAGTGCCCTCCAGGGCCCACCAGTGCCACCTACAGGTGCACAATTAGTGTAGCCTACCAGTGCCCACGAGTGCCACTTATCAGTGCCACCTATCAATTTCCACCAGTGAAGGATTCTTATGACAAGGTCACTCAATTATTTAAAGTGACAATGCATCTATAGAACCTGTAGTAATCACATACATATAGTCAAAAATAAAGTAACAGTGCATAAATTGACTCTACATTAAGGCCAAATAACCTGTGATGGTGAATAACTTAAATTGAACAGGGTATCAAATAAGTTGACTCTATGATGGTCAATGATTCAAGTGAAAAAGTCCAAATAAACCTGTGATGGTTAAAGACTTAAAGTGAACAGTGCATAAAAAGGCCAAACAAATGTCCCAAATAAACAAAAAAAGTTGAACACAAAGACAGGTGAAATGTGCATAGATCAAATCCGTGATGAGTTATCATCCAAAGATCGATGTAGAGGGTTAATGATGACAATAAAGACCAACAATTCTTCTCTAAGATAAAAAAGGTGGACTCTTACCAGATGGGTTGGGTACACTTGACCGTACGGCCAGTGGACCTTACAGGCTTGTAGTGGAAAACTCCACAAACAGTGATGGTAGGATCTTCGTTGGTGGTGCTGGTGAACTTCTCCTTTCGGGTGGTCCCTTCGGTAGCACCGGAGTCAAGGCTACCCTCGACATCAGACCTCACCGGGAACCATGTGAAGAAAAGAACTTGCTCCACATTGTGTTGTAAAACATACCAGTTTATTCCACCGATACAGGAACAGACAAAATAAAATACATAAATGAAAGACTGCGATAGGCACGTGGTCCCCTTCCGACGCGTTTCATCCGTACAGACGTCTTCTGTGGTGTGGGGGCCACGTGCCACTACTGCAGTATAAATAGCAATGCCCCCCATTAACCACACATCAATTAAAGTAGGCTCCACTCACCAGTATAACCTGGAAGTATGGCCCATTCACAAGATGGCGCAATCTGCTCAATGACATACTATAGGTAAGTAAAAAGGTAACAGTCATACCAGTAAGTGTAACCACACCAATAATCTGCACATCACCTGGAAAAACTATAGATTTTCCTGCTTAAAAGACCATGGTGGAATGATCCTATACCCGGAACTTGAGGAGGTCAAACAAAACCAACAAGCACCCACTAATTGGTTAGCTAGAGGGTGATGGAAGCCGTATCACTTCTGGCGCAACCCGGAACAGGAAACAAACACTTAAAGGTCACCAACTTGGTAAATGGAAGCTGTGTCACTTCCGGAGCAACCCGGAACAGGAAACAAACACTTAAAGGTCACCAACTTGGTAAATGTAAACAGGAAGGCTGTATCACTTCCGGAGCAACCCGGAACAGGAAACAGACACTTAAAGGTCACCAACTTGATAAATGTAAGCAGGAAGGCTGTATCACTTCCAGAGCAACCCGGAACAGGAAACAGACACTTAAAGGTCACCAACTTGGTAAATTTAAAGAGGAAGGTCATGGTTCATTGCACTTAAACAAAAATGGATGATAATATTAAACGACAAAATAAATACATACCAATGACTGATAAGTTAATTAGAATGATGGCAATAAGTGATGAATAGTTTTAATTTTGATCAAGTGTCACAATCTGGTCAGTTCCCATATCCCAATGGTCTCCAGAGAATGACATAAACCCTCGTAAACCCCACTACCTAATTGATTGATACAAATAACGATAGGAGTCTGTTATTCTTTCTATTCAGCTAGGGAAATCCCCAGTCAAGGCAGAATAGGGTCCCGAGGGTGAATAGAAGGAAGGGATCTCTCAGATCAATATTAAATCTAGCAGGTTGAATTAACACTAAGTTCATTTGCTACAGACCAACTAGGGGGACATACAATAAGGGTAGCAGGTCCAACCTGAATAGATGGAACCAAGGGGTCTACCCCACACAAAGACCAGAGGTACTCATTAGGCAGCCCGCCCACAGATGCCACCGTCAACAGAACATCGCAGGCACCAAGACCATGTCCCAGAGGACCGGAAGGCCCCCATTAAGCGACCCTCTCATGAGCGACGCAACTTCTGGTACTCACAAAGCACTATAACACTAAGCCCCAATATCCAAGGGGGAACCCCATGAAGCAATCAATGGGGGGTCACCGGGAAGGTGACTGACCCCAAAGGCCCCGTAAATGGAGTAGGATGTCAAGCCCTATTAATAAAGGCATTGACGTCCCACTCCACATTCATCTCATGGGGATGGTAAGTACGGAGCCCGTAGATCCAGTACATCTCGAGCTGTGAAATGCCCCTCTTTTTAGATCCACCCCTTCAGAGGGGAACATAACTATCTATTGCCTGAAAGAGGGTGCCTGTAGGATCTTTCTGGTGACAGTGGGTGTAGTTCTTAACTACACTATGTTTCTTGGTACCCCCAATGATGTTAGTGATATGTTCCCCAACTCTTTTAGAAAATTACCTTGTGGGTCTCCCTACATAATGCTTACCACAGGGGCAGGTCAAAAGGTAAACCACATGTGTGGTAGCACATATAAGGAAAGATTTGATGGGGTACTGTCGGTTGGTAACGTTGGAGGTGAAGGTTAGGGATTTGTTTCTCCCCAATCTGTTGATACTACACACCCTACACCTTTTGCAGGGAAAAAACCTTTAAGGTTATGAAAAAAACTGGGTTTGGAGGGTGCATTAATCACATTGGGGCAATTTTTAAAAGAAGGGGGGACTACCCCTATAAACTACCTCCGCTTTCTCTGGAAGTAATGGACCAAGTATGCGGTCATTCTTAAGACTATGCCAGTTCTTTTTGATAATCCTTTCGACCTGTCTATATTGGCTATTGAAGGCAGTAAAAAAGGTCCACTTAGGGTCCTTCTTAGGTCGATCCACTTTCTCACGAAAGGATTCCCTGTCCATACCCCTAACACGGGATATTTCCATATCCAAATCATGTGATGTGTACCCCTTCTCAATGAATTTGGCTTTTAATTCAAGAGACTGAACCCCAAAGTATTCAAGACTGGTGCAGTTACGGTGTAGTCTCATGAATTGACCTCTAGGGACTGCACAAAGCCAATTTCCAAGGTGGCAACTGTCGATTGGAATATAAGAATTCCTATCAGTTGACTTAAAGAATGTGCTGGTAACAATCTGGAGAATAACCACCTGTATATTCAAATACAAAAAATGCACCTTGTTAGGGCTAGCCTCGAATGACAAAACAATGCCCCTATCATTGGAATTAAGTTTGGCCATAAACCCGGCCAAGCTCTCCATGTTACCATCCCATAGGAGGAGGACGTTGTCGATACATCTAGCCCAGAAGAGGAGCTCCGGCCTAGTCTGGGCACAGACAACTTCCTCCTCCCACTTGGCCATGAAGAGATTGGCCAGGCTGGGGGCAAACTTCGCCCCCATCGCCGCGCCCCTCAGTGTAAATAAAAACAATTGTTAAACCAAAAATAGTTCCGATGTGTGGCAAACACCAAGAGTTCACAGATGAAATCCTGCTGCTTTGGGTGGAGGGTAGACTCACGGTTCAGGTAATATCTAACCGCATCTAGCCCAAGCTGATGTGAGATGCTCGTGTAGAGCGACGCAACAACTGCTGTGACCATCAAGCAACCAGACGGAACTGTCAGGTTGGAAAGTCCCTGGATGGTATCCTTAATATCTCTAAGGAAGGATGGAACGCGCTCAACAAGAGGCTGTAAGTAGAAATCGATGTACCTTCCTACTCTGGATGTTATAGAGTCAATCCCTGACACAATAGGGCGACCTGCTGGATGGGTGCCGCTTTTATGTAACTTGGGGAGATAGTATATGGTTGGGATCCGTGGAGCCACCGGGATAAAGGTAAGCTTTTTCTTTCTTGTCCAATATGGATTCACGAAAGCCACGATCCACAACCACTTCCAATTCACGCTTAAAAGCTCTAGTTGGATCTGAGGCAATTACCTCATAGGTGCCTCGATCGCTTAGGATCCTCAGCATTTCCTTCTCATAGTCACTCTTGTCAAGAATGACTATGCCCTCCCCTTTGTCGGCGGGTCTAATAACAAGATCCCTACGATTGCAGAGCCGTCAGAGACCCTCTGCAATTGCAGGATCGCTATGAATTTTCTTAACTGGCAATTGCTCCAGCTATTTACACACACAGTGTCTCTGAAGACTGTTATAGACTGAGAAGTGGGAAAGGGGGAGTTGAATAGGGAAGGGTTACTCAGCCCAGAGTGAGAAAATAAACCAGAGTTAATCTGGCTATTTCGGGCAACAGAATTAGACAATAGGTAGCATTGTATGTTCAACTTCATGATGTATTTTCTGGATAACCATAAAGGTATGGAATTTATCCAGCTTCACCGGAGGAACATACTTAAGACCTTTATCAAGGACTATGGTTTCCTGAGCAGTAAGGGTTGCCTTGCTCAGATTGAAAACTCCTGACCCTACCTTGTCCTTTTCCTTTTGTTTTGAGATTTTCCCCCTTTCTCTGCATCCCCTCTTGCGTTTTGGCCTGTATTGGGATTTGGCCTTACCCCTTGAAAATCCTGAGTGTAAAATTGATTCGGGTCACGTTGGTTATAGTTGTAAGGTGGCTGGTTATACTCATCCCGTTGTTCACCCATATATGAGTAAAAGTCGAGGTATGGACCCTCATCCTCTAATGAAGAATATCGATTATGGGTGGGAATGTTATAACGCGAACCAAAATGGCCTTTCCCTGCATAATCTCTTATTTGGTCACCTTGGTGACCCCCTCGTCTAAATTGGGGTGGGGGATAGAGTTTACCATAAAGTCTTGGAGAATCCCATCCCCGCGAACCTTCTTGATATCCTCCTCCCCGATTTGGGGGGAAGGGAGTTCTTTCTTTCAGCCTGGGAGGAACCCAGCCTGAAGACTGCCTGCCGCCCCATGGACCCCTCAAGGGTTGGGATAGGGTAGCGGGTCTCTGGCTCCATGACTAATTGGATCTATTGGGGGGTTCATTGCTATAATAGGCATTCGATGTCCCAACCAGATGTTTCCCTAATTGAGGAGCCTGATTTAACTGTGGTCTCTTAAATTTCTGTGATGCCCTGGTCCGTTTCCGGGGCTGATGATTATTAATATTAAGAGGGGTGTTGGGGTCACCAGATACTTCATTGGTCTCCATAGCAGATCCGTTAGGATCCCCTGTTGTCCCCCCTTTCTGCCATTTGAAGACAGAGTTATTTTTGTAATCGCTGACAACCCTTAGATATTTCTTCTTCTTTTTGGATCTCTGCTCCTTGTCCTCCTTCTCAAGAAAACCTCTGAGACTGGTGGACAATGAAACATAATCCGGGGAGTCCTTAAGCGGTAGCAGTCTGTCTCTGAGATCCTTAATCTCTCTGTCCAGTTCGGAGAGCTTATCACTCTTCCTAGGCAAAAGAAAGGTAAGAAAGCTCACCCCGGCCTGGTTAAAGTAATGGAACCAAGTGTCAAGATGGGTGTCGCCCTCGGGGTGTTCACTTCCCATCTGAGGCTATGAGGCACCATTTTTTCTGAGACATACTGCCCTAAATAGGCTATGTCCCATTTAGTATGGAGCTCAGAAGTCATCAGATTTTTAAGTCTAAGTAACAACCCCTCTATCTCATTATCAATAGTGCTCCCTGAAGCAACAAACACCCCTTCAGTAGACAATACTTTAGGGGTCCTGTATTCAAAGACATCCATATTGGGAACCAATTGCAGCGATAAAGGTCAATAGATAATGCAAAAAGTGTAGGCTATCGTGCTATTGGTTAATCAAAAGCCGCAAACAAACCACACCGATAATCTGCACAGCTCATGGAAAAAACATAGATTTTCCTGTTTAAAAGACCATGGTGGAATGATCCCGGAACCGGAAGTGACGATCCTGTACCCGGAAGTGCGGCCAGGAAGAGGTCAAACAAAACCAACAAGCACCCACTAATTGGTTAGCTAGAGGGTGATGGAAGCCGTATCACTTCCGGAGCAAACCAGAACAGGAAACAAACACTTAAAGGTCACCAACTAGGGAAATGGAAGCTGTGCCACTTCCAGAGCAACCCAGAACAGGAAGACAAACCCTGTTCAATTTAAGTCATTCACCATCACAGGTTATTTGGACTTAATGTAGAGTCAGCTTATGCACTGTTACTTTATTTTTGAGTATATGTACTGTATGTGATCACTACAGGTTCTATATATGCATGGACACTTTAAATAATTGAGTGACCTTTTCATATGAACTTCCTTTTTTTAGCGCAACACTTTTTGTTTATTTCCTTGGTTGCATTTGGTCGAATGCTGTGTTTGCGGCTTTTGATTATCCAATAGCATGATAGCCTACACTTTTTGCACACCAATGATGTAGAAAAATTACCTGTTTTCAAAATTTCATAACAAACTATGAAACAGTTTTTAGTCTTTTTTTTTATTTTCTTCTATCAAAAAAAAAAAAAACCCAGCAGTGATTAAATACCACCAAAAGAAAGCTCTATTTGTGTGAAAAAAATGATACAAATTTCAAATGGGTATAGTGTACCATGGCCGCGCAATTGTCATTCAAAGCGCAACAGCGCTTAAAGCTGATAGTTGGCATGGGCAAGAGGGGGGTGCTCAGTAAGCAAGTGGTTAAAATTGCGTCCGCCCATGGAATGGTGGCAAATTGTGGTACCTAAAAATCCCCATAACTGACACTTTAAAAGCCTTTACAGATTACCAGTTTAGGGTTACGCAGGAGTTAGGGTGCTAGAATTATTGCTCTCACTCTGATGTTCATGGTGATACCTCACTTGTGTGATGCAAGAGGCCTTTACATATACGTTCGGGACAGGCCCACACATTCGCATTTGTGCGTATTTATTATTTATTTTATTTAAAAACACTGTCGCTTTTTTTTTAATCAACTGTATTGCATGGGCCATGAAAGGTCCTCTGGGGTCTATTAGTCTTTTTTTTTCTTTAGATTTTTCGTTCTACATATTTTGAAGTGAACACCAATAACTAAATAAAATTAATAAAAGAAAAAATAATAATAATAATATTAATAATATTTTTAACTAGGGGATTAGACAGTAGGCAGTTTGCAAGTTGTCTTTCTGTTTTGCATTTCATATGCAATACTTTTTTTTCTGTTCATTTTTTCACTTATTGTTTTTAGTCTCTATTTACTTTTTGCACTTGTGTTTGCATGCTTTGACATTTTCTATCAGTTTTCATTATTGCTATATCACATGTAAAGTTATTAGCTGTGGCTGCTTTTCAGGGGCTTGGACTCATATGCTACATGGTGCACTTTTTCACTAATTTCTCTCTCTAAATTTTTTGAGTGGTTTACTTACATCAATATTTAGGTGACTGATGATGATATGTATTCCCTGTTACCAGCAGACCCTCATCTCCTTGATTAAGCCCCAGGGGCAGGGTGGAACATGTTGGAGTTGTGGTCTGGATGAATCAAGCTGAGTCTGATTTTACCAGCCGGGCTATCTCTTCCTATTTCTGCAGTATGCTTTGGGTCTGGACGGACCTTTCCTCCGCATGCGCCCTCAATAGTTAGTGGCATTTAACTCATCGGACTTTGACAGCCTGAGTGGGGACCCTTATGCATTTATCGTGGGTCCCAGTGTTACCTATGTTATAGAAAGCAAAATTTTGATACTTTATATTTTATAATTCTGACATTAATTCGTTTTAAATGTAGGGATTACAGAGTAACACAACAAGTGTAGAAATGTAGTACAGATAATAAATCTTATAACAGCTGTGCATTAACTGTGTATGCAAAATATTCAAACATGCCATATAAGCAGATTATATTAAAACAACTATATGCGGAAAAAGTCATTGGAGAATGAAAAATGCAGCTTGTCATGAGTGCCTGTCTAATCCACAGTTACAATTGTAAATATTTTAGGTATTTTTTTAAGAGTAAAGACTTAAACCAATAAAACTTAAAATCAGAACAGCCTTTTAATAATCAATTGAGATCTCCACCAAGTCATTCCCTACTTATGGCATCACTACTTTGCAGGACTTTATGTTCAACTCCAAGCCCAAAAGTGTCGAACAGCTGATAACAGAATATGTTCATGCATTTTGCATTTCTTATGCAAACTTCCTAACCCAGGAATTGTAATCCCACCAAATAGTATGGCAATTCTACACATCCCCAAAACTGAATGATAAAGGTATCTTACTTTTCTATAATATCATCCAAGATAAAAGAACCTTCCGCAAAGCAGATGCAACCACAAAATGAGAATCAGATTTACGTTTCGCCTTCACAGCGGAACAGTGGCAGTCTGCATTTCGGGAAATCCACAAAACAACACACTGTGTTTTTTTTTTAAATCAAGTATTCTTTATTGAAACATTTTTTTATTCATTTACACATACAAACAACATTGAAACAACTCTTTCCCATCCACTACCACATACATTTTAATGCTATTTATTGACACACTGTGTTAATCACTTTGAGATGCTTAGAAAAAATAATAGATGGCATTATAATCCCTGCAGACTGGAAAAATACTTCCCGAAAACATCCCCCTATGTTGGTCAGACAGGGCATCTTCTACATATCTTCTGGGAGTGCCCGAGTCTAAAAAGCTTTTGGAAACAGGTATTCAGCTGATTTCCTCACTAACTGAATTCATATTACGCCCCC
>BLSH010242170.1:180334-200805 GCA_018402905.1 Glandirana rugosa
CTCCCACACAAAAGAGACATGAGAACTTACAAAACCCTCAGTAGGTACGACCTACCACAACAGGTCTAGTGCTCCTTGCACACCTTACATACGTTTATCTAAGGGAATAATCTTGGATCGATACCTTTACGTACCTTTCAACAGAGACGTAATTATCTCATCTTTAAGGACCTTACTCATAACAATTTCCTTGTTTCTTTAGGCCCTTAAAAACAAAAGTTTGTATCGGAATGTCTCATAACGGTCGTTACCAGTGGTAATCTCAACTCGCTTGAAGATCTTCAGGCCCAAGACGACCAAGCCGGTTTGAAACCCTGTTTCAGGCCCAAGCCCAGTTCGGGGTCCGGGACAAAGTTCGGGTTCTGTCCGGACCCGAACCCGGACTTTGTCCCAAAGTTTGGCCGAACCAGCAGAACCCGGACTTCTAGAAGTTCGCTCAACTCTAATGGTGACCATTGCTGGCAATACTCTGTAAGGCTATGTTTGAAAACAAAAATTCCCGGATTTCTTTGTTCCTTTAACAATACTCATTCCAGGAATTTCTACTCTATTAATGCAGAGACAACTTTCCATGCATTTCCATAGCTAGGTTCTAATAAGGGAATCTATTTGCATACATTCCACACGTTCCTCGTGATCTGGACAACACCATCCAGCATGGATGACTCCCAAAACATTCAAGAGTACAGAGAAAACACACCCTCTTGGCTGACAGGTTTCCTGGAACCTGTTTACACAGCTGTTTTGAGAAACTGATACTGTTTTAGTTAAGGATTGATATTGTAAATCTTTCTTATAGTTTTAAACCATAATGAGCAGTAATGTAACATAGTAGTGCAAAATATCAAAGCCTGACTGCATGAAAATGAAAAAAAAAACACCCTTGCACTGGATACCTCCTTCTCACTGCAAGGGTTAATTGCTCATTTATACAAGGGAGAGAAGATTACGGAGAAACTATTTACCTTACTCTTCAATCCAGCAGGAGCCCCCCACAGCCTGCTCTGGAAGCTACAACCAGCAATGGTTGCACTCCAGCCTCCTAAACTTACAATATAGGGTTTATGTCTCTGTATTGTGCATGATGACACCACCCATAGACCAGAATTGAAGAAGAAGAGCACTGGAGCCAACTGGAGCGGGGGTGATAAAGCCTGTTCTGCAATGACCTAGACATAAAGAGCATTTACACTTGTAGTGCTGGGGGGCCCCAATGTAAGGGTGGATTTTTTTTCCCAAAGGCTTTAAAGATGAACTCCAGCTAAAAAAATGTAAGTGTATCACTAGGTCAAACCTTATTTTTACTTTTGCAAAGAGTGTGGAAGGGTAAGACCATTTATGACGTTTTGGTTCCTGTCTGTGCGCTCATTGGGGAGATTCACCTCTCTTTTTGTACTGGTGGCCATTGTCATTGAGAAAGAAAGTGGTCAGAAACTAAAAAAAACAGGTATCCTAAAAACAAGAGGTGAAATCTTCCTAAGGTGACACTTGTTCTGAGAACAACTTAATAGCAAGGAAATTACCCTCATTTCGGGTGATTTCCTCATTTCCAGTTATGTCTCTGGGACAGGAAGTAAAGGGAAATTCCCCAATGGCAAATGTGGCAGGGGCTTTAACCCTTACCTACTCTGCATAAAGCAAAACAAAAAAGCCCGCACTTCCCTGATCTCAGCTGACCCTGTGTACTGAGGAGGAGAGGGACAGCATGGAGGTTTTTTGGTGATACTACCCGGATCCCCTCATCTTCTCCCCTATCTGGGGTATGGCCTCCTGAAGCATTTGGATGACGTGGTTTCCTGTCCTTATCCTACTTCGTGGATGCTGGATGTCCTTGATGTTTGTGCCGACCTGGTTTGTGTGCATTTAACCAGACATATCTGGTAAGAGTACCTCATCTATACCTGGTGGCGGTCTCACCTTGCATGGTGGTGGATCACAACTTTTTGTATATTGCTCATGTTTAAATATTTATGGACTTTTCTTTTTGTCAAGAATTTACACATTTATCTGGACTAAAATAGTCCCTGATTGGTGGATGAACTTATGTTTTATATTATAAGGTGGTCGTAACATTATCCCATAATTTCTGGGTATTTATGTTCATGGACTTTATGCACTTATCACTTTAATCAGTGGTTGTATTGTATTCATGTTTATCAGCGCTGCACATTTTCAGAAAACAAAGTGAAAATAAAAAAAAAAAACATTCTCCTTAGCAGGATAGAAATAAGTGTGGGTATATCGCCAATGAATTACTACACTGCATCCCTTGTATTTTAGACAGATTGGAAAAAGGTTTTTGCGATTTTTTTAAGATGTTTTACATCAAATGACACTAAATTCATTGAACTATCCAACTAATTTGCTCGAGTAATTTATTAATCAAGCATGTGAAGGAAACATCATTGAATATAATGTTTTTCATTTCTTTTTCTCTTCTGGTACAAGTACTTACATTATATGTAGAAAAAGGAACGACTGCACCTCAAAGGAAGTCCGAAAAAGTATCTCTGCTTATTAAAGCATCAAATTAGCATGGTACAGGGTGAACCAGGTCAAAGGCAGACGTGTTTCACACTTAACAACAGTGAATAAGCACTGCTGTTAAGTATGAAACGAGTCTGCCTTTGACCTGGTTCATCCTGTACCATGCTAGTTTGATGCTTTAATAAACAAAGATACTTTTTCGGACTTCCTTTGAGGTGCAGTTGTTCCTTTTTCTACATTGCCAGATGGAGAAGAGCAGTGGCTAGCACTCATTGGGGTCCGCCCTGTCAGAACCCATTCACCTGGAACAGCGGCATTCACCTCTCTATTTACTTACATTATATGTTTGCTTGATAGAACCAATAGCGGACAAAATATAACCCCTGAAGAAGCCCAGCCTGCGAAACATGTCAAAAATTGCCATCAAAATACAGTCGTGTAAAGCAGGATCTATGAACCCTAAGTGTAAATGCTCTTATCGGAGCTCAAATATGTTTATGATGTTTAAATAAATGATGACTTTTAATGAATACAGTGTCGTTTGATGGAAAGCACCTAAAAAATCCCCCAAACCTTTTACCAATCATTCTTCTTAGTAACTGCCACTGGGTGGCCTGAGGAATTTATGTGAAATGAGCCTAGGCTGGCATGGACCCACCCACTGGGAGTGACATTACCTATCACTACTCACACATCATTATATATGTAAGCAGTAAGAACCACCCACTACCACTTTCAGCAAGAGGAAGGATCAATGATATTAGACCAGCCAGCAAAATGCATGTGCGTTTCTTCTGGAACTCTTTCAGTAATACCAACTTTGGCAGATATCAGAACCTCAGAATATTTCCTAAAGTTGTCTAACAGTTTCTATTTGGCCTTAGCATTTTTTCCAACTTTGTCTTGTAGAATGTATCTAGCTCAGAAACATTTTAAGGTCATCTTGCATGCCTAGATGACACACAACTGTAATTAAATAGTTAGGCTTGTTTAGTAATCTTATTGCAAAGGAGCTTGCCTGGCACAATAATGGTTGATCATTAACATTAGTCACCAAATTTTACAAGCACAATTTAACTAAGTAAATAGCTAAACCTGAAATAACCTTTAATTAGTGGAGATTTAGGGAAACAATTCTTAGTTATCCATGAATGAAGCTTCCTCATATTTTATTTAGGAATGAGCTATAGTCATTACACCAGTATTAGGATATTTAGATGGACCTAGCAAAGGGCATAATTTTGAAAGGGCTTGCAAAAGTATTGTGTACTGTAATACTTGCAAGAATGTATCAACTCTCACAGAGCTCAGTGGTTGACACCATCTTAGTTCAGGTACAGTATCATCCAATAATGAGATGGTTTGAAAATATGAAATCATGTAAATACTTGTGCTTATGCAAGAGTCTTTATATTATAGAAACATAGAAAAGTGATGGCAGAAAAAGAGTAGTCCATCGAGTCTGCCCCCTTTGATTTTTTTTTTTATTTTTTTTTTTTTTTTACATTAACCTTGTTGTCTGACTATAGATTTATGTTTATCTCAAGCATGTTTGAAGCCATTAACTGTTGACTGTCTCACAACCTCTGTTGGTAGTTTATTCCAATCATCAACCACCCTTTCAGTAAAATAATACTTTCTAAGAGCATAGTCTATGCTGTGTCCATATTTGTCACACAGACCAGCCCCTTACTACTTCCTCTCACCTGCCAGGTCTCACCTACCACCTGCCTCCTCCCACCTCCCAGCTGCCAGAAAGTTATCTGCCCCACTAGCAATTGTGTGGCTGGTGCCAATAGTGACAGTTATCAGTGACTGTAACACCCCAAATTGTGGCACTTTTGCAAGAAGGTTAGAAAAAAGTCTGGATTCTTTATTTCTACTCTTGTTCCAGGCCAGTGACCCAGAAATTGTTGAAGCCAAAGTTTTAGAATGACAACCAGGAAATTATAATTTTAAGAAGGAGAGGTGGCTTATTTCACATATAACAGATGTAATTTAAAGCCTAAGGCCGGCCATACATGGATCGAAATTCAGGCTGGCTCATCAGGGACAGGTTGAATTTCAATCCATGTATGGGCAGCCTGGTTATACTGAAGTCAATCTACCAATCAACCTCCATACACCAGCCAGCCAGGTTTCTCCCAAACAATCAGTGCCGCTGGCTATAGCCGGCGGCACTGATCAGTATGTTCTGACGGTGGGGAACTCTCCGACCTTCAGAACCCAATAGCTCAGTGGGTAGGATTCTCCCATCCACATTGAATATGTGGATGGGAGAATAAGGTAATTTTATTTTGTTCAACATTTATTATATTGCAGCTTACCAATTCTTTGATGTGATGGCGCCATTCATTTTCTTTTTTAGGCATCTCTTTTTATTATTTTTATCTGGTGATCCAAGCACGTCTGTTGTTTCTTTTAAAGGAAGAACTTTATGGCAGAATGTATCAGTTTAACTTCTGACGAAGATTTATCCCCCTTCATGACTAGGCCAATATTTTTGCATTACAGCACAACGTTACTTTAACAATTGCGCAGTCATGTGATGCTGTATCAAAAAAAAAAAAAATTATGTCCTTTTTTCCCACAAATAGAGCTTTCTTTTGGTGGTATTTGATCACCTCTGCGGTTTTATTTTTTATGCTATAAACAAAAAAAGAGTGACAATTTTGCAAAAAAAAACATTTTTTACTTTCTTCAATAAAACATTTCCAATAATAAAAATTAAAAAATCTAATTTCTTCATAAATTTAGGCCAATATGTATTCTGCTACATATTTTTGGTAAAAATCCCAATAACTGTATATTAATTGGTTTGCGCAAAAGTTATAGCGTCTACAAACTATGGGATATATTTATGTAATTTTAACTTATGTTTTACTAGTAATGGCAGCAATCAGCAACTTATAGTGGGACTGTGGTAATGTGGTGGACACATCAGGCACTAACTGACACTTTTGACACTTTTTGGAAACCAGTGAAACTAATATAGCGATCAATGCTAAAAATATCCACTGTCACTGTACTAATGACACTGGCTGGGAAGGGGTAAACTTCAGGGGAGATCAAAGGGTTAACTGTGTGCATAGCCTGTGTTTTCTCACTGTGGGGGAGGTGCTTGAACTATGGGAAGGCATTTATCCATGTTCCTGCTCAGGAACACAGGATCAATACCTTACCTACTGACAGAAGGGCAATCTGCCTTGTTTACATAGGCAGATGGCCATTCTGGCTCTTTGCCTAATGATCAGCAGGTGCTGGCGGACATTGAGTCACATGACATCCGCGCCCCAGACCCGGAAGTGCAGGATCACGTATTAGGTATGTGATCTTGCGCAGGAGAGCCGCCTTCCTGCCATATATTCACTGTATGCGGTCAGCAAGCGTTTACCGGCGTAAGACAAACCATTTAACTCTGGCAGGGGTGCTTAAAATAATTGGCTTTTATGTATTTGTGCAAAACCTTTCTCCCAAAAGGCAAAAAAAAATATTTCTTGTAGCTGATTGTTCAGTATGACCTGGAGTTTGTTAGTGCATTTATATCTGCTAATACATTTAAACCCCCCCCCCCCCCAGACTGACAATGCTGTTGTCTGCTGTGCTCCCTGTGCTCATTCTAGAGTGTGGGCACTTTAATGCAGGAGGTGTGTTATTGGACGGATCACCCTGTGAAAACAGAGAGGAAAAAGATAACTGTTGCAACCACCACATGTAATGATTTGCAAGCTGCAATATAATACATTTTTGGGTTTGGGTTTAATACTGCCTTAACATATTTCCAGCCTAACTCTGGGCATTGTAATAGTCCCTCGGCAATGCAAAACAATTTTACAAACAAGCAGCTCTGGCAATCATTACCTCCTCTACAATGCAATCACCTGCATTAATTCAATTTCACCACTAGATATCACCCATCTTTGAAGTTAAGTGACGCCTAACACCATTCAATCCAGAAAACTGAGAATATACTGCGAGAGCAGGGTATCATGGACCTGCTACGGTTGCCACCTCGTCCCTTTATGATGGAACGCATACAATGTATTGTCAAAAGTATTGAAACCCCTGCCTTTACACGCACATGAACTTTAATGGCATCCCAGTCTTTGTCCATAGGGTTCAATATGGAATTGGCCCACCCTTTGCAGCTATAACAGCTTTAACTCTTCTTGGAAGGCTGCCCACAAGGTTTAGGAGTGTCTATGGGAATCTTTGACCATTCTTCCAGAAACGCATTTGTGAGGTCAGGCACTGGTGTTGGACGAGAAGAAGGCCTGGCTTGCAGTCTCCACTCAAATTCATCCCAAAGGTGTTCTATCGGGTCTGTGCAGGCCAGTCAAGTTCCTCCACTTCAAACTCACTCATCCATGTCTTTATGGACCTTGCTTTGTGCACTGGTCCAAATCATTTGGTGGAGAGGAAATTATGGTAATCGTGGGCAGAATTGCAGCGAATCTGCTCGTAATTTGACAGCACCGAGGTGTGAATATCAAAGTGCGAGACTCGCATTTGAGATGCCATTCGTTTGAAAGACACCACAAATTGCGGTGCGAGTCTGCCGCAATTGTCGGCCGATAAAGCGTGCTGCAATCACAGAAACCTGCATCGCGGGTGCATGTCGCCCCAAAGTAGCTCCTGAACTATTTTTGGGCGACATGTGTCCTGCGATGCGGGTTGCCACAATTGCAGCACACTTTATTGCCCGACAATCGCGCCAGACCCGAACTGCGTTTTGAGGTGTCATTCAAATGAATGGCATCTCAAATGCAAGCCCCGCATTTTGTCTATCACACCTCGGTGCTGTCAAATTGTGGCAGATTCGTGGCAAATCTGCCCACGATTTAAAACGCTATAATGTGAATGCAGCCTAAGTGAGTTTAATTACCACCTTAATCAGCCACAGAATCTGTGTAATTAATATGTGTTTGGTTTTAGAGGGATGAGGTGGTAACTTTAGGACTTGCCCTATAAGTGCATGTCATCACAGAGTCGTGCACTCACAGCATCTCTGGCAACAGAGATTAGGGGTTCATTTACTAAGCGCAAGTAGGCTGTGCACTTGGTAAAGTGCAGTTGCACGCTGCAAATGAAAAAATAACACATATACAATTCAGTACTTGCACTAGAGTAGGGTGGCCATGTGTCCCGGATTGCCTGGGGCAATCCCGCAATTAGCAGGTTTGTCCTGGGTCCCGGGCACCTTCATTCCGGGACAATACAGTGTCCCAGAATGATACTGATAGTCACACAGCCAGTCAGCCACCCTAATAGCTGATTGCCAGACTGGTTGCTAGGGCTGCCCCGTCTGGCGTTTAGCAACCAGTGACGTCATTCACAACAGCAGAGTCTCTCAGAGCGAGGCCTGTACCCAGTGCTGCCCTGCACGCTTTGAGTCCACCCTCCTCCTCTCCCTTTCCACCTCACCAGTCCGGACCAGATTAGAAGGTGAGCGCAGTGGAAATGGAACCTTATGGAAGGTCAGGTGACAAGTCGGGGCACTAAGGCTGAGGGGGAGTGGTGGGGACACAGTACAGTAATATAGTAAATAAGGCTGACTGTGACATAAAGGGGGTAATAAAAATAAGGCTGACAAAGTGAGGGCAATAAAAATGAGGTTGGCAAAGGGGGGGGGGGGCAATAAAAATGAGGCTGACAAAGTGGCGGCCAATAAAAAGAAGCTGACAAGTGTGGTGGGGGGGCAATAAAAAAGGCTGACAAGTGGAGGACAATAATAAATGAAGTTCCCCCAGCCCCCACTTGTCAGCCTCATGTATTACCGTCCCCCACTTGTCAGCCTAATGTATTACCATCCTCAACTTGTCAGCCTCATATATTACTGCCCCCCACTTGTCAGCTTCATTTATTGCTGTCATTAAAACATGAGGCTGACAAGTGGGGGATATGAAAACGACACAGGGGAACAACAACTGAGGGGGCAGTAATAAAGAAGAAGGTGACACTTTTGTTTTCCAAAAATTGGCTAAAAAAAAGAACAGAAATCATCTTTTTTACAAATAGTAAAACTGATACACTCACAAGGAAAAGGAGATGCATGCAAAGGCTGTGCTGTAAAATTCAGGACTGAATGGACATAAGAACATATCTTTTGGCAGGGCCGTGGAAGCTGTTTTGGGGTCACTGTTTTGGGCACCTGAAGAAGGAGGCCATGCCCTCTGAAACGCATTGTTCTGGAAACCCCTTTGTGTATCTAATCAGCTGCTGGCCTGCCGAGTCATGTGGTGGAGAGGGCAGTTCTCGCGATCGTACGGCAGAGGAGTCTCTGTTCAGAGAGACCGATTGACGGGCAGCTTGTTGGCGACTGCAAGCTGATCCATACACCTGGCTCCCTGCTGTGTTTGTTGACAGCCTGGCACATAACGCTCACTGCTGAGGGAGACTTGTGAAAGGATTACAATGCTTGCATCTGCTCTTCCTTGTGAGTGCATTGATTTTACTATTTTTATTTCATTACAATAAAAGGTTTTGCACCACAGCCTGTGCACTCTCTTTCCCTGTTTTTACAGCATGCTGCAAGTGCAGCTGCTCCAGAGCTTAGTAAATGAGGTGAAGCTCTGTTGACTTCCATTGTCCAATCATGTGCAAGCAAAAATGCTTTTTTTTAAAAAAAATTCCTTGCATGTGATTGGGTACTCTTTACAAAGTGAAGCTTTACCTCATTTACTAAGCTCTGGAGCAACTGCACTTTGCAAAGTGCACGGTCTATTTGCCTTTAGTAAATCAACCCCTTAGTGCCTTATATGCAATAAATTATCTCCAGAACCTGTGCAATAGATACACTATATTGTCAAAAGTATTGGGACGCTTGCCTTTACACATGAACTTTAATGGCATCCCAGTCTTAGTCTGCAGTAAGTTTAATTACCACCTTAATCAGCCACAGAACCTGTGTAATTAATATGTGTTTGGTTTTAGAGGGATGAGGTGGTAACTTTAGGGCTTGTCCTCTAAGTGGATGTCATCACAGAGTCCTGCACTCACAGTATATCTGGCAATAGAATCACTAAAGCACAATTCCACTGCATATAAAGCATAGCTCCCAACTGTCCCTGATTTCAGAGGACAGTCCCCGATTTGGAAAAAAGTCCCTCTGTCCCTCTTTCCTCCTCATTTGTCCCTCATTTTGGTCTGATCTATATCGTTGTATATAAACAGCACGTTTTACTTTTTGCTAAATCTTTCATTCAATTTCTAAATTTCTGCATTTGTAAATGTCAAAAGCAAAGTTAAAGGAATAGTAATGGTTAAAAAAAAAAAAAAAACATTCTCCTTTTAGGGGGTGTGGCATGTAGTCCTATGGCTACATACTTTTGCTAAAAGGTGTGCCTCATTCCCATCTCAAAAAGTTGGTATAAGATGTATAAAGGTCTTTGTACCTTCAGTGCCCAAATGCTGCAAAGGCTCTGCTGATAAAAAGGGAGCAGCAAATTGCTGACAGCTCACTGTTTGGCCAACAATACCACTGGAGTTGATTTGACTGTCACTGGAAACAAAACAAATCGCTATTTGCTACTGTGACATGGCCCCACCCCCATTTTCCTCTTACAGTTCAATGCCCACTTCTTGCAACATTATCAGGAGGGATTAACTGCTGCATCAGTTGCACACAGATTGGGCCATTGAAAGATTTATATTTGCTCCTCAACCGGTATCCATTACTGCCATGGGCGTCCTCATGGGGGAACAGGGGGGGCAAGTGTCCCCCCGGAGCAAGGTGTCTGCACACGGACTCTCAGGGCCGTCCAGGCGCTGCAAACTGCCGCAAAAGGGGGGCGCTGAAGCTGTGGCAGTCACTTACTGTTACATTCAGCAGCAACGCCGCTGTCCCGACTCCCTAAACTCTCTCATTGCACTGTCTGCTGGGCTCTCTGCTGCCTGCTGCACTGGTTGCTAGACTCGCCTGCTGTCTAGCAACCAGTGACATCATGTAATGAGGCTGGGGTGAGGCCCCAGCATTCAGAGCGGAGGAGGAACTTCTTCCTCCTTTGCGCTTGGTCAATTTTGGCACCTCCTCCATCATTTCTAGGCAGCACGGCTCAGAGCCTGAGGTAAGGAAGGTAGCATGCTTAAAGAGCTGAGTGTAAGCTGTATCCCTGCACCAGAACCTGCTTGAGGTGAGGCAGCCTGTGTCCATGTTCTGGAGCTCATGTAACAGCACTACTTGTATATTTGCATTCAAGGTGTTAAACTAATTATTTCATGATGGATATGCAGGAGATATCATTGCTAACCTTCTAAAAATGCTATTTACCTGGCTGTAATGCTGACCCCTGGGTCTGAATGCTTTCTAAACTAGAGCCTGTATGCACATCAGAAAAGTTTGACGAAGGTTAACAATTCTTATCTGCATACCTCTACCAGGTTAACCCCTTGCTGACCGCCGATCGGCAATTGACGGCGGCAAGGTGGATCGCGAGCGTAAATCGCAGTCCTACGACGGCGGCCGCGCTCACGAGCCTAGTGAGCGCACGCGCGCCACTGGAGGCACGCCCGCGCGCTCACTGTGTTCGGGGAGGGCCAGGGAGCAGGTGCGGTGGCTTCGATTACCCGCGTTGGCCCCCCCCCGGAGCGAAGGAACGGAGGTCCGTGTATGTAAACACGGACCTCCGTTCTGTGTGAGGGGGAAGGGCTGTGATCACAGCCTTCCTGTGTACGAAGGTTGTGACCACTTCCCTTCCCCAGCCAGGGCAGTCCCCCCACAGTTAGAACACGCCCAGGGAACATACTTAACTCTTAGAGCGCCCCCTGCAGGTTAACCCCTTCACTGCCAATGACATTTACACAGTAATCAGTGCATTTTTATAGCACTGATCGCTGTATAAATGCCAATGGTCCCAAAAAGTGTCAAAATGGTCAGACATGTCCGCTGAAATATCGCAGTACCACTAAAAATCGCAGATCGCCGCCATTACTAGTAAAAAAAAAAAAACAAACCCCAAAAATGAATTCTCGTCATCCGTAAACACGACCACTTTTGCGCAAACCAATCAATAAACGCTGATTGCAATTTTTTTATCGCAAATATGAGGAAGAATATAAATTGGCCAAAAACGGTGAAAAAAAATGTTTTTTTCTATTTTTTTTTGGATTTGTATTCTAGCAAAAAGTAAGAAATTTGTTTTTTTTTTGCAAAATTGATGCTCTTCTTTTGTTTATAGCAGCGATCAGAAATGACGCAGAGGTGATCAAATACCACCAAAAGAAAGCTCTATTTGTGGGAAAAAAAGGACGCAAATTTCGTTTGGGTACAATGTTGCACGATCGCACAATTTTCAGTTAAAGCGCCGCAGTGCCGAATCGCAAAAAGGGCTCCGGTCCTAAAGCTGGAAATCCTTCCGGGGCTGAAGTGGTTAATGAACATAAATATTGGAACAACAGAGCCATGATGCTGGCATTTTCAGAAAGAAAAGTCAGTAGTGGAAATCTCTGTAAACATAAAAACAGATTAGAAATTGCTAATCAGACAATGGCCTCTTGATCCTTCTATTAAGCTTTTGCATCAGGTTTCTCAAACCGTTGTATGTCTGCGCTTTATGTGATAATTACTAAGTCCCTCCCCTTCATGACATTGTCGAATAAAAGCAGAGCATGTGTGACCTTAAAATGATGCCCCCCCCCCCCCCCCGAAAAAAGTTCTATAGCCGCCCATGATTACTGCCCTGCATATATATTATAAAGGTAGCTATTCTCTAAATATTTTGTTACATTTTGAAATGTTAATGATATTTTACAAAGTATTCCGTATTGTGGCTTTAGGTGATAATAAAACTGAGCAAGTTTATGTGTTGTGCTACTGAGCCATAAATCAGGTAAAGAGGCAATAAACAACTATACATAAAAATGTCATGTTCCTAATTGCTGCATCGGTTTTATGATGCCCACAATTACAGGGTGTCATTTTTTTGTTAACACTGTGACTGTTACATAAGTATTTACACCTCTAAACATCTTTATCATTTTTAAAAGGACAAAGAGTTGCATTTTAGAGGCAATGCCAACTGGACCGATGGCTATTTAAAAATGTATGCTGCTTTTAGAACATAATATATCATAAAAACTAACTTGTTTAATATCAGTGCTTCAAGGTCTTATATTTGGCATCCAGGGTGTCCCAATTACTTGGAAACTCTGATTTTGAAATATTGACAACCAACCAAACCTGCACAAGGACGATCCCTGCCACATCCTAATCCTCACTATTAGTTCATCAATCAGTGTGAAGGGCAGAGGGACAGCAAAATAGAATGGCATGGGAGGCAAGAGGTCGCAAGGCCACTCTTTGGATGAGGGAAGTTGATAATTGCATATCAGTTTTGGACATTACAGGCTGTGATAAAAGTGTCTGGCATGCAGGAATGAAGAGTTGGAGTGCTATGAGCAGTTGGGATATATGGGAATTGCTACTGCTGATTTGGTTTTAAATCACCATACTAGATTTGGATTTTTAAGGTGCAGGCTCTGGATAATCCTGATCCTAAATTTGCTACCTAAAGAGTCAGCAATTTAGAATATACATGCAGCTAGTGAGGTCTGTCATGCATTCTTGTTCTAGATCAGTGACTCACTCAGTGCTGAAGGTCAGATGAAGATGACAACCCAAAAGGGAAGGTAGAAATGGCCATACCTACAACTGTTTTCAAATCTTATTCTATGTGTCCTAGGATTGCCTGTATACTGTAGAACTCCCAAAATATGCCTCCCTCTATCAGCAAATTGGCCAACTTTCTGTTGGCCGTTAAGGGACTCAAATACAAGTAGCTTAGAGCACAGTCAGGGCCAGGACAGCCCTCAGTAATTTTGGGGCCCCTTACATAGCTTTCTCCAGCTTTACCACCAACATTCTCCAGGGCCCGTCCACTGGCTGTCCCACCAATTCCACTCACTAGCCATCCCATCAAGTCCTTCAGTGCACCCACTTTTATTTTAACACTCTTACAACGTAATATATGAAAATGAAAAGTGTCATCAGTGCTTTCAAGATTTAACAGTAAGGAATTATATTTTGGTCAAAAAATATGAAGTCTATCACCAGGACAAGGTGGACTGTTTTGAGCAGGACCCTACACTAACACTAACTGCACTACCTTTTTAAATGCCCCCCACAATCTATCCTCTCCTAGCAGATCTAAGAAAGCAAAAAACTTCACAACAAAAAAAACAAATATATTCAGCAAAGATACAGCTCAATCCAGCATAGAGACATCCCAAACCAGCAAAGAGACATTCCCGTATATTCAACAAAGAGGCATCCCAATCCAGCAAGGAGACATCCCCATATATCCAGCAAAAATACATCCCCGTATATTCAGCAAAGACACATCCAAATAAAGCAAAGGGACATCCTAATAAAGCAAAGAGACATTCTCATATATTCTTCAAAGAGACAGCCCCATGTGTTTAGCAAAGAGACATCCCCATACAATCAGCAAAGAGACACCCCAATCCAGCAAAGAGACATCCCCATATATTCCGCAAGGAGACATCCCAATCCAGTAAAGAGGCGGCCCAGTCCAGCAGAGACATCCCTATATATTCAGTAAAGAGAAATCCTAATCCAGCAAAGAGACATCCCCATATAGCAAAGAGACAGTCCAATCCAATAAAAAGACAGTCACAAACAGTCCGATCCAACAAAGAGACAGCCACAATGCAGGCCCACATCTAGCAATATTATCAATCAATGTACCATTGTAATGTCTAACAACTTGTCTCCTGACCAGTCCACAGTGAGCACTGAGCAGTCCTGCAGGTTACATGCAGTGCAGGTCTTCCACACAGCTGATCTGTGACTGCCGTGGTGCCCAAACCAGAATCTGGTCTGCAGGGAGAGGCAAAATGCAGATGATATCACTCCGCCTTCCCCCTGCAACTGGAAGCCAAATGAGCTGCATTGGCTCACTCCACGGCTACCCTGCTATAGCAACTTCTAGCTACTACAGCAACAACTCTGTTTAGTTGGTTGGGGCCTGGACGACCGGGCCTCTCGTGGCCCCCTACATATGTATGGGCTGTCCCCCTTGATGGCGGCCCTGGTCGGGGCCTCCAGCAAAATGCTGCAATTTGGCTGATAAAGGGGTTCCATAGCAGAGGATTTGCAAATGAAGCTCATAGGGCTTTCTCTTGTGTCTAGTGTAAGATAGGTCAAATTCTATGAAAAGTTTCTGTTTAAAGTGGCCCTGCAGCTAGGATGTTACAGTCTTACTTGCCAAAAGGTCGGGTGGAGGGCTGCGGCATGACTCTTCTGGGTATGTCAGATAGCTTGTCTCTAAGCTACATGCTGTGGTTTCTCTTGCTAGCCTCTACGTATCTATTGTGTCCAGTAGTGACATATCGGTCGGTGAGAAGATCCACAGTGCACAGTGGGGGAAACACAATTTGACACATCTTGAAGATTCAGACAGCAGTGCTGCCCAAAGCCTTGCAAGAGAGCAAAAATTGGCATCTGAGCAGAGAAGGATTTAACAAATTCTTTTAGTCAATGGTATCAGGATTGCCTTAAATGAAACTCCAAAACAGTGCAACAGATTATATACAGTATATCTGCATTTCTCTAGTGGATTCTTTCTGGAAAATATTTGGACTTCAGATTTTAGAGTATGCCTTTCATAAAAGAAACTTGACTCATAGCGTAATAAACCGAATCAACGCCGGGGGAGATGGCCTACTTGGATGACAAGGAACAGTGATCATCCTTCAACACATCTAACCCAACCAAAATCCAGCCAAAACGCAAAACAATTTAGATGGAAATCTACTTTAAATTTGCAGCGCAAGGCACTATGGTAAGGCCTACATATAGCCTATTTTTATTAATAACATTTTACCTGATTCTACTATTTATCAAATAAATATTTCACATCCCTTGTTTTAAATATGAAATATGTCACCTAAATATATTTAATTGCACAATACAAGGTGTACAATATAATCGTGTTTTAATTACAGGTGTTATTCTTAAAGAGATGAGCAAACTCGTAATTAAAGGAGACATCCACTTTGGATGGCGTATAATGTAGAAAAATCTCAGTCATTTTGCATGCCATGTTATCATCCTCTCTTGCAGATGGAATTTAGAAAAGGGAGATATGAATTAGAATATCTGACTGGTGTCTGGTGTGATTGTTTTGGTGTAAAAGAGTCTAGGTGAATTATCTGGGATGAAAAATGATTGCTTGCTGGCTGTCAAGGGCAACATGCCACTTTCCATTTTTCCATTCAGGCTGTGTATGCAGCTATATAGGACTAATAATGCCAGCCTTTTTACTATCACCACCCAATAAAAACACTGGACAAAATGACATGGATTTTAATTGGTTCCCTCACTTTTTAACCCTAACAGTTAAATAAATGCAAATTATTATTATACAGGATTTATATAGCGCCAACAATTTACGCAGCGCTTTACAACATGAGGTAGACAGTACAAATACAATACACTTAATACAGTAGGAATTAGAGGGCCCTGCTCGTTAGAGCTTACAATCTAAAAGGGAAGGTCAAGAGATACAAGTGGTAATAACTGTGGGGGATGTGCTAATAGAGAAGATAAAAGTACAGTTGTTAGGTGGGAGCCAGATAGGCTTCTCTGAAGAGGTAGGTTTTCAGGGATCGTCTGAAGGTGGACAAACTAGGAGAAAGCCGGACAGACTGGGGTAGAGCATTCCAGAGGATGGGAGAGGCTCTGGAGAAGTCCTGGAGGCGAGCATGGGATGAGGTGACAAGGGAGCTAGAGAGCAGGAGGTCTTGGGAGGAGCGAAGAGATCGATTTGGTTGGTATTTTGAGACCAGGTTAGTGATGAATATGAATAACAACATTCAAATTTTAGCATTAAAGAAACTAGGATGGGGGCTCTTTGGTGTTTAAAAGTGTAATGTACCCAAAGTATTTCCTTACACTATGGGCTCAGGGATCCCTTAATGAAAACAACTCAGGTTTCACAAGAACTGAGCCCCAAGGGGATTACTACAACCACTGACCACTAGAAAGCTCCATACCATGAGATGTGCCCCCTTTACCACAAAACCTTGCTGATTCCGAAGTGCCAAAGATCTCCTACTCACCTGTCTTACATTAAAAATGGCCTTCTAAGCACGGTGTGTCAAGTGTTCTCTGAACTATCAGGGAGATATGTTGCTGTATTACTGGAATTGAAAACTCGCTCAAAGTGGCAATTGTTAATGTATATGTTCCATCACCATTTCAGGACTCAGTGCTCTACTCCATAGTTGAGCCTGCCTCTCTCTTGCCCATGAAAATTTTGATCATGGGAGACTTCAACAATGTGTTGGATTACTCCTTGAATACGTCTAACCCACACAGGGTGCAAGTCCCTGGGTTGGCAATATGGGCAGGGGCAGCGGGGCTTCGAGAATTGTGGAGATGGAAGCACCCATCTGCTAGGCAATATTCTTACCTGTCCCATGTTTTTCACTCCTCCTCTAGACTAGATTTAGGATTCGCTAGCTCAGATATGTTGTCTATGGTATCTGATGTGACATATCTAGCGGGGGGTGTATCAGACCATACTCCACTACAGGTTACCTTAAATCTGCCTTCCACTGGGGGCGCCCGTTCCTGGTGGTTGCATCCAGGCTGGGGGGGCAGGGCCCGCAGTGGAACAAATGGTTACAGAACAGTCTGCCACTTTCTGGCTGACAAATCAGGATTCTTCCACCCTCCAAATAGTTTGGGATTCTTTTAAGGTGATTATAAGGGGTGAATATATTTCAGCTATAAAGGCAGCAAGGCTGTCACAAAACAATGAGGCTCAGAGACTTCAGGAGGCGGAGATTGCTTGTGCCACTGAACATGTGTCTGCTCCTACTCCTGAAACTCTTTAGGCTCTCAAACAAGCGAGAAGAAATGTGACTCTGCATCATTGTAATCTAACTCGATGTTCGGCCTGCAAACAGGCTGAGACCCTTTTTTAACCACTTCAGCCCCGGAAGGATTTCCCATGTTAGGACCAAAGCACTTTTTGCAATTCCGCACTGTGTCGCTTTAACTGACAATTGCGCAGCCATGTGACGTTGTACCCAAACAAAATTGCCGTCCTTTTTTCCCACAAATAGAGCTTTCTTTCGGTGGTATTTGATCACCTCTGCGTCACCTCTGATCACCGCTATAAACGAAAAAAAGCGACAATTTTGCAAAAAAAAACAATATTTCTTACTTTTTGCTAAAATACATATCCAAAAAAAATTATAAAAAATGAATTTATTCATCTGTTTTGGCCGATATATATTCTTCTACATATCTGTGGTAAAAAATGTACGCAGTCGGCATTTATTGATTGGTTTGCGCAAAAGTTGCCACGTTTACAAACCATGAGAATTAATTTATGCCGTATTTACAATTTTTTTTTCACTGGTAATTGCGGCGATATGCGATTTTTATCGGGACTGTGGTATTGCGGCAGACATGTCGGACATTTTTGACACTTTTTTGGGACCATTGACATTTATACAGAGATGAGATCTAAAAATAGCCACTGATTACTGTATATATGTCACTGGCAGGGAAGGGGTTAACCTGCAGGGGGCGATCTAAGGACTAACTGTGTTCCCTAGGTGTGTTCTAACTGTGTGGGGGTTGGGCTGGCAGGGGCATAACAGGTCTAACTGATCCCAGTGACAGGGATCAGTAAAACACTGTTGTGTCCCCTGTCAAAGTGGGGAACCGCCGTGTTTACATTGGCGGTTCCCCGCTTTTCTCCTATTGTAAGCAATTGCGGGTCGCCGGCAGACATCGAGTCCGCCCGACCCACGTCCACACTCCTGGAGCTCGCGGTAGGCCCGAGAGCACGCACACCCCCTAGCCGCACCTGCACGAACTGCCGTTTATAGACAACAATTTGCGTTATGCTGCCAGCTTGCAGCAGTAAATGTGCGCAAACCGGTCCGGAAGTGGTTAAGCAGGTGATAAAAATAGGAAGTTACTAGCCATGCTGACTGCTGATGAATGTCCGCTGATGCACATCTGCCGGCGGAGGATTGACACGCGATGTCATCCCACCCTCGGTGGGGCGGGGCGCTGCCGCGCGCTGCTCTCTCGGGGGGGTTGCCTGGCGTCCGACCACGTAGGGCTGATTACCCACCTGTGATCAGATGACCGGCACCCCCCCTTTTTGCTCTCGGATTGGCTACCAACAGGGATTACTTTGTTATTTAAGCCAGGTCAGTATTACCCCTGGTTGTCACTCTACCCACCATTGTGGAGACGTGTTTGGCCCCCGGTTTATATCAGGTATTGCACTTTATATTTAAGGATTCACATGCCCTGTAGTTTTGGGAGCCCCTTTTTGATTTATGGGGGCCCCTCTGTGGGATCATTGTTTTGCCATGAGCTACTTGCCATACTGCTGATTATGTACTGTAGCCCTCCTGCTCACTTCCCATGTGAGGAGGTCTCAAGTTTTCAGCTGCATTACTATTTATGCATACTGCTCCCATTTATAACACCTGGCAAGTGTACTATGTAGCCCCTTATACCCTAATACCTTTATGCTTAGTTTATGCTGTCATATACATATCCCGTTTTCTATACTCCTTTTTATGCTGCAGATTTATTGCGGCCAGCCGGCATAGCCACCAGGCATCCCTCATGGTCGCACTACTCTATGCCCATTTCGGGACCACTTGCTGTTTTTGGCCGCTCCGGGGCACCCTGCTGGACTCCTTGGGCGGGTTGGATGCGTTTTTGCCAATCGATACAAGTGTAAGTGTGCCTCACTCCATAGAGCATATGTTTATGACCTATTGTATACTAATGTTTATTGTATATTGCACATTGTTGTTCATTTTCAACATATCCTGTTCTACTTACAGATAGGAATTACAATGTCTAGTTCTCAATATAATGCCCCCTGACGAAGGATATAACTCTGAAACATGTTGGGATGGTCGCAGGATTTGCCCCTAGACTCCATTTTAATATGGCTATACAGGAGCGCAAATTCTGCATATTGAGTATTGTGAATCCATACTGTATTTTGGCACTTCTGTATTGTCATTGTATGTTCAAACTACAAATGTTTGTTTTATGCGCCTACATAGAATATTTTCCTATGATTCTTGGAACCCATTTGATATTAATTAACTAATAAAAATATATATTTTTTATACTTCCCTTCACTTCCTGTATATACTCTCTGCCCTTAAAGTCCAGGGGGATTCCTTTTGTGAGGTTTCAGTTGTCATACTAATCCCTTATAGTATATTTCTTTACATTACTGAAGGACGCTGGCAGAAATGTGTAATGGGTTTTCCAAAGCATTCTTTATTAATGACTGCTGATGAACATACACCAACAGTGGTGCCTTGTGTGTATGATGCAGATGGAATCCTTCGATCATCAGCAGAGGAGGTCTTGAGGCCTTTGTAGAATTCTACAGATCTTTGTATACTCCCATACTTTCATATGACAAAGAGGTTATGCATGTTTTTTTAGAAGGATTCAATTTGTCTGTCCTACCGGACGAGGCCAGGCTGATGATGGATGCACTATTTACTGGGGAAAAGATTGCTGTGGCTATTGGCTCCTTTCCACATGGCAAGTCCCCTGGACCAGACATGCTCCCTGTGGAGTGGTACCAATTTTATAGGGAAACTATCACTGCATCTATTGGCTCTGTATAATGAATGCATTTGCACTCGGTCCTTCCTCCAGTCCTTTTACGAAGCTAATGTTGTACTTTTGGCTAAACAGGATAAGGACCCCCTCCTCTGTGCCTCATACCGACCCATTGCTTTATTGAACATGGATTTAAAAATGCTCACTAAGATGCTAGCTTCCAGGCTCACCAACGTTCTTCACTATCTGGTTTCTCCGAACCAGACAGACTTTATGCTTCATAACTAGAGTTGAGCGAACCCGGACTGTAAAGTTCGGGTCCGTACCGAACTTTGGGGTGTCCGGGACCCGGACCCGAACCCGGACTTTTCAAAAAAAGTCCGAGTTCGGGTCC
>BLSH010242170.1:208098-227503 GCA_018402905.1 Glandirana rugosa
TGGTTGGGATCGTATTTTATAAAGTGGCGGTCCAGGTTCCCCTAAAAACAATAAAGAACCTACGTCCTGTCTTATAGAAGGGTTATAAAGGACTACGGGTCTGTTAGGGTCTTGTATACGTATTTCAGCCGAGGGAGACGCCTTGTCGAGGTCGTCCTCCTTAGATGACTTGGTTTTTTAGAATCAATAGGAGTGACCTCAGTACATTTACGCTACTTCAGTAAATATTACCTAATTAACCAGTGCTCATCTCAACTCGCTTGTGGACCTGCAAGCCCAAGACGACCAGGCAGGCTTGAAGCCCTGTTTCAGGCCCAGGCCCAGGCCTGCCTTGGGCTTGCTAGCGTCCGTGCGATCGTTCGGGTTCCGTCCGGACCCGGACCCGGACTTTGTCCCGAAGTTCGGACGGACCAGCAGAACCCGAACGTCCAGGTGTTCGCTCAACTCTACTCGTGACCAATTAATCCATTATAAATGACTTCATCGCATTTACATGACTCCAGTGAGGATAACTAAGATTTTTTGGTTCAGTAGATTCCTCCTGCTGGAGCTGTTCCGCAGAGGGAGCCGACTTTATGCATATGTTCTGGGATTGTCTGGGCATCAGGAAATATTGGGAAGATATTCTGTCCTGCATCCAAGAAATAACAAAAATCCCCTTGGACCTGGCGGTGAAATATTTTATGCTAGGGTTGGTTAATGATCTTGCTCCTACCATAGCAATCAGGACCCTACTTACCATACTATTCTTTCATGCTAGGAAAAGGATAGTTTTGTCCTGGAATAGCCCCTCTCCTCCCTCGGTGGAATCTTGGAAGGCATCAGTGAATAAGGCGTTACCATACTATAAAGTTATATACCTGAATAGGGGAGCTTTACTAAAATTTGATAAAATTTGGAGGGGATGGATGGCCTCGTCTTTTACAGTGACAGATTGATCATAAATAGGTAGCTCCACAGGTGTTACTATCTTTAAACAGATAGGTTGAAGTGATCTATGTTAATCCTGGAGGACAAGTAAAGCTGTTTTGGGTGATGAATGTATCTCTTAGGTGTATTTCACAATTATAAAGTAGTTGGTGGGAGGTGATTCTCAGCCTGATCTCTGCGTATAAGTACAGTATATGTGCAAAGGTGAAATATGTTTTGGTGGGAGGTAGATCTGGGGTTGGTGACAAGCTACATGGGAAATGTTTCACAGGCTTTTCAATGTACAATTGCACTGCTTTTCTTTTTGTGTTTTTTTGTTTATTTTTGGATCCAGTTGACTTGCTGGACTGTAGTGGGCAGCCTGGTAATGTATTGCACTGTTTATTTGTTTATAAAACAAGAACAAAAATAATTTTCCAAAAAAGAAAATTACCTTCTAAGTGACTTAAGCAACACTTGGATAGGAAGCTGGGACAATATTTCAGCTCACCAAATCCTTCTGGAATGGCCATCCCAAGCTTGGAAGCAGCCCTCATGGCTTCCCCTACCCAAGGTGGCTGCTTTCTTCCTAAAATGTAAGACACTTCCAATAGCTACCCTAACCCATTCCTAGGCCCAATTTCTCCCCACAGTCATGTAGTTCCTCCTTTAAGATCTGTTTACTTCATGACTACCTTTTTTTAAGTGTGGTTTCTATCTCTTCAAAGTTAGACTCTGCTAATAGCTAACAATGAAGTTAAAATATACACATGTAAACTGACTTAACTGTCAAAGTATTTTTTGTAATTCTGTCCAGCCATTCCTGTGATTCAACACCTCTGCCAGAAAGCACAGCCAGAGGAGTGACACCACTTTCTCCATTAAAATTAAAATGTACAGCATGGAAAGCCAAACTTTTTTATCTTTAGATTAAATAGGGAAGAGTTAAAACCACTTTATTATTTTTTTTTTCTGTCTGTGTCCTTCCAAGGAAGTTTCCCTTCCCATCCCTGAGACACAGCAGGAAGTAAGAAAGGATATATCCAAAGTGTAAGGCAACTGTCACCAGAACAGGCCTGCACATTGGAAGATTTCTCCTCTCCTTCTGTTCCTGTGACAAATGATCCACTATGGCCCAACATTGATACTGTCCAGAAATATTTAGACAGAATAAAGGTGGATAAAGCACCTGGACCAGATGGCATACACCCATGAAATCTAAAAGAACTGAGCTCCATCATTTCAAAGCCATTGTTTCTAATTTTTGCTGACTTTTTAATGACTGGAATAGTACCACTGGATTGGCGTAAGGCCGATGTGGTGCCCATATTTAAAAATGGATCAAAGTCTTTACCAAGTAACTATAGACCTGTTTGTTTAACTTCTATAGTTGGGAAGATACTGCAGAGTTTAATAAAAGACCACATAGATGAGTTTTTGCTGGAAAAAAAAGTATTTTAAGCAACAGACCGCATGGATTCATGAAAGACAGAAGTTGTCAAACAAATCTGATTTATTTTTATGAAGATTTAAGTAAAGCCTTGGACAGAGGGGTGGCTGTGGACGTGGTATACTTGGATTTCGCAAAAGTGTTTGACACCGTTCCCCACACACGGCTAATGTGTAAGGTAAAGTCTACAGGCTTGGAAAGATCAGCTTGTAAATGGATAGAAAACTGGCTAAAGACCGAATTCAGAGAGTAGTGGTTAATGATTCTTACTCTGAATGGTCTAAGGTCATCAGTGGTATACCCCAAGGTTCAGTGTTGGGACCCTTTCTTTTTAATGTACAGTATTTATAAATGATATAGGGTCTGGGATTAAAAGTATAATTTCAGTGTTTGCAGATGACACCAAGCTATGCAGTGAAATAATGTCCTTACAGGATGTCTCCAACTTACAAGCCGACCTCAATGCATTGTTTAAATGGGTGACTATGTGGTAAAGGAGGTTTAATGTTGATAAATGTAATAATATTACATTTATTAAAAATTACATTATTATTTTTAATATTACATATATTATAAATATATAAAATAAAAGTTATGCACTTGGGGGCTAAGCATATGCATGCATCATACATATTAGGGGAGTACAACTGGGGAATCCATAGTGGAGAAGGATCTGGGGGTTTTGGTAGATCATAAGCTTAATAATAACATGCATTGCCAAGCTGCGTTTTCCAAAGTGAGTAAAGTCCTTTCTTGTATTAAGAGAGGTATGGACTCCAGAGAGAGGGATATCATTTTGCCCCTGTACAAATCATTAGTAAGACCTCATCTGGAATATGCAGTTCAGTTTTGGGCACCTTTTCACAAAAAAGATATCGTGGAATTGGAGAAAGTGCAGAGAAGGGCAATCAAACTGACAAGAGGCATGGAGATGCTCAGCTATGAGGAAAGATTAGAGGAACTGAATTTATTCTCTCTTGAGAAGAAGAGATTAAGGTGTAATATGATCAATTGAATAAATACATAAGTGGTCTATAAAGTGAACTTGGTAATGAGTTATTCACTTTAAGATCATCACAAAAGGACAAAGGGGCACTCTTTACGTCTGGATGAAAAGAGATTTCACCCCCAAATGCAGAAAGGTTTCTTTACAGTCAAGCTCCTTTCACACTGAGGCGCTTTACAGATGTTATTTAGTTAAAAATAGCGTCTGTAAAGCGCCTCAAAAATCCCCCCAATCCACCCCAATGTGAAAGCAGGAGTGCTTTCACACTGGAGCGGTGCGCTTGCAGGATGTTACAAAAAGTCCTGCAAGCAGCATCTTTGGGGCGTGCAGTGAGCGGTAATATAGCGCTCCTCCACCACCCCTGCCCATTGAAAACAATGGGGCAGCACTTCCAAAGCGGCTGTACACCGCCTCGGAAGCGAAGAGAGCAGGCACTTTTAACCCCGTTTTAACCCCTTGTGGGGGGTTAAAAGCGCACTACTCCCGTAGCCTTAGCGCCACTCTAACAGCAGTAAATCCCCGCTGTGACAGCGGGGAATTACTGCTAACGCTCCACCGCCCCCAGTGTGAAAGTAGCCTAAGAGCTGTGAAAATGTGGAATAGACTCCCTCAAGAGGTGGTTCTGGCCAACTTAGTAGCTTACTTTAAAAAAGGCCTGGATTCTTTCCTTAATGTACATAATATAACTGGATACTAATATTTATAGGTAAAGTTAAAACACTGAAAATCTGATTGCTTCTCGGGGGGTCAGGAAGGAATTTTTCCCCTGCTGGTGCAAATTGGATCATGCTTTGCTGACTTTCTATGTAAATATGTAATTTCAAAACTTTTGGATATCTCACCTCTTTCCGTACCGGACACAAAGGTCTGCTTGACCAATAGTAAGTGTGAATCTCCTCAATTGGGTCACAGGCAGCAATGAAAATACAAACAGAGTATCAAACCCAAAAAAGAAACCATCAGCACAACTTAATGAAATAAGTTTTCTTTTTATTCACAATTAAGAAAGGCATCACAGGTCAAGAAAGGGCCTTATCTTTTAACAAATAAATAAATAAGTAAAATAAAATGAAAATGTTGGGCTTTACATACATTTTAAGGAATGCAGCGGTGTCATCTCTCCACCCTAGTCTTGCTTATTGGACAAAAAAAGAGCAGAAGCACACTGATAAGTCATAAATATACATTGAATTATTTTAACGTTTTAGGGAATAAACAACTCCATTAAATTATGCTTTTGCTTGGAGCTCCACATTAAATTTTGTGTCTGCACATATTATATTTCAAAGTATGTTCATCTTACTGTTGGTTTTTATTTGGTATCTGCTGCTTTAGTGTTTCATTTTTATTATGCAGTTCAGTATTACTATTCTAATGCTCTTTTTACCTACCTATTGATAGAATAAAGCAGAATTAAAAATGATTTTCTTTACTAAAGTATAGAGATCATAGAAACCCCTGTCATAACATATTTCTTCTGTGTCGCTGCTGTAAATTTTCCCCTACTTCTTGTCTGTTAAAACCATTATCAGCAGAACAGAAATCAAGATGAAATATGCCAGAGAGAAGTAAAAACCTGAAAAGAATTCTAATCTTTCCCCATTCTATCCAAGACTTCAGCATTGAGAATGGCAAGTACTTTGAAAGGTATTCACCAAAAAAAAGGGAGTACCCCTCCCAAGCATTAGTTAGTATGTAAAGGGAACTGGGTGCTCTGGCACCCCTAGTGTTCGAGAAAGGGTTCCCAAAGGATAAGGGGTTTATGTGCTACCTAGCTTCCATCAATGGGGGGAAAGTAGGTGGACATCTCCCTGGTAGACTGTTCCATTGGAGTCCTAACCATCTCACCATATGTGCAGCTATGAAGCTGAAAAGAATAGAGTTGAGCAAACCCGAACTGTAAAGTTCGGGTCCGTACCGAACTTTGGGGTGTCCGTGACCCGGACCCGAACCCGGACATTTGAAAAAAAGTTCGGGTTCGGGTTCTGGGTTTGGTACAGGGCAGCCAATCAACAAGCGTTTCACTGGTTTGCCCTTAGAAGCCATCACAGCCATGCCTACTAATGGCATGGCTATGATTGGCCAGTGCATCATGTGACCCAGCCTCTTTATAAGCTGGAGTCACTTAGTGCTGGATGTCACATGCTCTCTGGCTAGTATAGGGAGAGGGTGCTGCCGGCGTTGTGAGGGACAGATTGCAGATATAATAACATCTCATCCTGCATTACAGAACCATCTGATTGTGGACTAGGTAGAGATTACTACTACTACTGCTTTTAGGGACAAATTGCAGATCTAATAACATCTCATCCTGCATTACAGAACGATCTGACTGGACTAAGTAGAGTCTACTGCTTAGAGGGACAGATTATTGTTCTAAAATCATCTTCTAGTTCTATAGGGTCAGGTTCCTGCTGTTGCTGTAAGGGACAGATTATTGTTCTAAAATCATCGCCTACTCCTATAGGGTCAGGTTCCTGCTGTTGCTGTAAAGGACAGATTATTGTTCTAAAATAGAGTTGAGCAAACCCGAACTGTAAAGTTCGGGTCCATACCCAACTTTCGGGTGTCCGTGTTCCAAACCCGAACCCTTGAGAAAAAGTCCGGGTTCGGGTTCTGGTATTTTATCACGCATGTTGAATTGCTGTAGGGCAGCCAATCAACAAGCGTTTCACTGGTTTTCCCTAGAAGCCATCACAGCCATGCCTACTAATGGCATGGCTGTGATTGGCCAGTGCATCATGTGACCCAGCCTCTATATGAGGCTGGAGTCACAGTGCTGCATGTCACATGCTCTCAGATTAGTGTAGGGAGAGGAAGCTGCCGGCGCTGTGAGGGACAGATTATGAGGGACAGATTGCAGATCTAATAACTAGGTAGAGATTACTACTACTGCTGTGAGGGACATATTGAAGTGATAATAACTAGGTAGAGATTACTACTACTGCTTTGAGGGACAGATTGCAGATCTATAACATCTCATCCTGCATTACAGAATGATCTGATTACAGAACAATCTCTCATGCTGCATTACAGAACAATCTGATTACAGAACGATCTGATAATGGACTAGGTAGAGATTACTACTGCGTTGAGGGACAGATTGCAGATCTAATAACATCTCCCATTTTTCTTCCTTTTGCAGCCCTCTAGCACTTGCCAGGACTTTTTTACAGCCGTTTTTGTGCCGAAAAGTTTGGGTCCCCATTGACTTCAATGGGGTTCGGGGTCAAGTTCGGGTAATGTTCGGTACCGAACCTGAACGTTTCTGCGAAGTTCCGCCGACCCCGAACATCCAGGTGTTCGCTCAACTCTATTCTAAAATCATTTTACTTCCTTTTGCAGCCCTCTAGAACTTTCCAGGACTTTTTTACAGTCATTTTTGTGCCGAAAAGTTTGGGTCCCCATTGACTTCAATGGGGTTCGGGGTAAAGTTTGGGTCAAGTTCGGTACCGAACCCAAACTTTTTTGCGAAGTTCGGCCGAACCCACCGAACCCGAACATCCAGGTGTTCGCTCAACTCTAGTAAAGAAGCACCTGAAAAAATAAATGTAATATTGTTACTTAAAGAGGAAGTAAACCCTGATGGGTTTTATTTCCTCTATGTTACCCCGCAATATAAAAGCATAATAGGCTAGTATGCATCGCATACTAGTCTATTATGTGACACTTACCTGCATTGGAAGCCCTGTCCCCACTCCAGGAAGTGTCCATCTTCGCTCCTCTTCCTTCCGGGGCCGCAGACTCTGGCTCTGTGATTTGCCAGGGCCGCGTGACGTCAATCGTGGCACAATCTCAGTGAAGAAATGGCAAAGAGGCCGTTTCTTCACTGCACATGTGCCGATAACGTCGGCACATGCAAGTACACTGCATATCTCCTAAACCATGCAGGTTTAGGAGATATGCAGGGAACCTACAAGTAAGCCTTATTATAGGTTTACCTGTAGGTTAAAGGTGTTGTCCAGAGTTGACAACCACTTTAAACTACAGTACTTATCTTCCAGGTTTAAGCAGCATCTAAAAATGTCCCCCGACGGGTCACCTTTAGCGCAGAAATCCCCAAAAAAAGACACACAGCTGCCTCCCTCCTCAGTTATCAACCTTTGATTCAAATGTCAGAAGGGTCAATTGCAAATTTTCTGGCAAACCCTTAATAAATAGACCCCTTGGTCTAATTATATGACCTCACTGGCTGCAATCATAGGTTCATACTAAAGCTGCATACATATACACTATATTACCAAAAGTATTGGGACACCTGCTTTTACACACACACATGAACTTTAATGACATCACAGTCTTAGTCCGTAGGGTTCAATATTGAGTTGGCCCACCCTTTGCAGCTATAACAGTTTCAATTCTTCTGGGAAGGCTCTCCACAGGGTTTATGAGTGTGTCTATGGGAATGTTTGACCATTCTTCCAGAAGCTCATTTGTGAGGTCAGGCACTGATGCTGGACGAGAAGGCCTGGCTCGCAGTCTCCGCTCTAATTCATCCCAAAGGTGTTCTATCGGGTTAAGGTCAGGACTTTGTGCAGGCCAGTCCAGTTCCTCCATCCCAATCTCGCTTATCCATGTCTTTTTGGACCTTGCTTTGTGCACTGGTGCGCAGTCATGCTGGAACAGGAAGGGGCCATCCTCAAACTGTTCCCACAAAGTTGGGAACGTGAAATTGTCCAAAATGTCTTGGTATGTTGACGCCTTAAGAGTTCCCTTAACTGGAACTAAGGGGCCAAGCCCAACTCCTGAAAAACAATCCCACACCATAATCCCCCCTCCACCAAATGATTTGGACCAGTGCCCAAAGCAAGGTCCATAAAGACATGCGTGAGTTAGTTTGGGGTGGAGGAACTTGACTGACCTGACCTCAACCCGATAGAACACTTTTGGGATGAATTAGAGCGGAGACTGCGAGCCAGGCCTTCTCGTCCACATCAATGCCTGACCTCACAAATGTGCTTCTGGAAGAATGGTCAAACATTCCCATAGACACACTCCTAGACCTTGTAGACAGCCTGCCCAGAAGAGTGGGAGCTGTAAAGAGTGGGTCTACTCAATATTGAACACGGACTAAGACTGGGATGCCATTAAAGTTCATCTGCGTGTAAAGGCAGGCGTTCCAATACTTTTGGTAATATAGTGTATATTATCCCCAACCAGCCAAATATGACTGGTTATGTATCATAATATGAACCCAGAGATCACTAATCCCAACCTCTCAGAAATTAGTTGTCTCAGGTGTGACCAGATTTGCGTATAAATTATAAAACAATTATAAAAATAAGCAAAGGTGCAGATTTACGTCAATGCAATGGCTATCGCTTCATTCATGAGCCTGCAAAGTGTTGGGTTGATATTGGGTGTATTGTGCTGTCTAAAAAGAGATGGGTAACTGTCACCTATTGTGACGTTATTGTTCTAGCAAGATCACCAATATTGATTCATTGAAAACTATGCCTTGCTGTGTCTTCATAGGGAGAGCTATGCAAGAATGAGGCTACACCCAGGTGAGACATACATTGAAAATGTAATAGACAGCCAGAGTCATCCAGGTGTATATGTCACAGCAATGTGACTTCTGTTTATGTGTAAAATGCCTGATAAGTACTGTAGTGTGTGGCATATAAACAGGCTATTGCCCCTTTTATAAAAATAAAATTATTCACCAATCTGTCAGTGATTTGCGCAGGCTACTGTGCCGGTCCATTTGCCTCAAACAACAAATTTTGGTCTAAGCTGCTCAAAGTAAGTAGTACAAGTTCTTCTATATACCCCTAGACCTTTCCATTTAGTTTTATGGTTTCCCCTATTCGGGTTGTACTATGTATACTCATGCCAAATGCCCATGTCTCCTTTTCAGATCCTCTCTTTTATGCGTCTACCCCTGAAGAGTGGCCTTTGCACCATGAAACGCGTCGGACTTGCATTTGATTCACTACATTCGCTTTCAAGATTTATCATGTATTTTTTATTAATCTCACCTTATGGAGAACACTTTGTAACCATTTTTTCGTGTTTACATGACTATGCATAAGGACTGCAATATACTGTTATGTTTTTACCAAATATTCTGTATCCATCTGTGTATGGTATTGTTATAATGCTGAGACCAATGGCTGAAACAATAAATACATACATACTATTGGTACATACTGTTTTGCCTGAAGTTCCCTCACACATACCTCATTTAAAGTCCCGTTTTTTCTTTTCTATGTGTTCAACAGGGATGGAGATTCATGACTTCATGTTTCTCATTTAAAGTACCAATACCCTCTTGTTGATTTGCAGGAAACCACCACAGTGCTAAATGCCCACTCAGTTTAGCTTAAAATGGAACTGTGCTAGAAGAAAGCTATGGGATCATTTGCCATAATGTGCAAGTCATCACAAAATACTTACACAGTTGTGCTCATAAATTTATATACCCTGGCAGAATTTATGATTTCTTGCCCATTTTTCAGAGAATATGAATGCTAACACAAAAACTTTTCTTTCACTCATGGTTAATGTTTGGCTGAAGCCATTTATTATCAATCAACTGAGCCACTCTCGGGAGATCTCAAACGTGCAGTTCATGCAAGACAGCCCAAGAATTTCCAGGAAGAATTTCCAGGAACTGGAGGCTTATTGCCAAGAGAAATGACAGCTTTACCATCTGAGAAGATAAAGAGCCTCATCCACAAATACCACAAAATACTTCAAGCTGTCATTGATTTTAAAGGGGGCAATACATGGTACTAAGAACTGGGGTATGTAAACTTTTGATCAGGGTCATTTGGGTAGCTTCTGTTGTCTTTATGATTTAAAAAGAGTAAACACAGTTGATCGATAATAAATGGCTTCAGCCAAACACTAGCCATGAGTGATAGAAATGTTTTTTTGTTATCATTCATATGCTCTGAAAAATGGCCAAGAAATCATAAATTCTGCCAGGGTATGTAAACTTATGAGCACAACTGTACGTTATGGCCTTTTGGCACTCCTCTAGCGAGGAGATCTGTATTCACTGCAATCACTCCTTTGCCCCTACGCCCATCTCCTTCTTTTATTTCTTCCTCCAGCAGGCATCCAGTGGTGATGTAACTCATGTGTACACACTGAAGTTACGTTATTACCTTGCAATACTGCTCCAGTTTTGGCATCTTATAGATGCAAACAGTTTATGCTGCACTGTGCGTGTGCCAGAGGTAGTATATGAAAAAAAATAAAAAATGCAAGTAAAAAGGCAAAGTAGTCTTCTGACATAAGTGGCATACAAAGTTTCTTGTATTAAAAACTACACACCCTATTTTTTTCCTCCTGCTTTTCCATGCATAATTTCTTGCATTTTTTATTACAACAATAATCTTGTGATTTAACTAATTGCTGTAGTCATGAAAAGACCCTAAAAAAGTTAAAACTCATGTCAGGGGTCAAGGTCAAGGTTTGCACATGTTAGGTTTGCACCATTTATGTATGTCATTTGCTCAATTGTTGGCATTTTGTTATATGATTATGGCACTGTTAAAAGTTAGTCATTTTGTCGATTTTGGTATCAAGACCATAACACTGTACTTTACTAAATCTATTTTAGATATCAGAAAGTTATGTAATACAACAACTGTTTATTTATTTATTTTTTGGTGTAATATAGAGGGGCGCAGAGGTGTAGATACATTGCATGTTATCTGTTTCCATTGGGAAGATTTTTCTTTACCTACTGTCTTGTGCATGCAACAGGAAGTAAGAGGAAACCTGCCAACAGTAAAGGAAATCTTGTAGGGTTGTCACCAGAACAAGTGTCTCTTTTGGAAAATTTCCTTTCCATTCCTCTTCTCAAGACAATCCAAATGTTTGATTTTCCCTCAACTTCTGTCCTGGTAAAAAAAAAAGTAATCAGAACAAAAAGAGAGTGAAGCTCACTAGCAGGGACAGGAATAGCAAAAAAAAAAACAATAACGATTCTAACCCCTCACCACTTTAAAAAGCAAAATTTGTGTTGGATAGACTTGATTACATCCTCTTATGTGCATGTGCCCATTGAATATTTGCAGCCAATATTGGTTAGGTACAGAGACCCATTTGTGAGGGACAGAGTATGACAGCCACAGATAAAGGGTTCTTCAAAGTGTACAGTGTGGTGTCCCGCACCCTTAGTTACTGACATTTCCCTGAATAAGATGCAGCATCACAGTGTCTGTTTTTTAAAGGGTTGGCATGTTCAAGAGATTGACAGTCTGAAATAAGTGCCACCACCAGTGGCGTTGGGGGGGGGGCTGAGGGGGGCTATAGCCCCTAGTGGGCCCCCAAAAATCCCCGGGTCTCCGAATTCATAAAGAATTATTAGCCCTGAGCCTTACCCAGCATGGCCCAGTGACGTACACAAAGTCCCGCCTCCTGGACCCGGACTATCATGGACATCACACCGGTCCAATGCCGGGACCGCAGGTTGTGTGACATCCATCATAGGCGCTGCCGGGTTCAGGAAGTGGGAATGACACTGCTGCCTCACCAGGCACTGGGAGATTCCCGCTCACTCTGTGTAAATGGGCGGCTCTCCTAGCCTGGCTGCTAGCCACTGTAACCACACCCACCGCTGGCTCACGTCCTCCTGGTGATGCTTGGCTCTCTCCTCCACCCGCTGCCGGCAACATGGGACGCCGCAGACCCCCAGCTCTCCAGCCAGATGAGATCACAGGACGTGAACTATCTCAATGCCAATTTATATCTACTATCCTGTCAGTGCAGGTGTCAGGTAGGTCAGTGTATGTATCAGGTAGGTGTCAGGTAGGTCAGTGTATGTGTCAGGTAGGTCAGTCTAGGGGTCAGGGGGGTTAGTGTAGGGGGCGATTAGGTCAGTGTAGCGGTCAGGGGTTAGTGTAGGGGGCAGGTAGGTCAGTGTAGGAATTAGGTCAGTTTAGTAATCTGCATTGATGGGCACTGGTGAGCCAGACGACAACCAGCAAGTGAACCCCCCCCTCTCTTGGACTTTAAAATGTGGGAGAGGTTATGAAAGTTAACTTCAGGCTTAAGCCCCTTGGTCTTTTTCCCTCCTAGCAACGCCCCTGGCCACCGCAGTGTTTATGAGTACAGGGTTTCCAAAGAATCATTGGCTTGGATTAGGTGTCCTAAGCTGAGCTGAGAAGCAATAAAACAAACGTGCTCCTGAGTACTCCTGTATGCAAAGTAAAAGCATACTATTGTTTAGGAGGCTACAACAGAAAGCTGCATGTATTGTGCTAGTTTTATGCAACTCTGTTGCTGTATTAAAGTGATTATAAACTTACCTACCCACATCTTGCAGAAGATCCATTCCTGTTTGAATAATTCTCAATGATTATTTGTGTCCTAATAGAAAAGTCAAAACTAAAATAAAACCTTGAAGCTGACTTCTGTTTATCTACTAATTATGTCTTCAAGCACCTTGAGGCTCACCTACAATATAGAGTGCTGAGCACCTTAACCCATATATTACTACTATACCTAAATCTATATTTTCCTATTAGGTGTAGCACCCTCCTAGGTAGGCACTAAAATAGTTAGGTAAATGATAGTGTTTATTTTTGATACATTTAGTTACTGTGGTCAGTGTGGCTGCAATATTTGGTTAAACTGAACAAACTTTTGTTATACTTACCTGCTCTGTGCAGAGCTTTTGCACTAGGCAGCCCTGATCCTCCTTTTCTAGGGTGCCCCGACCGCGCTACTGGCTCCTCCTCTTTATCGGGTACACCCACAGAGAGGAGCTTTCCATGGGGGCGCCTGTGCAGGCACGCTCATGAGTCCCGCTGCTGTGTCCATTGACACAGACACCAGGACTCATCCCCCCCCCCGACTCCTGTGTCACAGGATTTGATTGACAGTAGTGGGAGCCAATGGCTCCTGATGTTATCAATCTATCCGATAAGGACCCAAGACAGCGGTTGGAGCTGCTGGGCTTGTGCTCATCGCTAGAATTATTGGGTTCAGGTAAAGAAAAACAGGGGGGGGGGCGGGGTCTGGGGGCAGCTGCAGCACAGAAGGTTTTTCACTTTATAGAATGCATTAAGGTGAAAAACCATTAGACTTTATAACCCCTTTAACCGGTTAACAGCCACCTTGCGTACATTTACTGCTGCTATGTGTCAGCGTAACATGAATTGCCATTTATAAACAGCGATTCGCACAGCCGTGACTAGGGGTGGCCTTGGGTTGGGTGGACTCAATGTTCGCCGGCGACCCTCGATCGCCTACTACACAGGAAGAACGGGGAGCCGCTGATGTAAACACAGCGGTTTCTTGCTCTGTCAGTGGGCACGACAGTGCCCTACTGATCCCTGTCATCAGGATCAGTTAGATCTGTCATGACCCTGCCCGCCCAGCCCCCACACAGTTAGAACACGCCTAGGGAAAACAGTTAACCCCTTGATTATCCCCTGCAGGTTAACCCCTTCCCTGCCAATGACATTTACACAGTAATCAGTGGCTATTTTTAGATCTGATCGCTGTATAACTGCCAATGGTCCCAAAAAAGTGTCAAAAATGTCTGCAATATCTTGGTAAAAATCACAGATCGCCACTATTACTAGTAAAAAGAAAAAAAATTGTAAAAATGCCATAAATGAATTCTCATGGTTTGTAAACATGGCAACTTTTGTGCAAACCAATCAATATGCGCTGATTGCGATTTTTTTTTTTACCACAAATATGTAGAAGAATATATATCGGCAAAAACTGATGAATAATTTTGTTTTTTTTTATATAATTTTTTGGATATGTATTATAGCAAAAAGTAAAAAATATTTTTTTTTGTTTATAGAGGTGATCAGAAGTGATGTAGAGGTAATCAAATACCACCAAAAGAAAGCTCTATTTGTGGGGGAAAAAAAAGACATCAATTTTGTTTGGGTACAACGTCGCACGACTGCGCAATTGTCAGTTAAATCAACGCAGTGCCAAATCGCAAAAGGTGCTCCGGTCAGGAAAGGGGTAAATCCTTCCGGGCTGAAGTGGTTAAGGCAAAAGCATAGTTTGGCTCACTGTAGTCAGTGAGCTGCAGTTGTTTAGTCAGGCCTGATCTGTGTGCTCTGCTGCTGCTAGACTCTTGGATAGCTCTCTCTGTATCCAGGCAACTTGAGAAGCTTCTGGATGATAGGTGTGGAGCTATGCAGATAGAAGCATGTACAGTATATTGATACAGCCCCGGCCTATCATAGAGAGGCGGGCTTTGAAGGCGGTCTGGGAGACTGTATTTATTCAGTGAACACACTAAGCTCTGAGTCTTGTCCCAGCATGCAGGATTCCAGCCTGAGCCTCTCAGGCACATGCTTCCATGTGGAGGCCTCAGGTGAGTGACCTGAAGGAGAAATGCAGAGACCTAGGTGTTTAGAAGAAGTTGACTAAGAGGAGCTGTCTGCCTCGGGTCTCTATGGTATCACTGGAGGGCATCGCTTGGAAGATTAGAAGGAGGCATCTACAGTATCTGTCCTTGGACCTTGTGAGTACAGACATTGGGAAGATCTTAGGGAACTTGTGCTCTAGCTACCCCCCTGGTGCCTAGTTAGTGTCAGCTGTACGTCTAATAAAGGGGACACCAGCTGGTGTGCTGAAGATATTTGTTCACTAAAGGGACTTTGCTCTACTTGAGTCCTCAAGTCACTCCAACAGGTCATGTTTTCATGCTTTCCATTATTTTCCACGGTAATTTCATCAGTTTCACTGAGTTTATAATTACCACAGCCGTTTCATCTGAGGGAAATCCTGAAAACATGACCTGTTGGGGCGCCTTGAGGACTGGAGGTGAGAAACACTGCCCTAGACTGATCTTTGGAGAAATAGTGAATGAGACTGTGTGTGCCTGCCTGGCTGCAGGGTTGAAGTTTGGAAGACCTGGACCAGTAATTCCTGCGGCTCCTATGAGAGTAGCACTACATACTGTAGGTATTGCATTAAAGAGGTAACACGGTTTTAGGTGGAAGTGCAAGTTATGTATACATTTGAATGTAAAAAAGATAATATAGTCAGTGCCAAACAGCTATCCTAAGGAATGTCTGTGCTGTAAATTTTAGCCCCTACCCCTCTTCCACCTGGCCCATATGATAGGCTGTTCTAATAGGCACAGTAGTGTTGAAACCCCTCCAGTCACTAAAACATTCCTTGATAGAATTAATAAACTCCACACCCTTGGATAATAACTTTTACTTATGTGGCACAGCTGATAAGCACCCCCTATTGCCCTCTGGACAGTAGTAAACAAATTTAAGTGACAAAATACAATAAAGTGCTTAAATGCCTGTGCAATATCCAACATAAATGTTCATACAATATCCACAGTAAGTAAATAAATAAATGATTAACTGAAATGCATCAATCCAATAGATAATGTGAATTAGTGCTTATATATCAAATTGTCATAATAAAGATTATTATTTTTCGTTTCCATCACAGTCCTCTATAGTGCATTGCCCAGAATCATTATAAGTGCACCCACAAAGAAAATAAAGTGCATCCACTAGGAAATAAAGTGCTTGCTGTGCTCTCATACGGTGCTTGTCCACTCCTTTTCAAAACACACCACAGCTTGTGACCACCTCCAACTTCCAGCCCTAGTGAATGCAACTCACCAGATTCTTATTGTAGAGGGATTTTTTTATGTACTGTATATTTCCAAGGTAATGTAGCGGGTGCCGCTCAGCCACCTGCGGTCTCGCACCTCCCACCGGCCACGCCGGTATACACACTGACAGGCTCGGAGGGAGAGCAAACCTGTCAGCAGCTACAGGGGATTTCCCCCCTCCCTCTCCTCTTCAGTTATACTGTATGGGAGCGGTGCACTCACAGAGACATGGCTGCCCATTCTGCTCCCTCCCCTGCTTCCTCATTGGCAGGAGGAGAGAGCCTATCACTGACCAGAGCTGCTGCAGCAAGGGATCCTTGGACATGTAGTCCCCAACACAGGCAGCCCCACTGTAATCTCTGGGGACAGGAACTAAACGGCCCAGCATTCCCTCACACAAGGGGAGGGATTGGACACCACAAGGCTGCCTGGGAGAAGGACTAGACCGTGAGGCGAGGAGAAGACCGGACGCAGGAGAAGGGGGACTGCCATCCAGGGTTGGTGTGCCGTTTCCTGCCACAGATCCATGGCCGGTTACAGACATCCCACCAGAAAGGGACCCTTGGTGCATCTCCAGGCATTCTTAAAGGCATGAGACATTACAGCTATGGGGTAGCCAGTCCGGCAACCTGAAGAGCCTGCCTGCCAGTACATTTCCCTTGGGCCTTGGTTTCAGGATTGGTGAATGGGCACTTGCCCATCGTGCTGCTACAGAGAGACACTGCATGCAAACACCTTTATTTTACCTCTTTCATCAAGCCATGTAAGGGGACCCCCCCCCCCCCCCCAGTTGTTTCACCCTGCTGAAAGGGATTATCCTTAACTAATTTGCCAGAACATTTCAAACACACTTTGAAGAGCTAGCTGAGGATACCGGAAATCTCCACTGTGAGAACGTCCACGTTTCTTCTTTATGTAGCAGTGACTCGTGGCCACACTCATATTCATTAAGGAGGAACTCTAACTTTAAGCCTAAAGTTGATAATTCACACTGTTGCCAGTTGTATCACGCATTTACCTTCTGGGCCTGTGATTTCCGGATTTTAGGGAAACAGACTGACTTTCAACAAGCCATTCCTGTTTCTTTTCATGGCTGAGCACATAGGTTACCTTAGAGTCATTTAAGTTGCTTGAATTGAGCTATTTGTAATTTGCATGTGACTTTGTGTTATACCGTTCTATATCAGTTTTTTCTATTTTGACTACTTGATTATTACTGTTTGCTTGATGGTAAACAGGCTTCTAGTAGACAAACTTTCTGGTTGACTACAGTTTGTATCCACGTACTGTGGTGACAGCACTAACATTATTTCCAGGTGTGACAGAGGGGCTGAGACTGTTATTGGGGTTGAGAGGCAGAGTACAGAACCAAATATAAGCAAGCTGCTCCTTCAGGGGTGGTGCTACAGCAATATAGTAATACAATTATTCATTTTATTCACACATAGTTGATATTTATTTTTGTGTAGTTTGCACATCTAAATATCCCTATAAAAATATTTTTTGAATCTCAACACTGAGACAGCCCAATGCAGTGATGGGGAAATCTGGTATGTTGCCAAAAGGGTGTCAAAAAAGAAACTTTTATAACAACAACCATAACCAGATGCCGACCGCCCCATGTAAATTTACTGCGGCAGGATGGGTTTTTGGGGCAGAATCACGTACGCTGTCGGTGACCGGCTCTCCCTTTGATTGGACACAGCAGGAGCCAATCAGTGGGTCCGGCAGACGCAATGTCTGCTGGGACCCACTGATCGTTCGGGAGACAGACAGAACGGCAATCCGCCTATGTAAACAAGGCAGATCGCCATTCTGTGACTAGGAAAGGCTGTGATCCTGTTTTTCTGCTAAGCTAAGCATATTTTTTAGCACTGATCACTGTATTGGTGTCACTGGTCCCCAAAAAGTGGCAGTTAGGTGTCTGATTTGTCTGCCACAATATTGCAATCCCGCTGATCACGTCCAACACTAGTAAAAAAAATAAAATAAATAAAAATTCCAAAATATATCCAATAGTTTGTAGATGCTACAACTTTTGTGCAAACCAATCAATATACGCTTACTGGGATTTTTTAGAAAAAATATGTAGCAGAATACATATTGATCTATATTGGTGAAGAAATTTAATTCTTTTTACACTTTTTTATTGGGTATGTTTTATAGAAGAAAGTAAAATATATTTTTTTTTCTTCAAAATTGTCATTTTTTTTGTTTATGGTTAGAGTTGAGCGAACCCGAACTGTAAAGTTCAGGTCCGTACCGAACTTTTGGGTGTCCGGTACCCGGACCCGAACCCGGACTTTTCAAAAAAATTCCGGGTCCGGGGTTCTGGTATTTTATTCCACGTGTTGAAAAGCTGCCAAAGGCAGCCAATCAACAAGTGTTTCACTGGTTTTCCCTAGAAGCCATCACAGCCATGCCTACTAATGGCATGGCTGTGATTGGCCAGTGCACCATGTGACCCAGCCTCTATATGGGGCTGGAGTCACCGTGCTGCATGTCATATGCTCTCAGGATAGTTTATGGAGAGGATGCTGCTGGCTCTGTGAGGGACAGATTGCAGATATTATAGAACATCTCATCCTGCATTACTGAACAATCTGATTGTGGACTAGGGAGAGTTACTAGTACTGCTGCTTTGAGGAACAGATTGCACACCTCATCCTGCTGCACAGAACGATCTGACTGGACTAGGTAGAGTCTGTTGCTTTAAGGGAAAGATTATTCTTCTAAAATCATCATCAAGTTGTACAAGGAAAGGTTCCAGCTGTTGCTTTAAGGGAAAGATTAGTGTTCTAAAATCATCATCAAGTTGTACAGGAAAGGTTCCAGCTGTTGCTTTAAGGGAAAGATTAGTGTTCTAAAATCATCTTCACAGTGTGTGGGAAAAGCCTATTTCATCCGCATAGAGCCATATTAGTGCTCTAAAATCATCTTCAAAGTGTGTGGGAAAAGCCTGTTTCAGCCGCATAGAGCCATATTAGTGTTCTAAAATCATCTTCAAAGTGTGTGGGAAAAGCCTATTGCAGGCGCATAGAGCCATATTATTGTTCTAAAATTTAGAACAATAATATGGCTCTCTGTGTGGCTAGAAGAACAGTAATATGGCTCTATGCGGCTGGAAGAACAGTAATATGGCTTTATGCCCCTGCAATAGACTTTTCCCATACACTTTGAAGATGATTTTAGAACACTAATATGGCTCTATGCGGCTGAAACAGGCTTTTCCCACACACTTTGAAGATGATTTTAGAACACTAATATGGCTCTATGCGGCTGAAACAGGCTTTTCCCACACACTTTGAAGATGATTTTAGAACAGTAATATGGCTCTATGCGGCTGAAACAGGCTTTTCCCACACACTTTGAAGATGATTTTAGAACACTAATATGGCTCTATGCGGCTGAAACAGGCTTTTCCCACACACTTTGAAGATGATTTTAGAACAGTAATATGGCTCTA